>JBBPBK010000272.1:0-363262 GCA_039720395.1 Liquidambar formosana
GACACGCGCGCATTTATATGCACGTGCATATCACTTATAGACAGTTGTGATCGTACGAGATATCTGGCATATGATCAAAACTCTCTCTCTCTCTATATATATATTTGCCAAAAGATGAGAGAACATATGTACTTATGCGAAGTTGAAACCAAAACCTCTATACCACATGAAATTAATCTGTCCAAATTGATAAGGATAAGCTTACAATACCCATTTGACCAAACTAAAAAACTATCATTCAAGAATTGATTTTTAAGAGTCATAAAGGTTTTATTGGTCTAGTTATAAGATTGGCCCTCCCAATACAGGTTTTATTGGTGTTTGTTAATGAGATTTACAACCATAAATGGACAGCCGTTTTAGAGCACTTACCTAGTGGAGCATTAGATCTCCAAGTGATGCTCCTTTTTTATTATATTTAGGGGCTTATTAACATGACACTTGTTAGAGTACATGTAATGAAGTAAAAGTGAATGAAAAAAATATATTTGCATCATTTTATTTTAATGAATTTCATATTTTTCTATGCTATTTGCACTATTTTCCTTACATTTTTATTTTTTTTAATGTTGTTTGCATCATTTTTTTTTAATGTATTTTTACATTTTTTTTCATGCACCTTTTGATTCATTTCCCCATTACTAATTCCATCAATCAATTACTCATCTATAAAATAAATAAAAAATAAAAAATAAATTTAATTTGGATAATCCTCTTATACCCTTAGTTAAGGATGTTGCATAAAAAAAAATCTCTAAAACCACAATTATATGACCGATCGTATATCACATCTATCATTTTATGTCAAAGAATTCTATTAGGGCTGATTTTAACAAATGAATGAATTAATTATAAAGATAAATAAAAAAATTATATAAAAAGAACGCTATAAATATTCTGAAAAATGATAATGTGTTTTAACGTGTGACCCAAGAACATAGGTTAATAGGATTCATTTATTTATCATGACAAGGGTTGTCTTTTGCCCCCTGCGAAACACATGCAGATTCTCCATAATCTCAGGGATATTAGCTTCATGAGGTATAGTCCTTTGTTATCAACTAATCCTGCGGCGTTCAGATGATCGATTTTTAAGTTTGGTACATAATTAGGACGCTAAAGTGTTATGAAAAGTGGCAACATCCCCACGCAACAAAAGAAAAGGCAAAATTAAAATAAATAAAGTGGCAGCATACCCATCCACACGCAACAAAAGAAAAGAAAAGAAATAAAATAAATGAAGTGGCAACATCAGTAACAAATATATTTCCTGGTCCTATTACTGCCACGAAAGCCACAACGTACATCACGGCGGTGGAAAGACCAGTTGCATTACGCACCACAATTATATCAAATTTTATATTCAGTGCCCACCTCAATCGATAAGTGGCACACATTGAACACATAATAAGTTCTCACGTGACTCGTAGGATCGCACGTAATTTGAAAAAAAAAATAAAAGAAAGAAAGAAGAGAGGGAAGAGTCATATGACTGCTTTTTAGATGCAATGGTTCAATTTTAATTAAAACCACTAATATTATGGATTTTGGTCAAGTTTCGAATGCAATGACCTAATGTTCGAATGAAGGAAGTGCATAAGACAAAAAAAAAAAAGGTAGTAAAGAATGATGAAAAATCACTTTATAATGATATTTTCTTAGAGTAGTTAGGTTGTGTAAGGATAATTCTAACTCAATCTATTTGAGATGACACTACATTGAAATATTCAAATTTCAATGTAATGACGGGCATTGCCTCAAGGTCGGTTTGTTTAGTCAGAATCTATTTTAGTTGACAATACAACGTGAGATGGGTTGGCTTGTTTCGCTAGCATCCGATTCCAATCAAAGAAATGTATTAAAAAAGAAAAATAAATAAAGGAAAGCGATAATTAGTAACGCCACGCATGCATATATAATGCTTATCGTGTTTTAATTTGCTACTATGGTCACAGAATGACACTAGTTTCAACTGCCCTCTATGAAGATATCATTTACAAAGGCGATTGTGAAATAAAAAAATAAAAAAATAGCAATGCAAGATACGCTTTTAAGACTGGTAGCAATTTAATAACTATTAAATTATGAATTGTTGGGGAATTATAAAAATTTGGCTATTCATATGACGGAATAGTTAGAAATCAGAATTCCTGCGCACACGTCGTTTCTATGAAACATAAGTCGGGCATGTATTTGTCCACTCTTTGCTTTTCTTGACTTTGCAAGAAGTGGTAATTTTTTATACCAGTCCTTTTCCTTTTTCTATTTTTTTTTTTTTTTCCTCTTATAGTATAGTTATTGTTTAAAGATAATCTTCAAGAGTGTGTTAAATTATTTTATCAAAATAATGTTCTATTTTCACTGAAAATGGTTGATAAAAGTAAAGGTATTTTCAAAATTTCTCGTACATTCAAACGACTATAATTATAATTCTAAAATTCTTATTTTCAATATGTTCAAATCTCGGAAAAGCAATTGTCAAATTGTTAAATAAATAAATATAAGATGCCTTCCTTTTGGGGCTAACTAGGGTTGATTTTTCGCTGGATAAGAAGTTTGAATCTTTAATTTTTAATTAGGAGTAAGAAGTTTGAATCTTTAATTTTTAATTAGGAGTAAGAGCGTGAAACTATATAAAACAATGAAAGATAGACAGACAGACGAAGAAAAAAAAAAACCATAATCAAAAGAAAAATACTCCTTCTGTTGCACAAGTGAGCCTTGACATGTCAAGTAGTCTGACCAATGTGCAACAAACTAGATTTGGATTTGGTGTAGTTGGCTATTTTTATTGCATAGTACAGTAAACGTAGAATCGATAACATGTGAGTAAAGAGGAGAAATGGAGGGTTATTAGGCATTGGACGTCAAATGCATCTCGTAAATTTTAACCTTTCATTTCTCCTCCTTGCCACGTGTCATCAATCTTATTTACTGCACCATACAACAAAAATAGTCAACTCCACCAAATCCCAATCCCAATAAACTAAAGGACCAATATGTGAAGGTCCCAAAGTCAAAATAATCGGTGTGTGAAGAAACGTCACTGTTTTTGGCGGTTTTGCCTCATTTCCCAGCTGGTAGGTGACAAAACCCGATCCTTTGAACATGAGGGACTGAGGGAGGTGTAAGAGCTTAGGAGGTGCTTGTACAAATAATTTTTTATTTTGTTCTTTCAAATTTCCTTTCACATCAGTAAGAGAAAAACAACAAAAAATGCGAAAAAAAACAAAGCAAGCTAGCTATAAGATAAATTTTTTCTTGATGAAAACCTTCGGATAATGAATGAATTAAAATAAATTTTAATGATTGGTTAAAAATATAATTTTAAAAAAATATGGCCGCAAGCTGGCAAAAATTATTGATAATAATATTATGATTCCTATGATTATACTTAACGTGTGGAAAACTATATGGCCGCAAGCTGGCAAAAATTGAAATTTTTCGTAATGATGGTATTAAAATAATGCCAAGCTAGTTATTAACAATCTCTCTCTCTTCCATTTCTTTTTATTTATATTTTATTTTTTTTATTTTGGCTGAGAAATTATTATCAATCTCTGCAATCAAGAGAAATGTGTGTCCTAAACTAAATATACCATTACTACATATGATTGTAAAAGGGTTATTTTTAAAGGAATTATGGCTCCCATAATTAATTATACTTATGGTAAAGGTAATAAAATTAGGTATAGCATTAGCTTCAATTGAACAAGCTGAACCTTGAAAATGAAAGGTGGTAGGCCGGAGAACCGTCTTCGACTTGCCCACTGAAGAATGCAAAGCTGGGCGAGAGACTGGGCCAACTTACTCCCGTGCCATGGTTTAAGCATTAGGCTTCATTAAAATAAATCATAATTTTAAATTAAAAAAAAAAAAGGGGGGAAGAAGGATTAATGTACGAGTCAAACTTACACTGGAGATTATGCTTATTGTTTGGGGAAAAAAAAAATGTTTTGGACAGTAACAATGTGAGGTAATTTTTTTTTTCTTCATTTTTTACCTACAAAATTTAAGGGGAAAAAAGTGCCCGTTAAATAAGCCCAAAGACTATTCGGAGAGAAGGGGCCCCAGTTGGAGAAAGTTCTATAACTTTTAAGGCGGCGGTATGCCGGTATCCATGCAATTGCAAACTGAAAAGTTCGGACGAGAATTTGGACTTTTTCCTTTTCTGACTAATTGGTTTGGGACCAATGCCCCTTAATTCAGAGCATAAAAGTCCAAATTTTGTGTGATTTGTGGGTCCATTCAATTAAATTATGCGTCCCAAAAATTATTCAACTTTTGAGATCTGTCAGGACCCACCTCCAGTCTGAACCCTCAAGTTCTTTGGCATAAAGTGTGAAATTAAAATCACCCCTATGAACTTAGAGGTGCATCGACTAGTTTTGAAAAGTTAGACTTTTCCCTTTTTAGACTATTGGTTTGGGACCAATGCCCCTTAATAGCTTTGTGTGATTTGCAGGTCCATTCAATTAAATTTTGCGTTCTAGAAATTATTCAATTTTTGAGATCTCTGAACCCTCAAGCTCATTGGCTAACGTGAAAAATTGAATTCACCCTTGTGAACTCAAAGGTGCATCCACTAGTTTTGAGATTTACGGCCTAAGAAATGAAATGTCTTGGATTCAATTTTTTACTATAAACTTTAACTGATATAGAATGGGAAGTGAGTAGTGATATTATCTGTGTTTTAAGAAATTAATCAATTAAAATTTAAAAATACCCCTATTGACCAAAAGGAGGAGAAGAAAAAAAAACACATCATGATTTAATAGGCCTGAAGTACGCAGTACATTATTTCACTTGATAAATTCTCAAGAGGTTTTCAAAGGTCCAAAAGGTTTTATTAATATTGATAAGAGGATGTCGTTGGTGTGACCTCTCTTATGATGAATTTTGTTTCCTTTTTTGATAGGCATGGCAGATACATAATAAGAAAGTCGAGGGAAGTCGACGACAGGCTAGGGGAAAGAGTGTGAGCCAAACCCCATAGAGGTCATATAGGACGGCACTAGTGTTTAGGGAGGCTGACTTATGTGAGTTCCAAAATTGAAATGCAACTCTCCAACCATACGTTACATTGATTTGGGCTTGACTTTAAATCTCAAGGGATGGTGATTGAAAGGGAAATTTGTGATGTTTGATTAGCAATTTGTGAAAAATGCAATATTTGATGTTAGTGCTATGAATATGCATTGAATAGACTTATTTCAATTGTTTGAAGTGTTGGAAAATAATAGAGTAGATGCTACTGTATAAAATAAAACTAGTATAAGAATTGTAGAAATACAAACAGCGTCGGTTGAGGCGTGTACAAGGCACTGTCTTTAAGAGTAGTTCCGCCTCTCTGAGTATTCAACTCGGTGCAGTAGGTCACAGCGCTCTACCCTCCAGGATTCAACAACCGGACTCCCACAAGCGTGCACTCGCAAGTGTAGGAGGAAAAAATGAAGAACTCAGAATGCTCCTTTCTATGAAAAAACGAAATTGTAGAATGGAAATGAAATAGACCTTGTTTTGTGTATACTATCCTTCAAAACAAACAATTGGTATATTAAGCTTTAGAAAAAGAACCCAACAATTAAAAAACGGTCACCAAATAAATACATTAAATTCTGGTATAAAACACAAAATAAATTCTGGTATAAATCCCAATAGTCATAAAAGTAATGAATTCCAACGGTTATAAAATCATAAAATAAATCCGGTTATAAATTCCCAACGGTCATAAAACGGTCATAAAATTTATTGGTTTAAAATGGGTTGCTGAACTGGGTCGCGGATAACCCAGTAACCAAAAATCAAAGTAGCAAAATGCGGGTAAACTTGCCCGCACACGTGAAGCCAAATATTCAGGATTTGCACCCCCCTGTGCACACGTCGTACTCTCGCGACGCGCCTCACTAAGTCAATTTTCGGACCACTGTCCTGCAAATCACTCGATTGGATTCCGTCTCATATGCATGTGAGGACTCCCTACATCCCAACACATGATATCATATATAATAAGTGGGATACTATATAAACCCACTAAAACTCTTTCAAGAAAAACTTTGGATTTTTGAAATACTTATTTTATATTTAAAATACAACAATCCCCACATATTTCAAAAATACAAAAAGAAATAAAGGAGTGTGAGAACTTAATGCATCAGTTATGGTGTCTTTTGGACTATGAACCAAACCTAGGATATGTAAGCAGTGACCCACAGAAAACTGGTGAAATATAAAATTTCTATGAACCAAAATTCTTTAGCGTGAATCAATCGACTTACAACCCACATCCAATTCTCGAATTCTGAGTTCTTCTGATCTGGGTGGCACAAATAGGCCATGCGCCATACCTGGGAATTCATGAATGCTCTAGAGAACCTGTCCAAGTTCTCATAGGAAGCGGCCCCACTTCCACATCCATATAGGTGGATCCATCAAGTGTGTACTACAACTAAACACACCACCCAACAAGGACTATGGAATCCATTAAGAGTTAAAACTCAACCTTTACACGTTGTAGTTTGCACTATCTACACCATAGGAAGGGACTCTCAAAATATTATAAAATTGATAGTGCACTCCAAGCCAACCAGTGACTTGTTGTTACCCATATGAACCTAATTCCTGGGATCTCCATTCACATAGGTTGGGTTACCATCACTGTTGACCCTTTATTACAGACATTAGTCCCATTCCCCTCGATGTATTACTCACTAGATTTCTACCCAGTGGTTTTGTCAGAGGATCGGCCAAATTCAACTCTGACCTCACAAAATCAAGGGATATAACCCATCACTAAGCAATTGCCTCACTATATTATGTCTTAGGCGTATATGCCTACTCTTCCCATTATAGGATTTACTCTTAGCTTTGGCTATAGCAGCTTGGCTATCACAATGTAGAGACACGGATGGAGCTGGTGTCTCATCCAAATAGGAATATCTGCTAACAGGTTTCTGAGCCACTCAACCTCTGTACCTGCCTTCTCTAAGGCAATTAATTCGGACTCCATAGTAGACCTGAGCTGTGTATGTTTGCCTGGTAAATTTTCAAGATACTGCACCTCCACCAAGTGTAAACACATAACCGTTAGTAGATTTTGTCTCATCTCAAATGATATTTCACAAAGTCTGTCTGCTTCTTTACTGATTGAGGCCAAAGCTATAAGCTTACCTTCTAGGTAGACTTTTCAACAAATATATAGTTTCACCTTCCAATAGACACATAATCAATGGTAAACATAGAATCATTCAATTTGGAGTTTCAATCATCACCATACTTTCAAATATAGTGGATATCTCTAACCATAGTTAGTAGTCTAAAAAACTATTTAAGTATAATTTGTTAACCCCACTATTTGTGGATTTAAAGGAACATATCCACATCTACAATATAGAATATTTATATCTTCTCTAAAAATAAGAGATCAACATATGATATATATATTGAGAAAAATTCTATAACTCAATATTTTTTACATTAAAGAATGCCCCCACAGCTCAAAATATAAAAACTCATTTATGCGCCAATTCATTCTGAACACATAAGATGAGAAAATATTCATTTTTCCATATAAATGCATGTCTCCAAATGGTCCATAAAAATCATCTAGAATTAACATTTTTATAATTTTCTCCAGTAAAGCCTTAATCCCATCTAATTAGGATTGACTAATTAGTTGTAGAAGGCTTAGTAAAAATTAAACCAAAAACATGCATTCTCACATTCAAGTATGCCACCATAATTCAAAATATAAATATTTATTTATCGGGCCAATGCATTTACAAAAATGAGCCAATACAATATTAACCCAGGTAAGCTTTATGAGTTATGACACTCTCTTCTTTATTTTTTCTTTAAATTAGAATTAGCATCATAAGGTGTAAATACAGATTTACAATCAAAGTGTCCAAACTTCTTTAAAAGTTTTTCTACATAGTGTTTTTGTGAAAGAAAAATACCCTCAGTAATTTTAGTTATTTTTATTCCAAAAATAAAATCTGCCTCACCGATATCTTTCATATCAAATTGAGAAAATAGAAAATTTTAGTCTCTTTAACAACATCTAAACTAGTTCCCATGATCAACATGTTACATAGGCAAATACACTGACATTACTCTTGCCAGAAACAAATTGAGGAATACACATTCCACATTCCACATTAGACACTGCAAAAGTGGATTGACTTTTGCAAAAGCAGTTATCCAATTCAATAAAACAAAAACATACATACATTTCAGATTTATTCTGAATATGTAATAGAACTCAGATATCAATGTAACAAAAAGACCAAATATGGACTTGAGATTGCTATCCAAAACCCCACATCACGTGAAATGGTAAAATAGACACATTCTTTATTATCAATGAAAAAGATCGAAGCTACATAGTGGGATAGCTATAAAATCATTATAATAATAATAAAAATGTAACTCATGAACATATGAATAAATGCTCCAATAACCGTTCTGCTATAAAGCTAGCCCAACAAAAACCATTAAAAGGTCTATTATAAAATTCTAACCAATAGAAATGAATGGTTACTGTAATGATGGATCTCATATTTATCACACCATAATTCACATGGTAAAAATAAATATAGTTACCGTATGCTTTACATGCATGAGCAACACTTAATAGTGAAAAATATATATAAATTACTTCTAACTGTTGAAAATAATAAAGGAGAACCTCATAAAAGGCATTAAATCGAGCCACTATTAGCTACAACAATACAAACGGCCACATGTAATCAAATATGACCAGCCACAATTGATCTCCATCGTGAATCTCCACTAAAAGAAGTAAATGTGTAGCATATATGTATATGCTAATAACGATTATATGTGGTAAATGCATAATCATGCAATTTATTATTATAACATTATAATAGCAATAATACCAATAGTCACATACTAACGGTGAGATAATGGTAAATACGAAATACCAAAAAACATAAAGCTTTGAATGGTAGAATACCACATGGGTGAAAGAACAAGGACCGTTTGGCATCCAGGTAGTGTAATGAAAGGTTCCTAGTAACGCACCAAATAAAAAAAAAAGGTTTTGACCCCAGTCACTATCAGCAATAAAGAACCAAGCATTTGAAGTAATATAATGAAGACTAAAAGTAAAAAATAAAATTAGTCACCAGCCATAATCAACTTCAAAATCCAACGGCTATACACTAAGTGGAAAATCCATTCATCACATCCAATCGGTTAATTAGAACTTCATTAGCCAATAAGGAGTACTTCTAATGGCAATGCAAATAAATATAATAATGATATAAATGAAATATCAACAAATTCTTCAAGTAAAATTTTTATTTTCAGTAAAAATACCAAAAATCCAATCATTCATATATGAATACAAGATACTGCTAGAAGGTTAAAACATATACGTATGAGATAAATAGAGCCAGAAGACTCATGTACCACCTTCAATTTTAAGTCTCCAAACTTCAAAGGTAACAAATAATATATAAATACTCACACCAAATGTTCAAACATGAAACTTTAAACATTGATTCATGTAACTAAATAAAATACATGTTAGTAAAATCAAAGTTGCATAAATTCTTCTAGATATGCTCTCATTTGGGCAACAATATAACAAATTAGTATCAACTAAAATATTCATCTTGATATTATCTGTGGGATGTTCAACGAGAATAACAAATCACAAGTATAGCACATAAAAAAAAAATTATGCCTTCATATATACGAATTATATGAATAATAGTATGAACAAATTTAATTGTAACCAATCTAAAATGAATCCTATAGAAATGATCTATAAAACTAGCGTGTTAGAAACAACAATACTAGTTCTATTATTTATTTTTTATTTATTTTTTTTTTTCATTTTTAGGTCACTCACTAGGGCATGGAAATCATGGATTTGAGATGATACATCTCTATCCTCAGTCGTAGCAGCAGCATCCATGAAGAACTACTCTTAAGATTGTTGGAAAATAATAGAGTAGATGCTACTGTATAAAATAAAACTAGTATAAGAATTGTAGAAATACAAACAGCGTCGGTTGAGGCGTGTACAAGGCACTGTCCTTAAGAGTAGTTCCGCCCCTCTGAGTATTCAACTCGGTGCAGTAGGTCACAGCGCTCTACCCTCCAAGATTCAACAACCGAACTCCCACAAGCGTGCACTCGCAAGTGTAGGAGGAAAAAATGAAGAACTCAGAATGCTCCTTTCTATGAAAAACGAAATTGTAGAATGGAAATGAAATAGACTTTGTTTTGTGTATACTATCCTTCAAAACAAACAATTGGTATATTAAGCTTTAGAAAAAGAACCCAACAATTAAAAAACGGTCACCAAATAAATACATTAAATTCTGGTATAAAACACAAAATAAATTCTGGTATAAATCCCAATAGTCATAAAAGTAATGAATTCCAACGGTTATAAAATCATAAAATAAATCCGGTTATAAATTCCCAACGGTCATAAAACGGTCATAAAATTTATTGGTTTAAAATGGGTTGCTGAACTGGGTCGCGGATAACCCAGTAACCAAAAATCAAAGTAGCAAAATGCGGGTAAACTTGCCCGCACACGTGAAGCCAAATATTCAGGATTTGCACCCCCCTGTGCGCACGTCGTACTCTCGCGACGCGCCTCACTAAGTCAATTTTCGGACCACTGTCCTGCAAATCACTCGATTGGGTTCCGTCTCATATGCACGTGAGGACTCCCTACATCCCAACACATGATATCATATATAATAAGTGGGATACTATATAAACCCACTAAAACTCTTTCAAGAAAAACTTTGGATTTTTGAAATACTTATTTTATATTTAAAATACAACATGAAGTAGAGAAACAACGATGAGAAAAAAAAAACAAAAAACATAAAATAAAAACATAAAAATAAAAATAAAAAGTAAACTTGAACCAGAATGTGTCCAATTCATCCAAAATATTCTTGGAGGAATTACAAATTGGTTTGGTTATGGGTAAATAATTAGATTCAATATAAATGACTACTAACTTCTTAGTAAATGACTACTAACTTTGATCTGGTTATGGGTAAATAATGATACTTCAACACAAATGACTACTAACTTCTTAATAAATGACTACTAACATTAATTATTTGCCGTAGCCGGAACAAAAATCTATAATTCCCCCAAATATTCTTTTATGTTTGAATTAATCCTGGAAGGTATAAGGAGAAGAAAAGAAAAGTGTTTAGTTTTAAGCTTCTTTTATTTTTTTGCCCTTGAAACAAAAAAAAGGTTTGTTTTGTTTTTTGTATTTTGTTTATTTCCTTTTTGTTTCCTTCATACCTTTAAAAGTTCAAACAAAAGCATAGGAAAATATAAAAATATAACGTGTGAATAGAAAATGAGTCAGTCCAAGAAGATTATAAAGAAAGGATAAAAAAAAAAGGGTGTCGGAAAATTCAAACCCATAGAAATTTGTGATTCCTTCCGATTCTTCGTCAGTGACTTCAAGGTATGCTTCATTTATCATAATCAATCTCACAAATTCACTAAGACGGACGCCACGAAGATATGCGAATAGCTTAAAAAAAAGTTGGTATCCTTTCGTGCAAAAAGCATGAAAAATTGAAACATATATTTATGTGTACACATGTGATGGCATGGGAGGTTGTGGTGAGCAAATTGAGGAAATTACCCAACCTTTCCCATCCATTTCTAAGATGGAGCCATGTAATCTTTTGCGTGGACGGTCCACCAAATAGACGGTGATGCCTATTTCCGACTTTGGCAAAGATTACCAAAGCAACCAAGGGGGGCTGATCCCCCGATTCGGATTTGGTGCAGTTGGCGACTTTTACTGTATGGTACAGTAAACGTAAGATTGGAACACGTGGATAAGGAAGAGAAATAGAGGGTTGTTAGGCGTTGGGTTTCAAATTCATCTCTTGAATTTCAACCCTTCATTTTTCCTCTTTACCATGTATCATCGATCCTACGTTTATTGTACCAAATCCAAATCCGACTAATACCTGCCAAGATATTTTTGGCCCAACGGTCTAGTGTCCAATTTTAACCGTTTCACCAAACCTTTTGGTTATGGCCTCTTTTCTTTTTTTTAGATCGGGGGAATAAAATTATGCCCCAAAACACTTGGGCAATATGGTTGGGGTAGAGACATCACTTGTGGGAAAATCTGTAACTTCATAGAAGATTGAGTGTTTTTTTCTTTTTTTTTTAAATAAAAAAATAAAATGAGAATATATATTAAGAGAGAAGTCCAGGGCCATTCCAACTTCCTCTTCCTCAGACCAAAAAAAAAAAAAAAAACGAAGCAAGCAAGAGATTGATATTGAACCAAAGATTGATCGAGATTACATCTGAGTGCTTATTGGGACAACTTATGGACAGTAGAATTCGCTCGTGTGGGGACAGCCCTAACAACAGACATTAAATAAAACTAAGAGAGTTCTAACATTACGAATAATATTCTGTTTCAGCCAAGGAGGTTGGGATCGATTCTTCACACCGGATAACAAAAGTGGTGTTCCCTTCTAGAATGATGGTATAAAAGATTGAGTTTGGGTACGCTTAGAGTTGGTGGTAAAATAATCCCTTGACTTTGGTGGATCCTACTTTAATAGTTTAATAATTCATAAGCTTAGCCCAATTATTTGAGATAAGCTTTGTTGGTTTGGGATCTGGTCCTCCTAATCTATCTCTCTCCCTTTTTGGTTGTTGGGAGTCCTAGATTTAAATATCTAACCATTAATATATATATGTGTGTGTGTGTTTGTGTGTGGAGTCCTGTTTTTACCATGTATAGAAAAAAAAATATATAACTTTCCCCAATATCATTAATATATACCGAGTATTATATATATATATATATATAGGTTTTTTTAACACATGCCTTTAGGACAGATAAAATTAATAAACTAATCATTGCATGAGAAATTGTGAAAATGCACACGAAATAGTGTAAGTTGTTTGAAAAAAATATAAATATGCTTAAAAAAAAAAAAACTATACAAACACATTTCCCCGTGTTAAGAAAACTATAATATAAATTCAACTTGAATTTATATTAACTTTGTATATATTTTGGATTTGCTAATTACTGAGTTTGATATATACTAGGTTTATTGTACTAAACTCTTTCGGTGTTTGTTTGTGGCAGTTGGCCGGTATGTATCACCAGCACAATAATCCCTTTATTAATATAATGAAAACACAATGCCATCATTCTAAGTTTTTTTTTTTTTTTTTTTTAATTAATAAAAAAAACCAAAAGACTAATAGAAGATATATTATATATTGAGTGATCCCATCTCTATATATCGTGCAAATGGCAAAAAACAAAGAGCTGATTTAATGAATAGTGTTACCACCAACCCTTTAAAGCCCCCACCCCTAAAAAAAAAAATTGAAAAAAATATATAAAAGAGAAAGAAAAAAGAAAAACACAGACGATAAAGGAGGTTATATGATTAAAAGGGGGTCATTGTTAGGTTAGGTGGTGGAGTTTTGAAGTCATATAAATCTGTCTGATAAGACGAAAACGACTTTTGTTGTTTAATGCTTCGCTAAACATAGTGTAGGAGAAAATGAGTCCCTCTTAGCTTTATTGTAAACTTTCAGCATATGGGAACGGGGCGCTTATATTCAAAGCACTGGCAGTCCACCTATTCAGAGCTTTCTATTTTTCTATTTTTTGTTTCTTCGAAGAAGGATTTAGTCTTTTAGTAAACTTTCTTATAAAATTCTTAAAAATCTTTGGAAAATATGTCCATAACCATGGTCCCACCATGTGGATGAACGCGGCGGTGACAAGTATAACGAAGAAAGAGGACCGGCTTCCATGTTCATTTTCGTAATAGAATGATCTATAGCTTACTTGACTCAGTCCTTCACAAGAGGTCGCCAGCTTCACTAAATATTTTAAATTTAGCTTTTTATTTTTTTAAAATTTTAGATTTTATTTACTTCTTATTTTGAATTTTTCTTAAAAAAAAGTTATCTTATTTTAATAACGATGTGTTACCCTATCGGTATCATAGGTGCACCAACTCGTGTGGCGTCCAGCAACTACTGCATGCATGGAATTGAAGAGTAGTAGCTGGATGGGCTTTAGATTTGAATCATAGGTTTCTTTTTAGAGATTACGTATGGTTATGCGTTTGTATTGACTTTTTTTTTATGTAGTGATTTACAAGTAAATTCAATTAAGCTAACAACAATCTATTTTTCTCATAACATGATTTTACTAATGATAATTATGATGACAATCTTTGCTTAAAAGTAACGCTAAATATGTATATTAAAGAGTCATCTTGCAGTAGCACACTATAATCATTTCTCACTAGCTTCTTAACAAAAAAAAAAAAAAAAAAAAAAGTCATTAATTTCTCACTATTAATTTGAAAGCATGATATCAAATTTTGTCCAAATCTATTCCGAGCAATGGTAGCATGAAGAATGGCAATCCATTGTTGGCATTGGGTTTTTCTTTCTTATATATTATTCCATACTTTCTATAAAACAATTATAACTAAGTTGTTCCATTTTGTTTAACAAGGAAAACGGGGCCTGTTTTTTCACTTATCCGATCTGTTAATGCGCATGGTTTTATTTTTTCAAATTTAATTGGAAAGAGAATGATGATATTATTCTTTTGAAGTACTGATATGAAAAACAAAGGGGGAATTACCGATTAGGTTCATCATTTCATGGTATTGCCCCATAAGGATGTTTTGACTATCAACTTGTTTTTGTTTCCAGTAGTTTATAATAAAGTCAATAGTCAGTTTGTTGAGGCAATCCTTCTGAGGCAATTCCATGGAATGATGAACCTAATCGGTAATTCCCCCAAAAACAAAAAAGTGCTTTGCGAAATCAGTTTCACGTGGAGCTAGGAGAGAAGGGTGAACTTGCTTTTGGTTATCATTGCTCCACTGTCGGGTCATTGAGTTATTAGAAAGACAATATTAAATTTGAGAAAGGCATGGAGTAGTTGGTCCATGTGTTTCTTGATTTATTTTAAGGTTATCTTATGAGAAAGATGACTAATAAATTATTAGCTTAATTGCTTTTACTTGTAAATTAGTACATCAAAAAGTTAATTCAAGTGCATAACTACACGTACTCTTTTAAGCAATAAAAGAAAGCATAACTCGTTTATCACAAAAAATGAAACCATAAGTCAAATGTAAACCCCATCCACGTATTCTTCACCTCCAATGTGCTAGCTTGCTGGGTACTTGGGCACCACCCTATATACAGCTAGTGAGTACTTTTGATGGCATCTTAAAAAGATGGAAAAACAATCTTAAAATTAAGAAACATGTGAACCAAGCCTATTAAGCATCAAGCCCCCCTTTTATAAATTTAAAAAATAAAAAATAAATAGAAGCCCCCTTAATAAAATTCCACTTGAAAAAGTACCCTCCAATTTATTTAATCTAGTGTTGCGGGATTGCGAGTTGTAATATCAATGAAAAGAGAAAAAACTTGTGTATAATTTATTTCTTCTCATTATTTACCTCAATATTATCTTTTCCTATTTCATAGTTGGTCCTATAATTCCTAGCCTTTTTCATTTTTTCTTTTTGTGCCTGTGAATATATCCTAAAAAAACATGAGACTTGAATTTTAAGAATGATCATTTTATACTATAATGTAAATGGTTTTTTTTTTTTTTTTTTTTCCATTTAGCAAGACAAATATTGGGTAATAGCCTTTGTATACTAAATTTAAAGATCCTCATAGCTTTTATATTCTAAATTCAAAGATCCTCAACTAATTTTTGAGTGAAAATGGACCATAATTGAAGCCTCAAGCTCCCAACCTCAAGGATTCCGAGCCAATAGAATTGCAAACCACCTACACCACCCATAAACGTTCTGCTTACTCTGATTGGCCAAAATTCCCCTTGGTAGTTCCCAACCAGTGGGGTTACTCCATCTGTCACGGGCTACATGATAGGAAAAGGGTAGATGTTAGGCTATTGGCATCAGAAACATCCAAATCAACACCATCGATGAGATGGTGACACTTGTATTCATCTTATACCAATATGATGAAAATGACATCATCCAATCAAATCATACCAACCGACATTAACAGATTAATCCCGCTATGATACATGCATTTAAAGTTCTTAAATCAATATTCATTTTAATTTAATATATATAAAGCTTACGTGTATTCGTGGTATATAGTTAGGAGTGTAAATCGGTCCGGTGGTGCAATTCCAGGATTAGTCCAACTCGATCAACTTGGTTATTTGGAGTTTATTTTAAAGGGTTTGGTCGGATCTGGACTAGGAACATAGAGAATGATCGTACTGAGTTGCCGGGAAATCAATGCTACTCGAGATGTGATTTTACACATATACGAATTGATCTTAACGTGTTGATATAAATTAACTCACTTGATATCATCTTTTATATATATATATATATGTATGTATGTATATATACAAAAACACACACACATATATATATAGAGAGAGAGAGAGAGAGAGAGATTAATAGGTTAACAGGTGCGCTCCTTACCTCATGTATCAATCACTATGACATCATCACAAATATAAGATGAGGACTGCAGGCTTGCCTTTTTTTTTTTCTTCATTTTTTTTTTCAGATGCATAATGCTCCCATCATCATTGAAAGGTCCATTTGCTTGTGTTGGTGATAAAAGTGGATCCATTGAATTGCTATGCCTTTTCAATCATTTTAGTGTTGATACATATATATATGGTGCGAACAAGGGAACTCGCGCACTAATGGTGGGACTGCGAGCATATCACATTTCAGATAAGTTATTAAAAAAAACATTCTTTTTTCTTTTTTCTTTTTTCTATCCTTTTTTGTTTTTTTCTGTCTTTGGTATTTTTGGACTTGTAACTCCCATTTTGAGGTTGGAGCACACCACGATAGACTGGGTGGGATAGAGCACGACATGTTTGGACTTTGGATACACCCCATTTGAGTTTAGGTTCATTTCATTTTGATTTACATTCCATTTGGAGGAACAAATTAATACTTCCTTCGTAATTGGGGGTCAAACCAAAGTGGTCATAAATGCATCATAGGTTAAAAAATGTAGTCATGAGCAACAATGGAAATTTTTTGTATGTCATAGCCATTAAGAAAAAGTAAACAAAAACAAAAATAATGGTAACAATAAAGGCTAGGAATATGTACCCAAAAAAGTAGAGGCTAGGAATGCCTTCTAGATGTCCTACGAAAGGTCAGATTCATAGCATGGTATAAACTTGTTTCAAAAAGCAATATTTTTGAGTTCTACTGGATATGATCCCTACGCAGCTCAATTTTTCTTCATAATGGCCTGAGGTGCTTAGCTCATGTTTCTGCTCTAGATTATGACATTTTAGGCCCAAGGTTAGTTGGAGCCTCAAACATATATATAGCATAGCTATATTGAATGGGTAGTTTAACAACTATTTTATGAGTATCCCAATTTTAAAAGATATAACGTGTATTCCAAGAAATGTCTCTTCTGATTGGATAGAGGATTCTCCTCTAAAAGTTTCGTGTTTAAAATTTCATTATAAAATGTCATGCGCTAATCAAATTATGGTATTCTATTTTCATCAAACAATATTTAATGGGAATTTTCAACTTCAACCAGTGTGAAGGCTTCTTTCAACATATTTTCAGTCAAATTTATGTTGATTGGATGGACTAAAGATAATGAATATGAAAAGGTGGAAAAGTATTTTTCTTATCCATAGGAGAGAGAGGGAGGGGCCGGGGGGGGGGGGGGGGGGGGGGAGGGGAGTATGGAGTTGTTACAGGCAGCAAATTTCAAGTAGTGATGGCCGGCTGTTTTTGGCTCTGAGTGTAGTGGTAGTTTTATATTTGTTTGTTTCTTCTATTGCCCCTGTAACACGTTTCTCAGTAGCAAAAAGACAGAGAGGGAAGTTGTGATACTAATGCTTATGCAATAAAAGACCAAAGGGCAATGTAGGGACGGAGTCAGAATTTTCCTTCATGGAGGCAAACTTTGATTGATTTTTAGTACCTTATCCTTATTTTAAAAATTGAAAAAAGTTTTAGTTAAAATTTTTCTTTTATCTTGTGATTTTGAGGTAAAAAAAATATAAATCATATTTCAATGGGAGACAATGGAAAAAGTATTAGATCTCTCTAAGCGAAACGAGAGATTGTGAGAATTGGGATTTTTATAGAGAAGAAAAAGTAAAAAATAAGAGAAGTGAGAAAAAAAAACGAAGGGGGTTAACAAAATTTAAGTAAGGCAAATATGAAATATCAAAAAAATTTAAAGTAATAAAATTTTTGTTTAACAAAGGCAAGGGAGGCAACTGCCCCACCTTAAGAGGGCTGCCTCCGTCCTTGGGGCCATGTCAAGGGTGAAACCAGGAGTTATCTTCAATGAGGATACTATGCTGTAATTCTGTGAAATGGGAATCGAAAGCTCTGAAGAGTCTCTTTTATTTGGAAAAATTAATTTTCGGTAATCATTTTTCAAATATAATTCCAAAGAAAAAAGGATATCTTTTATTAACTTATTACACATTGACTTTATATATACTTCAAAATGATTACCATATATCTTCTTGTTTTTTTTTTTTTTTTTTTTTTTTTTTGGTATTATGTTAGTGGTTATCAAATGATAATTTATCCAAAAAAAAAAAATTGATTGAGTCAATGAGGACACGTGCCCCAAAGAGCCCCCGGCTTCGCCACAGGCCATGTGGTGAGAGCCAGTTTTGACTCTTATTAAGGAGTGATCAAACGAGTGGCAGCCATACAAGACGAAGTACGGTCAACAAATGAAACTGAGATTCGTTGCCATTCAAGAGTGAAACCAAAGGTCCCGTTTTCAAGGAATTTTATTAATAAAATAGCTACGTACAACACGTTGAAAAAAAGTCCACACATGCACACTGCAAATAAGAGACTTGCGCTACGGAGCCTCGTCCACCACCCCTAGCTTTGCTTTGTTGGAATTGGTCCTCTTTGTAATCCCGCACGAGATCAGTCTTTCTCGAACATCAATTTGAAAAGTATCCAAACACCGGCGAAATAGATAGTTGGTCAATTATTCTTCTTCCCGAACCAGCATTCATTTTAATTCTTTTTGGCTCCATAGAACCAAAAAATGGAGACTAGTCTATATTGTGGCCATGTGGTCCAACTGTTTGACCTTGGATATTTATTTTTTTGAAAGTGCCCGGTCGTGGCCAAATGTGAGAGTTGGCCCAGACGTCCTTAAAGAAATGTTTTGGTTCCTTTGTGCAATATGTACTTTTTTTTACAGTTCGTACATCATAATCTCCACAGAGTCAAATGTGTCATCTTTTAGGACCGTTTCCCAGGCAAGTACCAAGAGCATGTTCCACCATGCGTCAGATAAATCATTGAGGCTGAGAAAACAACCCTTCATGCATGTTTTGGTGGATTGTCCCTTTGGCAAAGGCCACCCGGTTCAATTCAACACTCCCGGCCACCTACTCTCGGTGGCAATTTTAGTCCCACCAAAAACGTGGCTGAAATGCAATGCTTACTATTCAATATTCATGATACCCATTGTTTTAACATCCCTTGGACAACCCCAACAACCAAAAAAATAAAATAAAATAAAATCCCTTGGACAACCCACAACCCTCTTTTCGTTTATTTATATGGGCTTTTGGACGGGCTGCACTGCCCTGGTTACTTAATCCAGGGCCCAAATCTGATCCCCTTACGAGGTTATTTCGGTTTGGGGTCGGCTATTGCCACCCCCTTGGTTTTATCAGCAAACCCTAATTATTTTAATTTTTCAAGATTTCATAAAAAATATAAAAGGTTTTTATAAAAATTTGTCTCGATGCACACTAAAAAATATCATTTTGAAAATAAAGTTTTTCCAAAATCTATTGTTTTAAGTGTACTTTTGGGCCAAAAACAAAACCAACACTATAAATGGCCTAAAGATTTACTTAAACGACAAATTTTGAAGAAAAAAAAATTTATTTTACAAAGTTGTTCAAAATGATGTAGTGGACAATGAGACCAATTTTAATAGAAACTTTTTACTCCGTAATATTTTTAATAAAATTTGGAAAATTTAAAATAAGTAGAGGGTGTTGATAAAACCAAGGGGTGGCCATAGCTGGGCCCTTTCAGTTAAAATAAGAACTCAATTGGCCTTGGGCTACATAACGAGAGATTACCCAATCCCCTTAAGGAACGGCTATTGCAACCCCACTTTCTTATCACACTCCCCACATCTTTTAGGTTTTTAAGGTTTTATGCAAAATATAAAAAGTTTTTAAGAAAATCGGCGGAGATTTCCACAAGAAAACATCATTTTGAACAACTCTGTAGAGAAAAGTTTTTCCAAAATCTATCGTTTAAGTAAACTTTTTAGCCATTTATAGCCTCTATTTCATTTTTTGCCAAATAGTTTACTTAAAAGATTGGAAAAACTTTCTTCTATAAAGTTGTTCAAAATGATGCTTTCTAGTGGACAATGTAGCGGGTTTTTGTAAAAACCTTTTATATTTTGTATAAAATCTTAAAAACCAAAATGAAAGGAGGGTTTGAAAAGAAAAAAAAAAAGTGGGGTTGCAATAGCCGTTCCCATCCCCTTATGGTAATCCGGCCCATTCACAACAGTAAGGACAACTGTGGATTTTCAAGGAGTGTAGGCCCAAGGTACAAGTGTTGCGGCTGAGATTTGGGCGCTGAAAGATAGGCTCACCTTGGCTCATGACATGGGCCCAATGTACCTGGTCTCAGGATAGTTTAGGATTACTGAAATGGTGTGACTTGGTTTTGCTCCACAGGTCTCATTCAATTGGATCATCAGAGATTTGGGCCAAGCCTAATTTTCATTTATTCGAAACTGCAAGCCTGGGCCATTCGCAGTCTAAGATCTTCCCCTCCAAGAACTAGGTTTCAAATTCATACGGATATCGGAGGCTTGACCGAACCAAAAGCTAACAAAGCAGTTTTAGCTCCACCTATCTAAGACCTTATGCTAAAACCTGGTATATGCGTCATACTAGATCCAACCTTTTGGATGGAGAATATTTGGGATCAATACTATTTATCCTCGTGAGCACTCTATGGTCTTTATAGAGTATTATTATTTTCAAAAATCAAGTTGATCTGAAACTGATTGCTATTCAATCAAAAGGCACAGTGGTCTAAGGCCCATTGTGAACACTACAAGGATAAAAGGCATGATTTTAAAATGAGGGACTCTTTAGTCTTTATAAGATTTGTAGGGCCCAACTCTTTTCGACACACTGAAACCAGGTTGGGCATATCCCCAGAAAACATTGTTAACATACTGGTGTGGGCGAGGCATAAGGCCCATAATGTGTTACATTGAAGGGAACGGCTATTGCAACCCCCATTCCTATAAGCCCACCCCCTATCCTTTAGGTTTTTAAGGTTTTATGCAAAATATAAAATGTTTTTATGAAAACCGGCCGTGTTGTCTACTAGAAAACATCATTTTGAACAACTTTTCAAAAGAAAGTTTTTCCAAAATCTATCGTTTAAATATACTTTTTAACCATTTAAAGCCTTTATTTCATTTTTTGCCAAAAAATCTACCTAAACGATAAATTTTGGAAAAACTTTCTTTTCCAAAGTTGTTCAAAATGATGTTTTCTAGTGGACAACACGGCCGATTTTCATAAAAACTTTTTATATTTTGCATAAAACCTTAAAAACCTAAAGGATGTGGGGTGGGCTTATAGGAATGGGGGGTTGCAATAGCCGTTCCCTACATTGAAAACAAGGGTTTACTTTCCAATGGGCAATGGAGGATCCATCGTAGGACAAGTCGGGCCCAATCCCCTGTAACACCTTGACCCCAGGCTGGGCATTTCTTCAAAAAAGTGTTGCCAGAATACAGGGCCTAACGCCCATTGCGGGCACAACAAAGATAAAATGCAAGGCCTGGGCTAATTATGAAAAGGGGACTCTATTGGCACTCGAAAACTTACTTTTCATCTTCTACTTATTTTATATTTTAAGATTTTATGAAAAATATATAAAGTTTTTATAAAAACCGGATATGCTATTCATTAAAACACATCATTTTGAATAATTTTGTAGGAGAAAGTTTTTTCAAAATCTGTCGTTTAAGTTAAATTTTTTACCATTTATAGTCTTTATTATATAAATGATTACAAAGTCCATTTAAACGATAAATTTTCAAAAAAATTTCTCCTACGAAATTATCCAAAATGATATTTTCTAATAAATTACGTGATTAGTTTTTGTAAAAACCTTTTACACTTTCCATAAAATTTTAAAATATAAAATAAGTGGGGGATGAAAAGCAAGTCTTGGGATGCCAATAGAAGCCTCCTTATGGAAAACTACAAATGTAATCCCAATGATAAAAAAGTCACCAAATTTTTTAGATTAAAAAAAAAAAAAAAAAAAAAAAAAAAAAAAAAAAAAAGAAGAGAAGAAGAAGAAGAAGAAGAAGAAAAAAAAAGAAAGAAGAAGAAGAAGAAGAACCCAATCCTGCCAAAACCCAATGATCCATAACTGAAAGGGATGGTCTAGCCGAGCCAGCATTTCAGCTATGCATGGGCTATAAGTCAGAAGAAAGCCCGCTCAAAGCAAAGGTCGGTAGTAATGGTGTTTTTTGTCCTTTTATTATTATTTTTATTATTTTTTTATAGGTTGGAATGATGAGATTGGGCGGGTAGTCTAAAGCCCATTAAGAGTTGGCAACCATACAATTTTATATCCTACACCAGATGATGATAGGTCCTTCAATCCAATTTTTCAGATAATGGGTCAAGATTTAGAACTCTTAATTAAAAACCCTCTCATCAATAAATTAGTAAAGCACTCAAATTTCAAGACCTATAGATAAGCTCTCTTATATAAGGCGTGGCGGCGGGATTGATTGTAGTGGGGTGTTGCTGGCATGGGACCGTAACTTCTCAGAGATGTCAATAAAACAATGTCTTGAAGAAATGGGAATTGCTTCGCATGGAGAAATGATGAGGGCCTTATGAATACAATAGGCTGTGGACCTTATCTGGAATGCACTTAAACAAGTACAAAACCCACAAACAACAACAACACCACCACCACCAACAACCTATCCAACATAATTGAATCCTATCCTCCATGACCTCACTCACCACTCCTTTGTCACGTGGCCGGCACTTCCCCCTCCTGCCTCCATTCTCATTCGTCAAGCAAAAGTCATATATATAGCTAGGGTAGCCTTTAGGTAGATGCTTACTAGTGCATATGCAATTATGGAGTCACCAGTACTCCAACTAAGGCCCATGTGGTAGGGGTATTCATAGTTCGGTTTGATTCGATTTTAAGGTATATTTCAAATCAAATCATTATACTTTGATTTTTTTTTTTCTCAAACCAAAACCAAACCATACTATAAAAAAACTAAACCAAACCAAACTGGTTTAGTTCAGTTCGGTTTTGGTTTTATCCTATCAAGTAGTAACAAATAATTGAAAATGGAAAAAAAGACAAGCCAAACTCAAAATAAAAATATTTTTAATAAAATCATTACATTAGCAACTAAAAAAAGCATTAAACATTATATCAAAATGGAAAAGTATTGACTTATGTAAATCCAAGTTTAAATCTCCAATATAATACGTGCTAATAATATCTCACACAACATTAATAGCTAGTTTAATACATGTCAATCTAACAAAGGAAAAACAATATGAAAGTTAAAATTTACATAAACAAGCCTATTCCGAACGTCTTTCTTCCAATAGTGTATTATTATTTTGAATCTGTTACCTATTTTACCCTTATTAGAATAGAAAATTTATAAACTAAGTTTATTTTGAATTTATTACCTATTCTTCCCTTATTGGAATAGAAAATTTACAAACTAAGTTTAATATGTAATATATATATAGATATTACTTTTTCGGTTTTTCTGGTTTTTCGGTTTGGTTTGGTTTTATAAACATGAAAACCAAAACCAAACCAATTTAATTCGGTTTTCTAAAATTGGAACCAAAATCAAACCAAACCAACCGGTTTGATTTGATTCGGTTTGGTTTTCGGTTTTAACCAAAACCATGAACACCCCTACCATGTGGTATATATGTGGAGATCTCATCTATAATCCTAGAAAATCAAGCTCATCAAATAATGGGGGGAGCCTTGATCTATTTAGCCAATTTGCAGTCAGGCCGTAGATGCAGTACAAAATCAGTCACTAAAATTTCATAATCCACTTCTTATCTTGTTGTAAAATAAATGAGTGGTGGGAAATTAGGAATTCACAATATCAGGAAACAGAAGCCTATATGAAAGCAATCTCAGTATTTTTGCATGCATGCAATTAATTATCCAACACAACATTTTTTATTTTTTTTTGTACTTGTAATAATTAATTGTACTTTGCATATAATTCAAAGTCTGCCTAGCTACGAGAGCTTCATCAAAACAGAAAATTCATTTACAATGCTCGGTCCGACCGTTCAATGATTTACGCCTACTAAAATCACCTATAAGGGCCTGTCCGTCCCTGAAGAAAAAAAAAAAAAACATTCCACAAGAAATTAAAAGCCTTATATCAAGCTAAGCTGATAATAATATAGAAGAAACTACAAGCTAATTTTTGTTATATGTAATATAGATGAGATGGGCCCCTGGCTATATAAATTAATCGAAGGTACAGAATAGCTGGTTGTGGCGTGGTGACTGCACAGTGTGCGACCTTCATGCGTGCGTTAGTCACTGAAAATGCAGGGTGGGGACAAAATTGCGCCGCAAGGCAAATTATATTACTGGTGCCCTTTTGCAGCCTTATGAAAGGGTTTGTAGTGGGGTAGGTTTAAATCTATCCTTGTGGCTGACTGAATCTAGCTGTCAGTAGCCGTTCCTACTAGAATGGATGAATATAAGAGAATGATACGAATGTTTTGCATTCTCATGCAAGTTGTGCCTGCAGAAGATGGAGATGGTGAGAGGCTTTGGGATTTTGTTGCTTCTTGTGATAGTGTCGAGCTCGTATTTGATTGATGGGCAGCGTGAAAATGGAGCAAGGGATGGCATTTCTCACTTCAACACTACTGCCATTCCGAAGACTTCACGTGGGAACAACAGTTTGCTTGGCGATATTCAAGGGAGAAACAAAACTCTATCTAGTAAAAGTACTATGAACAATGCAGGTAAAGGAAGTGGAGGAGGGGGAGGAGGCGGCGGCGGTGGTGGTGGTGGCGGTGGAGGCGGGGGTGGCAGTGGTGGTAATGGAGGGGGTGCTGGTGGTGGAAAGGGAAAAAGTAAAGGGCATAAAAGAAAGCCGGGAAGAGGAGGTAATGGCGGAGGAAGAGGACGTGGTGGTGGTGGTGGAGGAGGAGGAGGTGGAGGTGGAGGTGGAGGTGGAGGAAACGGAAAAGGTTATGGATGGGGAGGTGGTAGTGGTGGTGGCGGTGGCGGTGGCGGTGGTGGGGGTGGGGGAGGCGGAGGAGGAGGTGGTGGAGGCAGTGGAGGAGGTGGAGGCGGAGGAGGAGGAGGTAAAGGTGGGGGATGGGGTTGGGGAGGAGGCGGCAGCGGCCGAGGTGGTTGTTGGAGCTGGGGATGTCACAGCAAACCAGGTGGGCACGCATAATGCATGGGCCGGGGCAGCTAGTAGTCTAGTAGACGTTGAAAGGGTGCATGAAATTGGATTATCCCACTTTCATTATGCTCTTGCCCTTTGCATTTTATACCTCTGCTTAGTTTTGGCGACGACCTTGCTCATCCATCTCTGCACTACTACCTCATCCAAATATTCCTTGCACCATTTATCACTTCCATGCGATAGCTTTGATTGTGACGGATTTTCTTAGTGAGTGGAGATCGAGTCTGTTTTAATAAAACATTATTGCACTATTTTGGAAACACTTGTACTGGTAGGGATGCATGTGAAGAAGAATAAAATATGATTCTTATGTTTTGTTTTGAGTGCTTATCGTAGTGTTCTTCTTGTGCTTTCATTTATTCATAATACATAACAACAATGGACAAATCATGATTTTGTGACGTTTATCTAATAACAAAAACAATAAAAACATAATACCAACAAACTGCTATCAATCAAGGAAAAGTGACGAACCCGTGATTAACCAGAACCACGAGCCAATAGAATTGCAAAAAAAAATAAAAAAATTCCAAATACATTATTGAGCGGTAAAGAAGACAACATTTGGAGCCATTTTATTCTTGATCCTAAAAAATAGTTTCTCAAATTTTATCAGACATGTCATTTCTCTTACTCCGTATTGGCTTGTTATGAGAGACTTTTTCCTTTTAGACCCATGACACCGACACTCAGTATTTAGTGGTGACGCTCCCTGGGTGTGTTAATTGGGCTGGCTTGGTCCAAACTTTGCCCATAGGCTACGAAATCTGACCAAAGCTCTCGATGGGCTGGGCTCTCGAGTTCAGGCTGAGCTCCAGAGTTAGCTTGGGCTGACTGCGTGTCAGCCTAGCCCAGACTGGAATGACTTGCACTTCTTCTTCTTCTTCTTCTTCTTCTTCTATATATATATATATATATATATAATAAAAAAATGTGAGCATGCATGAGCCAAATTACGTTTTTACTTCTTACTGATTTCCATGACACTTATGCTAGTTGAATATTATTTTCTTGTACAGTTTAGAGATGCAAGTCCAAACATAAGAAAGGCCTTGGCCCTTGCAAGAGCCCCCCCTTGACCCAAAACCTCTATCCCGAAAGTGGAAACAGATATTATTAAATCATAAATTGGATGGCACTTGTAAATGAATGTGTTACACACACAATGAGAGAAATGTGTGAACAACTTCGAGAAACTAGAGTCAAAAGCATGCGATCAAACTTCCCAAGTCAAAAAATCCACCAAAAAAAAAAAAAAACTTCCCAAGTCAAAAAGGTTGGGTGGAGTGGGCACAATCACTACTCACTACTCCTTTACTCACACTAGTGACTAGTGAGATACATATAGATAATGGAGAGAGAGAGAAAGAGACTTGTGCCTTTGGATTTTTCAAGTAGAACGCGGGAGAGGACCTCCAAATTCTCCACAGCACTCAAACAAGTGGGTTAACGCCGGCCAGAATTAGGACTTGGACCGCCTTGCTTTTTTTTCTGTTTTTTTCTTAGTATCTTTAAAACTGCAAATCACACGCATCCCCATCAACATCATCATAATCATCACCATCATCATCCTTATCGATGTTCTTTTCTAATAAAAAAAATACAGAAGGACGGTTTCATTATTAGAATGTGGCCCATGCTCTGTCCTGAGACCCTGAGAGGCCTCCAACAGGTTGTTTAATTTTGGGGTACACCTCAAATCCAAAGGTCTATTTTAACAACTATTCTCAATGGTCTGATGTAGGGACTTTGTTCCCTTCAAATAAATTGCATCAAAACTCTTATGACATTAGTGGGCTATGCCCCCCTGCCCCCACCCCCCCCCCCAAAAAAAAAAAAAAAAAAAAAAAAAAAAAAAAGGAAAAATTCCATTTTATGACATTGAATGCCTACTCTTAATAGTTTGAAGACAGACTATACCTAATCCTTTCATATATAAAAAACCTTCGACTTAACTTGAAACAGTAGAACTTATCTCACCGCTCAAACCATATATATTTAAGGGGAAAAAAAAAACTCTAAATGATGAGCGTTTTAATAAAATAACCAACAACCCACTTCATTTCTTTCTTAATCTCGAAACTCCTTTTCCTATTCTCATTTTCTAATTTTGTAATCTCTCTTGAATCAAACCATACTCGTGCCTCTATAGCCAACCCTATGCATTGAGTAGCTCCTTCAATTCAAATTTAAAGAGGGAGCTATGAAAAATTGCCAATCGCAGTCGTCTTTAAAGGCATAGGGTAATCAATCCCCATAACGGTAACAAATACAAAACGTGCAAATTGGTGGCATGCAGCTAGCCCCACACAACTCGACAATCCACCTTCTCTTACCATACTTTGTTGTTGCCCTTTTATGGACGCCTTTGATAGTGGTTGGAACGGGTGGGAGATGGCCATCACAGAGATTGCCACGCACGTCACAATTATGAGAGCCAGGGGGTTGGGTTAAGTTTGGAACTTTGTTTCCTGTTTTTGGAATTTCTTATGGGAAGGTTTTGGGTTAGTATTACTTTGCCTTTTGGTTGGGACCAGGGTAATGGGTAGCACGTGGTTGGAGGAGTGGGCTCTGCTCACATCACGTGATCAACCAAGGTTCCAGTGTGTATCGGCTGACATTTTTATCTTTGTCACTTACTAGTAGTAGTTGATGTTACGATTCATTAGAGTTTGTTTACCATAAGAAATGATTTGTATTAACCCAATATGGGTCGAAGAAACTATAATAAGACACATGGCACGTGATTAAAGATTAGGGATCCAAAGTCAAATTGCTTTAACATTTTAAATTCAGCCGCGCCGTAAATTCTTATGAAATAATATACCTTGTTTCCTTGAATTTTAAGGCTAACATACACTAAATCAAACCTACTATGGATTATGTTAGACCCCTTTGTTTTTGTGTTTTTCATGTAACAAAAGATTTTAGATTCTGAGTAAGAATTATCCCAATTCCAACGGACGATTCAATGAAATTTAAATCATTTATATAATGTAGGTTTTTCATTAGACCATTCAATAAATGAAGATAATCTACTTTTCGCGTATTCTAAATAATCTCCTTGGTTTATGTTAGATTCAAATTATGAAACCATTGTCTTCCATTTGTATGTAAGAAGATATGAGATATAATACTTAGAGTTAATTAAAAGACACGTAGTGGTATTAATGTGGGTACTAAAGTAATTCACTCTTTTCGGTTGAAAAGGAAAGAAGCATTATTATGATTCACAAAACAAGAAAAGGAAAATTGAAAAGCTGAAATGGGGTGCCCTGACAATCTCTTTACTGCCCTAGCTAAATGGAAACTCTGATTTGGTTTGGACATCTTTTTACATACAAAAATGTCAGAGAAGGTTGCATAGGGGGTGGGTAATTCAGACTTTTCGATGATGCCTTGTCTCTGATTTGGCACCTCCTCGTGTCCTACTTGTAACAAGCAGTGGTGGTGCGTTGTCCATACCACCATCCATATCAATACAGTGGGATTTCGAAGATCAAAAGGTATTGAAGATAAAGGCTATGTGTACTTCAAGTGGACACTCATACACTCTTTTCTTCACTCACTAAGTGTCAATTGGTGTCGAAGACAATATGAATTTGCCACACCGGCCCAATTAATTGAAAAACAAAACAAAACAAAACAAAAATATTGATATGGGTTCAATGTCAACAATAAAAGAAATAAATTGGTGTAAATTGTATTTTTCTTTCCGAAAGATTGGGATATTACCCAAATCGCAAGTGTTTGCATATGAAGGATTTTTTTAGGCTCTATTTGATTTGTGGATTTTATCAAGAAAAAAAAATAAAATATAAGGAATTTTACTTTTTTTTTATTTGGTTGCAATGGAAAATTTGAAAAAAAAAAAGAATTAGAACAATTTTGACTTAATATAATTTTATCTTTTCTTTTCGTTTTTTTTCCTCCTCATTTTTTTTCCCTTCCTTTTTTTTTCTTTGGTAGAATCCATGAACCAAATAGAGGGTTAAGGTTGCACAAAGGAAAAAATATTGGGAAAAAATTGAATACGGAGTAATACTAAAGTGATCAAGTTTTTCAAAAACAGAGTCTTGATGAAAGTAAATAAACGGCGAGCAGTGTGCTGTGGGGAAGGGGTACGTAAACCTCACGCCATAAACATTTCCCAGCTCCATTAATGAATGAATCAGCTTGCCTCACGCTCGTTCATAATGTTTTCGCTTTTCAACGGCCACCAGAAAAATGTTTGAACGGTTTCAAACTCACTCAGAAACCCACTCAGACCCACCAAAACCAAACCCCTCTCTCTATCTCTCTCTCTCTCTCTCTGAATATATATGAGTGGGTATATATGTATAGGAAAGACGAATATAGAAAAGAATAAAAGAGAGAAAAACAAATTGAAAAATAGTACATTAAAGTCTCCCTAATCGTGACATGCCTAGAAACCTACCGCAACCACCACGAAAATGTACACTCGAACTGAAACTAAACTAAACCGGGCCTCTATTCGAGCCGGGTTCAATACCTCCGGTTCTGCTACTCTCTTTTTTCTTTCCTCTTTCCTATCTAAATCTCTAAATACCTATGATTTGTCAAAAACTGGGAACCGCCGGGGCCAAGCCAGACTGTGGAGGCGGAGGAATTTCCTTCTTTTTCCGCATCTCCAGCACTTTACGGTGGTGGTTCGAGTGTATTTCGCTTGAGAAAGTTGGGCTACAAGCCGGTCTATATTCGGGCAGGAGACGACCCGATTTGTAGCGAACCCCACAAGCGTTACAGAGGGTTTTAGCACCCATCGGACCGGTTCTCCACTGTGGGGTCTTCTGAACGCCGCAATGGCTGCACCGGCGCGGCGGCTGGGTTCCACCACCGGTTTCCCCTACATGTTTTTTCTTCTGCTTTTTCGCCGGCGGTTTCGCGACCGAGTAGTTGAACGATTCCAAGTTGAGACTCGGATTGTTGTAGAAGAACAGAGGCGTCGAAGGCGACGTGGAAGAAGACGACGAGTAGGAAGAGGAAGAGGAAGAAGACGATTCTGTGAGCGACGGTGAACCTAGAGGCCAACCTCGACCGCAGGTTCGAGTGCGCTTGCTTCTGGCCTTGGCTGGAAACGGTGTCGTAAAACAGGGGTTCGTTGGAGACTCTGTTTCAGGCTCTGCCGGTTTTTCCGGTTGGTTCTTCGGCTTTGCTGTTAGGACTCCGGCAGGGAATGGTAAGGAATATTCCGAGAAGGAATCCTCCACGAAATGAGACAACCATTCAAGGTCCGCCACATCATCCGCCTGTAAAAATGGTTCCTTTCCTCAGTCACGACGAACCCAAGTCCTAAAAAACCCATTTTTATTGAACAATACACACACACACACACAGAGGGGGCTTACCGGCACGCTGAGTTCGCTAGCCCCAAAGTCGTCTTTGAGAGAAAAACTGCCTCGAGGGTTAGATTTTTGGTCGGTTGTTGTTTGTTCTTGTTGAGGGGAAAGAGAGGCACATGCCTTGTCGTCGTCGTCGTCTTCTTCTTCTTCTTCTTCTGCTTCTTCTCCTTTCACATGGTCTTGTGTGAGAAACCCATCTTCGGCACCACCCATTTTAGAGAAGTCAAGAAGGTCGTCGATGAAACAATCGTCAACAACAGAGGCGCCACTTTGCCCGCTCACAGTTGAAGACTCGTCAATAGCCGTTTGTATGGTGGGTTTCAGGGCCATCTCCTTCCTAAAACTGCCCTTCAACGCCCCTTCTACACATTCCATTTCTCGTTCTGCCTAAACAGCCAAAACCCAAAAATCATAATAAATTAAAAAATTGAAAAAATTACATGCATACATATCTATAAGCAAAGTTCTCTGGGTTCCATATATTTCTGAGAATTTATACCTGATTACAGAGAGATTCAAAGAGAGGTAGAGGAGGGAGAGAGGTGGACGAGGGAGGGATAGAGGGAAAGGTTTGGAATTGGAAGAAAAAGGGGTGGGGAGTTTGGTAAAGCATTGAATGAGGGCTGAAAGCGTCCGTGGTTGGATACTAAAGGTTGCCCGTTTCTTCTTTATCTTTAATTTACCCTCTCTCTCTCTCTCTCTCTCTCTCTCTCTCTGTATCTCTATATATTTTGTGTGTGTATTTATATTTATACATTCAATATATACGTTGCACACTGTGTAACGGTACTGCTTTATAAATATTTTATAAGTATAGTCTAAATTTACGAGGGCTGCCCCTGGTTTAATTGGGCCCCGGCCTTTTCTGTGTTTTTGGTTATGTTATGTCAGAAATGGAAGGCCAGGTCAGAGACTACACCCGCATTCTCTGTTTTAAACTTTTAAAATTTGACATTTTCCATTTTTTTCCAGTCGTCCAAAAATAGAGATTTTGAATTTTGAATTCTTTTTTTCTTGGATTTATGTTTCTAAGAAAATAAAAAATATTTTAGATTACAGTTCTCATTTTTTTTTGTTAAAAAAAAAAGAGATAGGAGGAGCGGCCAAAGTGTTTTCATATATGAAACCAATGGTGTCAGGCTCTCTCCAGCTGATTAAATCATAACCTACTTCAATCCTATTTAGGATATTAGTGAACATTTAACTAATGATATGACAATAATTTTACACGGTGCCCATTGTGGGTTTGGACACCTACTTATCTGAAGGAAAAAAAAAAGGTTTGGATTTCAAGACCTATTATCCACCAAATCACTTGAAAGTAAATTAAGTACCACTAAACCATTATCTTTAATGGTGATTAGAATTTTCACCTCCATTTAGAATACTAAAGATGGACACCTAGTCTAGTTGCATGGCATGATACTTACATGATATATTTCCACCATATATTCTAACTACAAATAGTTGAAAGATATAAAGTAATACAATTTAATAGTTCCGATGTTATTTGCTTATTTTTCAAGTGTTGAAGAGTTTTGTGAAACTGGCCTATATTTTGAGATTTTTTATAATTTATTTTAAAATCAATTATTAATTGAAATCATATTGGACGCTAATAAACCGATAATGTTATTTAATTTGAAATTAGTCGTACCGGAGGTGGTATACCTTGTTGAAATTTATATTTGGGAAAAAAATTTGTTAAAAATGAAAATAAAAATAAAAAACTGAACGAAGGATGAGTTTTAGCTTGTCCGTCCCACGAAAAACAAACTTCGTGAAGACCCATGAAACCGCCATCTTTCTGTTTTTTTCCTCTTTTACTTTTCTTACATTGAAAGAATTCCAGCCATGGCTTTTGACCAGTTTACGTAATTTTGCCTACCGCGTTGATCGCCGCTCGTTCGGGTGGTTCACAATTTCCTTCCTTTTCTTTTCCCGCTCATTCTTTTCCAATTTTTTTCTACTAGGAATTTGCTCAAAAAGACAAACAGCTCATTCCTTCTATCATTTTTTTCCACCAATTTCTCTCTTTCGTATGTATTTTCCCGTTGTATTATAGATTCATTCCTATATTATTAAAATGCTTTTATAACCTTTTGTGATGGTTTTTAAATGGGCAGAGAGAACCATACATTATATGGAACAGCAAGATGATTTGAGGCAAGGACGGAATCCGGATTTTATGTTAGGGGTGACCAAAGTATAAATAATAAAAATTTTACCTTTCAAGTATAAGAATCATATTAAGATTCAAAATTAAATATATTAATACATTGAATAGAAACTAAACGACTCGACTTTACTTATATTTCTCTAAAACCATGATAAAAAAATTAAAAATAAAAAAAAGGAAGAAGAAGTAGAGGGGTTGATAACAGCAATAAATTTGAAGAAAGTTTTTTAAAAAATAAATAAAAGATTAAAAAAAAAAAACCAAAAAAGTGTACTTTAATATGTAGAAATTGAGTAATGATTTTCTCTGGCAAGATGGCTAACCGTTACTCTCTAGTGTGCTCAATGATTTTGTTTGACAGAAATCTGGAGTAAATCCAATGTTAACAAAAAAAAAAAACTAAAACTTAAACGATTGATAGGAGAAGGTGTTTGTTTTTTGTTAATTATTTTGGACATTTTACCGTTTGTACATATTAATTCTAGCTTTTTATCCTTGTATAAGTTGCTTATTTGACTTTTAAGAGATCATGTGAGGAACCGTTGTAATGATTGGGAGGGACCATTGGTCGATTGTGCCTAAAAAACTGAAACTAGTAAATTACGTTTTGATGACCATTTAGTAATATAATACCAAAACCAAACCCATTTGTAGTCATTTCATAGTAGGTTGATAATCAATTTGTAACAAGTTAATAGGTAATACCTTGTTTTGGTATTAGCTTCGAATCTGGTCACCAAAAAATACTTTATCAAGACAATTTTTTGGAAGTGAGAGGGGGCCATGGCCACCCTAATTTCGAGGGGTTACTTTTATTATTCTACCCTTTTTTTTTTCTTTTTTTTTTTTTTGCATGGTATGAAGGTAGTGTTGCCATCTAAAGCGAGATTATTTATCCATACACACACATACATCCCTACTGAGAAAACCTTACAGGCTTATTCACACGAAGGAGAGTGGAGCTCACAATGTCTACTTCACGAGGAATCATTTATTGCCAACCCATAAGGCACTAACCCCAAGGGTTATTATTTTCCATTCTTGGTGAATGTATACTCAATCACTTGATTATAGTAGTCTATAAGCTTCAAGCCTTATGATCATTAATAGCATTGTTTAAAACTTTGGACCACCATAATTGGGATTAGCACTTTAGACTTTCTTGGTGTACAATTTCCAACCCATGAACAGCCAAAAAAAAAAAAAAAAAACATGTTAGATGTATGTAAGTATGTAATTATAACACCATACTAGCATCATATTATTTACTTTGAGTTACATTTCACGGTTTTAAAACGTGCCATATTAGTTGGAAGCAAAGTTTATATATATAGTGTAGTTATTTTTTCTACTCAGATGATGTGGGATCTTGAGATATTACATTCGTTCTCCCATAAGACCACATGTCCTCATAGGATTAATAGTTCTCACCATGCCATTGCCATCGTCCAAAAGCCACAGTCTATCGGGGCGGATGCACTAAGGGTGCGTATCTACTTGTAAGACATTTGGTATCCTAAATTTTGGTCCAAATAATAAAACCATCTCAAAATGGGAATAGCAACATCCTGGGTTTTGGGAGGATTAGATGCATTTTGTTTAGCTAGAGGAGGGCTGTTGCCATCACATAAAGTACTCTAAGTCTCCCATTAGTTTACTTTTTTTAAGATATAAAATGTTTTTATGAAAACTAATCACATTGTTCACTAGAAAACATTATTCTAAACAACTTTGTAGAAGGAAGTTTTTCCAAATCTATCATTTAAGCAGACTTTTTAGCCATTTACAATCTTTATTTCATTTTCCATGAAAAATGACCAAAAAGTGTACTTAAATGACAAATTTTGGAAACAGATTCTTTTACAAAGTTATTCGGAATAATGTTTTCTAGTAGACTACGTGATTAGTTTTCGTAAATTTTTTTTATATTTTTCATAAAACTTAAAAAATACAAATTAAGTGGAGGGTTCAGAGTATTTTATGTGGTGGCAATAGTCTGGCCCTTTTGTTTATCAACCATGATGTTATAGACTCATTGCAAAATAGATGTCGATCCACTATCTATAATAGACCTATTTTGAATGTTGGGGGAAAAAAGGTGATCTTTATATCCATAAAGCCCACAAATTGTTGGTTTTATTAAGGTTAATTGGATTGAAAATCAAACCTAAAGCCCTTAATAAAACAAATAGGTTTGGACAAGTGCCCAAGCTTGGGTCGACCTTAGCCAACTCTAAATGCAATGCATAATTAGTAGCATGATTAGATATACTCGAAGATTTCATGATCGAGCAATTAAGTTGTCCAAATTAAAGCCAATTGTGTGTTTCAAAGTTTTAAGTAAACAAGGAAGCAACATTTTCCCATTAGGAATTGCGTATTTCTTATCCAATTTGGCCATTGATGCGTTGGCAAAATTAATCACAACTTTCAACGAGTGAGATCCGAACATACCACATTGCAAAGACCAAACACATTTTAATGCATGTTCATATTCAAAACCCGGGCCAACCCGAGTAGAATTAAATTGGAGCAACCCGCCCACCAAACCAGGACCGACCATATATACACAATGATGAAGCTCGTATCTAATTACCAAAGCAACCCTTCATAATGACCCAAGTTCGCGACAGGACATGCCTTCGAAGCAAAGAGAGTAAAAAGTGATACGGACCAAAGACACCGGGGCCAGCTTTTGTCCCCAGGTGGCACAACTGAAATGATTCTCCTCTATCTTGGACAAAACTGGGTTTATTCATTTAGCCCAAGGTTAGTTTCGGGAGAAAAGCAATTATTCAGTTTCGTATAACTCTTCTAGTTCCAAAACCGTACCTCCTGTCTCGTCACTCGTGCTCCTGATTCCATTTTCTCTGAACACGTGAAACCGTAATTTCAGTTACGAGGTAGGGTTATTTTGGTCAACAAAAAGAGTATGTGTTCAAAAAACAATAAAAACAAAAACAAGGAAAACAGTAAAACAAGTGCAATACGTATCATAGATTCTAAAAAACGACGGTATTTTACCTGGTAAACGTTGGAGTGCCGGCTCCACCAGTCATTTTCGGCCGCCCCGGAACGTTTGATCACGTGTTGTCTTCTCATTGGATGGTGTACTGACAGGTGACGGCCATCCACATATCTGTGTTTACGAGGGCTAATTTTTTAAAAAGTGTTTTTAAATTTCGAAATTTTGAAAACGTAGAATGACTATTGGCACTCCATTTAGTGCTGCGTCCCTGCCTGTGATTTTAATTTCTGAGTGGAAGTAGGAAGTTTAAAGATTTGTTATTGACGGAAATTTCCTTTTATTGGCTATGTGGGGGATTGGGAACATTACTCTTGTGATGGAATTTGTTTGCCAAACATAAAGGAAAGAGAGATTTACGTGAAAAGAGTTGGGGAAACAAACAGAAAGTACGGAATCTCTTGTGAATTTCCGAATGAAAAGTTTCCTAAGATGTCCCTTCTCGATACGGGTTGGTTAAAACAGAAATGCTGCAGGGAACTCTTACCTTGATGCGATGGATGGCCCCCACAAACATACATATGTTCCAGAGGCAGGGCTAAAATATCTAACATTATTTTTTTCTTTTTTTTTTTTGGTTTCCAAATATCTAACATATTTTTGATAACCCAAGATATATATGTATTCATTACCCTCGAAATGATAATTAATTGATATTTTTTTTATAAAATATCTTTATGATATTATCGATATTATTGATAAAGTTTCGATATATCTCGATATATTTATAATATATTCTTTCTTTTACAGGATATCATTGATGTATCGAATATATTCACTATATCGAAGATATATATCGGCAATATTAAGTTATTAATTTTCTTGTTATTGTGTTAAAATTTATCACATCTTACTCTTTTAATATTGATTAACATAAATATTTCAATTATACTAATAATCTAAATTAGTGTTATGAAGTAATAACTTTCATTTTGTTAAATTATACATTATTACGCTCAGTGTGACACAATTTTTATACCCTACATAATACATACTTGTCTAATACGCATTTAAATTGCAATATTTTGATTTTAAATTGTTTATTAAAGTCTAATCATTGTTCCAAGTGTTTCAATGGAAGCATACATGTTTAACTAACAATATCTGTCATATCTCTTAATCGATATCGAAATTTTCGATATATCCGATATATCCGTGTTTTTAAACCCTCGATATATCCATCAATATCGATATTTAAGTCCTTGTTTGGAGGGACGTGAATGCAGTTGAAAAAGGCGTGGAAATAGGTCTAGATCTCTTCCCTTTTTCTCATGAATTTTAGGAAATGTTGAAAATCTGGCTAATTGAATATGAGCTAAAGGCCCTATTGTGAGATGGTTCCATCATTATCAATAATAAATAAAAAATATGAACTAACCAATTTTAATTTCACATTATTTTGTGAAATTTATTTTCTTATTAATCTGTTTTGTTTTGTTTTGAAAATAAGGTATATGTATAAATACAAATTTTTTTTTTCTCAAACCAAATATAAATTGATTTATTTAAAAATCAAATAACAGTTATGGATTAGACCCAATCTGATCCAGTTTTTTAAATTGTCAAATAGGCCCTTAACCTTGATTCCATTGATTCCGAATTTTCATATGTAATTATGTGGTTGCTTGATATTGTCATATCAACACATAATTTTTTTTATTATATATTTTCTAAATGTATGCCACTTCAATACATAGCATTAGAGAATAAAATTAGTTTAATTTTTAGAAATCAATAACACTTTTATTAAGTTGAATTTATCTCATTTTCATATTACCATCTCTTGTAAGAAAAATCTTTTTGAGGAGTGTTTAAATAAATCTTTGAATAAATTATTGAAATAATAAGATCATAATCCCATCATGGGAAAACAACAATTTTATAAGATACAGTGACTGATTAAGTAATGGGTCCGGCTTAGCATTTAATACACAAGGTCAATGCTTAAGACGTCTTCATGAATTTGAATAATTAGATTTTTAATTTAATAATCATTTCCCATACGGCTAATGAATGAGATTGAAGTTTACAATGTTCCAAAAATGTTTTTCCGGCTTCATGCCCAAATGGCATAATGGTATGTGAAGTTGTAGATTCGGTTCTTTGACCTCTTATGTTGAGAAGTTGTTTATCATGCGCTTCTGCCCTTTATCAAATATAAAAGAGAAACAAAGCCAAAGATTTTGAAACAAGTGGATAAATGCCATTGGAAACACCTCAAAAGATTTTGTAGGGACTAAGATGACTCTTTTCTATTGATAGGTACAAAAATTGTTTGGTTATTACATTATGTTGGACGACGCATGGCCCACGAGGCCATGAGGAGCTTAAGGCTTTACCCCTTGACTATCCTAATCAAATTTTAATTTTTGCATTTTCTTACGTCGTTTTCTATCTCCGGCTTCTATTTTTTCTTAATTAATTTTCTTTGGAACTTTGGATTGACCAGTAAATTAATAGTCTATACAATAGGGGTTGTTTTTCACATTTGAAGAAGTTGTGGCGGCTTATCAGAAAAATAAAAAATAAATTGTGGTGTTTTTTCAAATGAGTTGGAATGATGGTATCTTGTAAGCCAAATTGCAATGATCGAATGCCGCTCTCAACCAAGAACCTGAACTTGGTGTTTGGAAAGTTGAATCCCTATCCGGTAAGGGGCCAGGGTGGGGATAAGAGTATCTAGGAGAGGATTCCCTATTTTTTCTCTACTTTACATAAGGGAACTAAGAGAGCTCTCTCAATATACAGAGAGTCTCAAAGGGGCATTTTACTTTGAAGAACCAACGAGGTTCTTGGAAATGTTTTTACTCTCAACTAGAAAAATAAAATGAAAAACCTTTTAGAAATGTTCTACGAGGTTGAGATGTTTTAACAATAAATATGCCAAAATTGCACATTTTTTAAGGTTTTTTGGGGAATACCATTTGCACTCCAAAAAGTATTTCCACATCTTTATTATGTAATTTATACCATGGGTAAAGATATTTTGAGAAATTAATAAAGTTGATTCGATCATTAAATTTTTGGGACAACCCAAAACGTTTATACTATAACAAAATCTAGAAAAACCTATATATATATATAGACAATCTTTAAGGAATGAAGGGAGTAAAATAGTGGCTTTGTAATTAAGGTAGATCTTTTCCCACTTCAAAATGGGAGCTAAGGGCCAACCGGGGGGCACCGCTGGGGCACCCCACGGAGGCAGGGGCGGGGCGGCGCGCGGGGGGGGGGGGGGGGGGGGGGGGAGGGGAGGTAATAGACAAAGTAGCATATTTTTGCTTTAAAGAATAGGGTTTGGAGGAGGTTGTGATTTTGACTTATTTTGACTATGTATGTTGTGAGGAAGGAGTTATAGCCAAGAGATCATATTACCCATGTTGTATAGCTCAAGTTCTCATTGGACTCTCGTGAAAACTAATACAAAATGGAGAGCTATATAAGGGTTTCAAACCTCTTAACTTCCTTCTTTTTATTTATTTATTTTATTTTATTTTTTAATATAACTATAATTAAGCAATTCTCAATTTCTCATATAATTCACGAATGTCTTAGATACTACCATAACTATGGATTATAAGTGAAATTACTATTTGAACCATATAATCAAAACAAATTAATCTTTCTTTTTTTCACAAGCTTTATCTTTTTTTCTTTCATTGATTTTTCTTCATTGGTGATTTCCTTCCTACTTCCGAAATTTGTCCAAATTAGTCACTCCGGGCCAAATTCCATATCTATCACTATAAGCTGGACAAGCACCCGCACTCGATAGGATGACAAAATGGTACGTATTGCTGGTTTGCTACCTTATTGGGATTTAATGGGTCTTGTCAGAGATAGACATGATAGTCCAATGGCGTGCAGTGCAGCTGCTACTACCCATGTATAAGGTTGGTCATGAAGACAAGCTTTAATCATCAATTCTCAAGTGACTCGGCACTACTCATTAGATACAGCCCTAAACCCCATTTTGTTGGCAAATTCCACTGAGGAGCCAAATCCATCAAACTCCCATCTCCATAAAGATTGAATTCTTGTGAAGGGGTCCCAAAGGCATATATGGCTAAGCTTGACGTGGACCGCCATGAATCTGCCTCAGAAGAATTACATTTGCTCCATTGGTTGAAAAATGTAAAGCCTTTACCTTTTTCCATGCATGTGTAATAATGTGCAAAGCCGAAATTTCGCACTACTTATTGTATTGCCATTCTTAATTATAATATGGCTCGAAAAAGACCTTGCCACTTGATGTGATGTAGCCTTTTGGGTACTTGCTTGGGAGTTTGTATGAAAGGTTTGTGCACTTGCTTGGGAGTTTGTATGAAAGGTTTGTATGAAAGGTTTGGGCACTTGCCTGGGAGTTTGTATGAAAGGTTTGTGCAACATGGTCCACTGTATTGACTTACAGCTCTCACATAACGTATTCTGCAACTTGCTAACATTCTTTTTTTTTTCTTCATGGAATTGCTACCAATTATTGTCTATATGGTGCTCTACGTGTGGCATTATTATTATTATTATTATTTTTTCTTCATCGATAAAATCGTGGTACTCATGCTAATAATTTTTGTTCTAAAAAACAGGTCATATGCTATTTATTAATGTAATTAATGCTTCAACCTGCGAGGATAGCATAGAAGACACAAAATTTCGGCTTAGGAGCTAAAGATTCTAAATCTGAGTCTCTACTTCTTCATTATCTGATGCATGACTTTGTAGGTTGTTTGTGTATTATGGGAAGACTAATTTAGGCCAATGACTTGAGATTTCCTCGTTAGGCCAGAAAAAAAAGAAAGTAATTAATGCTTCAAAAAACAATTTTTGGTTGGGTTGGGGAGGGTTAATTCACAATTCGGTGGGTTTGGCGGGTTGATGTTGAAAATTGATCACTAAACGGGCTGGGCTTACGTATAGAATTTCCTGGCTACCAACCCAAACTAACCCAGCCGAATTAATGCCACCCCAAAATTATACATTTACTATTTTACACGGGAGGCTTCTATTGGCACCAAAATACTTGTTTTTCATCTCCCACTTATTTTACACTTTAACATTGTATGAAAAATATAAAAAATTTTCATAAAACCTTATTGTTCTGTCTATTAGAAATATCATTTTGAACAACTTTTTGGAAGAAAGTTTTTTTAAAATTTATCGTTTAAGTGGACTTTTTAGTCATTTATGAAGTGAAGAATATAAATGACCAAACTTTTTCGTTAAAAGTTGTTCAAAATGATGTTTTTTTAATAGAATCTGCGATCAGTTTTTATGAAAATTTTAAAATGTAAAATAAGTGGGAGATAAAAAAGCAAGTCTTGGGGTACCAATAGAGGCCCCCTTTTACACGTTCCAACTTGGACCGGCCTATCTCTTGTCCCTTTCATTAGAGGGTGGCTATTGCAATCTCTCAACTTTATTTGTAAATCACACTTCTTTTTACATTTTAAGATTTTATAGAAAACATAAAATGTTTTTATGAGAACTAGCCGCGTTCTCTATTAGAAAACATCATTTTAAATAACTTTGTAGAAGAAAGTTTTTTAAAAATCTATTATTTAAATGGACTTTTTAATCATTTATCATTTTTGTTTATGTAAAAATGATTAGAAATTGTAAATTTTCGAGAAGTCATCTTAAACGACAAATTCTGCAAAGTTGTTCATAATAATGTTTTTAATAGACAATGTGATCAGTTTTCATAAAATTTTTTTATATTTTTCATACAACCTTAAATAATGAAAATAAGTAGGGTTTACAAAAAAAAAGTTGATGGATTGCAATAGCTACCCTCCTTTCATTATGTGAGGATTTTGGACAGCTCATGTGAAATCCTTTGGATTTTGATTGGAAAATTTTCCCCCTAATTTCACCCCAAAAAATATAATTCATTGTAAGACTGCGTGTGCCAATCTTTCTATTAGCTGTCCTGACTCCTGTGTAATTAGGGGTTGTCAAATTACCATCCATTTTGAAAAAGGGAAAATCATAAAACCAAAATATAAATAAAAAGAGAAAAAGTAGAGAAATTCTCAAAATTCGTGGGCACACCGCACACAGCACAAGTCGAGGCAGAATGCGAGCAGAGTCATGATTAAGGATCATATGGCTTCTTGTGATTGGAAATCAGGATTACGTTTTTGGTGGCATTGAAAAAGGCCAAGTCATTAAGAGCTGGCAATATTTAGAATGGCCTGTACACGTGATTGGTTAGGTACAAACGGACATCGCCAGTTTCGGTGGACTCACATGTAACGCGTTCAAGTGTTGAACATTCCAGTCGCGGGGGTGGGCTGTGGTTGGTCCGACCCAAAAGCGATAGGGCGTCCATCTTGACCTTCACCTTTCCAGCTACCATTACGCCAATTTTCACGTAGAATAAGTGGGAGATGGCCTTGTCAAATTCATTTTTTATAGGCGTCATTTTCTTATTATAGACTCTTCATCGTTGAACGTTCCATGGAATTTTAGATCACTTCATTGTGCTTCATTTGGACGTAGAAATTATTTGAGGTGCCATCCTCTCACATGATCGGCACGTGTGAGAGATGAAACACACATGAGGATATCATATTGGTGTCCTAAGCTTGCGCCTGTTTTTAGGTTCTATCTTTAGGGATGGATGAGATCACTCACAATTATTTTAAAAATTGCGAAAATAATTCAGAAATTATGTGTAATGTTTGTAATATATTCGAGAAAATTATTGAAAGGTGCTGGATAAAGGTTGTGATAAATTATTATTATTTGCTTTAAGAGAAGCTACTATGAGAATGTGCCGTATGGGGTGCATTAACGATCTCTTCTTTGTACAAGTTTCTGCTTACGATTACTGGGCTGCAGGTTGGATGTGTTTGGACCGAGATGATTTCAATAAAAGCCCAAACGTACGAAGATTGTAAAGGCTAGGCCTAGTTAGCCCGCTCATAATTGGTTCGGGGGAGCGGCTAACGCAACCCCCCAAAGGGTTAAGTTGCACCCCCTTTTTTTTTTAATTAAAAAAATTATTATGTAAAATTACCAAAAAGGGCTTAACCCTCACCCATCCCCTCTCCTGGACCCCTCCCCCGGCAACTCTCTCCGGCACCTCCACCGGCGACGGCGATGACCCCTTCTTCCCTCTTTTCCTCTCTTGGTAAGGCCGCACCCCCTCTTCTCCTTCCTCCTCCTCCCTCTTCTCTTCTATTTTTTTTTTTCCTTCCAGAACTCCACTCCCGTCAGTGGAAAAATGGAGGCGTCGCCGGGAAAAATGGAGGCCCTTGCCGGAATACACACAGATTTGACAAACAGGGGGGGAAAAAGAAAGAAAGAAAGAAAGAAAGAAGAAGAAGAAGCAGCGTTGTCGGAAAAAATGGACACCGAAAAACACAGATCTGACCAGGCAGCAGAGAAAAAAAAAAAGGAAAAAAAAAAAAAAAAAAAAAGAGGAGAAGAAGAGAGGAGTCGCTGGAAGAGAGAAGAGTTGCCTCTCTCAGATCTACAAACTCTCACGGCCCTCACTACCGTCGAACTGGTGCGGCTCCCTCTCACCGCCGGCGAACCTTTGGCGCCAAAGGGTGCGGCTCCCTCTCACCTCCGGCCAACCTTTTTTCCTTTCTTTTTTTCATGGGAAGGAAGAAGAAAGTGAGATGGGATGGGATGGAGTCGGCCGGAGTGGTTGTGGTGGAGAAGTCGCCGTCGCCGTCGCCGGTCGTCACTGCCATGTTGTGGGGTGAGTGAGAGGGGTGGGTGAGAATGAGGGGTAGTGAGGTCTTTGAGAGAGGTGGGTATATATTTTTGGGAGGTGGGGTTAACAAAGGAGGGCAACTTAACCCTTTGAGGGGTTGCAATAGCCATTTCCTTCGTTCGGGTTCAGGTTGAACTAAATATTGCGCTTGGCCCATATTTTGGACACCACGACACTAAACCAATCTGCTGCTGACCCTAGTTTCCCGTTGGTGGTCCAAGTCTATCACAACAAAAAAACGTAGAAAGATGATCGATTTCCAAGACCATGGTTGTTCGCAATGGCACAACTATAATGGGCTAAGGTTGGATATGCGTCTGGTTTTGAACCCACATCTGTCAAAACCTTGACGCCTTAAAGCCCAATGTTTCCCTTGGTGGGTTCTTTTTGCCACATCAAGTAGGTGTTCCAGCCTAGTGCGCAAGAAGGCTCTCTTGAGTTTATTTGTGCTTTCCATTGCCAAAAGGACTTTCTTCTACCAGAATGCGGAGGAAAAAAGGTGTTCCCATGCACCAGCCGGGAATCGAACCCGGGTCTGTACCGTGGCAGGGTACTATTCTACCACTAGACCACTGGTGCCAAGTGCTTGTAGTCTTATTAAATTTGGAATTTAATAGTATCTTCTCTCACTCAGTTCTGTTTCTTGTATTAGAAGCCGGGCGAGGAAATAACAAACTGAAACTGGAATCAGCAATTCAGCAGCCACCCAAATTACCATGCTTGCCAGGGAGAGGATTGAAGATGTGTATATGTGTATATGGAGGTGTTAAGCTTGTCTCTTGGTAAAGTCTCTCAGTGGTCTCCATGGCATTTGACACTAATCAGTGGTTGCATATCCCTACTTCAATGTGATTGGAAAGTATAAATCCAATACGTCTGATCGAAAAGCAAATAAATATGCAAGCTTTACGGCAAAGACAAGCGCAACTCAAGTTATTAATCTTACGTATTAATGATCCTCTCTATTGTACCACTTTTGTTTACGGGATGCCCGCGGTATGGCAACCCGGCCCACCCATATGTAAGCTGTCCTATTAAATAAAGCTTCCCCTATTCACCCAAAAAATAAATAAATTCAACATGCGTGGATGACCCCAAAATCAGCCCAACGAGCTAGACAGTAGACACGGCTATTGCCTGCCCTTGAACGTGCTCTATGCCATGTGCTCACGAGGACGGATCCTAGGATCCTGTAACCTGTTTATCCTTATGGATGGATGTCAGCATCCCAAAATTATTCCATCTCGCAATGAGATTTCTTAATTCCCTGAGTAGGAATGTGGCCGTTGGCCTTTTACGGCAAAAATACAAATTAAATAAAAGATACCAAGTGACAGAAAGAATAATTACAAAAAATGCAATCTCTCTCGAGGATGATGGGGGTTGGTTTATTGATGTACATGACAAATATTGGAACCTGTGTAGACACCTAGTGAGATTTGGCAACGGATATATAGGGGAGAAGCAAAGGACAAAATTTTCTTTTGAAAAATCCATTATGAGAATATTGTATTATTGTCATCGTTTTAAATGTATCTGTGTTATTTAAAAAAAAAATTGAAAAAGAAAAAATAAATTATTAGGAGTAGTAGAGTAGTCATGGATCATGGTTAATGACATATCACTTACGGTGCACATGTTTTATTATAATTAGAAATTACTACTTTTTATCCCTTCAAATTTAGGCTAGTTTCGCCTTTTCTTCCTATTAGCCTTTTATGATTCTAGGTGTAAGCTACTACACTTTTTTCCCTAAAAGAAAGAATGGTAAAATCAGCCCGAACAATCCAAAAGGGTGTTAGGATCTAGTGTTATTACAGCACCATGTTGTGGGTGATTATATGATTGGTAATATACCACTTGTGCGATCGCGCATGGTACGGTATTGTTACAATACCAAATCCCACTCTTAAAAAGGGTTAGGTGTGTTAAAAAAAAAAAGAAGAAGAAGAAGAAGAAGAAGATGGTAGTTTTCAAATTATGGGTAAAAAAAAATGAAAATGAGAAGAAGATGGTAGTTTTCAAATTATGGGTAAAAAAAAAATGAAAATGAGTCAAACTTGAAAGAGTAAGGTATAGTTTACCCCTAAATTCGTGAGAAATTTGAGAGGAGCCCAAGCTTCAAGTTACGTTACATGGAGCACTGAGTCAGCTAGAGCTGATACTCCACATGGTAGCATTCCTCCAATCGGCTTGGGGCCTGGGCTAGAAAACAGCCATTAAATCACTTTTGCTAACATGATTGGCAAGTGAAAAGTTGACTTCAGGATTAAGGCTTCCTTTTTCTTAGATCTTAATCTCTGCATGATTTTAATGTTTGTGGCTTTGGATACTTACCTTTCGATTTCAACCCAAAGACGGCAATTTCCAAATTACCACCCAAAAAGAAAGCGAAAAATTCAAGGAATGCTGAGAACCGAATCAATAAAAGAACTCAGAAGGTCTAAAGATGGCTATCAGAGTGGGGGCCCTCTTTTATTTCAATATAGATTGTGTCCCAAAATACAATCCTTTAAAAAAAAAAGAAAAAACAATAATCCCAGAACCTACACATGAAATGATCTCAATAAAGTAAAAATGCCATCAAGTAAGGAGGAACCAAGGAAGTTCGAGAAGATTAATCATTACTTTGTTAGCATTTCGGCAATACTTTTATTGCTTACGAAAGTTAAATTTTGGTAGGAAAGATAATAAAAATACCTCCAAAATGCTAATCAAACCGTACTTAAATAAGTCAACTCACTTCCGGCACTGATAGGGGAATGGAAAGGAAAGGAAGAAAACATTTCATCCGTAGCAAAAACAAAAACAGAAAACAAAAAACAAAAAATGGTTTGGATGAGGAAAATTATTTGTCCAGTCCGGTTTGTTTGAGCTTGTGACGTTTTGATGAACAATCAAATTTGCAATCTTGAGGGAAAAAACTAGAAGTGCTTACAAGGAGGAAGTGGAGCTCCACACAAGCCAGGATTGTCCATGAAACCAGAAGCTGGGATCGTGGCCTTGTGAGGAGGAATCTTTCCACTCAGCTGGTTACCAGACACATCAAATTCTTGAAGCTCCGGCAAATTCAGCACACTCTGAGGAATGGCCCCGCTCAGCTTGTTCTGCGAAAGCACAATCGACGTCAACGCCTTGGCGTCGCCAAGCTCCACTGGAATGCCTCCTAAAAGCCCATTACCCACAAGCTCAATCACCTGCAATTCACTCAATTTCCCCAATGACTTTGGTATTGATCCTCCTAAGGGGTTATGTGACAGAATTAGGGATACAATCGAAACCATTGCGGGCCTTTCTCCGAATTTCTCGTCAATGGGACCAAGGAACAAATTGTTAGAAAGATCAATGGAGTTGTAATGACCAAGTGGTTGTTGGACATTTTTCGAAAGTATGTTTCCCAGGGGGCCGGTGAACTTGTTGGCATGGAGATCGAGGTCCATCAACAACGACAGGTTCTTGAATTCAGCTGGGATTGAAGAGTGGAAGACATTGTTTGATAAATTGAGGAATGAGAGATTGGTCATGTTTCCTATCCAAGGAGGCAATTTCCCTGTCAATGAATTGCTCGATAAATCAAGTGTAGATATAGACGACGAAGATAACCAGCTTGGAAGCTGCCCTTTAATCCCAGTTTTCGCTAAAATTAGCCGAAAAAGTTTCAATTTGGCAAACCAGCTTGGTATGCTTCCTAGCCCAAGAGGATTGAAGGATAAATCAAAGGTCTGTAACCTCTGTAATTTAGCAAGCTGATGAGGAATTTGACCGGAGAGTTGGTTTCTTGATAAATCCAGAGTCTGAAGGTTTTGCAAATTGCCAAAACTAGAAGGGATCTTGCCTGTGAAACGGTTGTTGGAGAAGAAAATATCAGTGAGTGTGATAAGATGGCCAATGGTTGCAGGCAGTTTTCCGGTGAGCTTGTTGTTCTCAAGAATTAGCCTCTGGATGTTCGAGAGCTTGCCAATTGACGGCGGTACACTACCCGTCAGCTTGTTTTCTGATATCCGGCAGAATTGGAGAGAGCTAAGACCCGAAATTGAAGAAGGAATGCTTCCAGTCATCTGGTTTTGGTTGAGATATAGAAGAACTAATTCAGAGAGCCCACCAATGGATGGAGGGATGCTTCCAGTTATCTGGTTTTCTGATAAATCAAGATACATGAGCTTCTTAAGCTTGCCAATACCTGAAGGAATGCTACCAGTGTGATTGTTTCCATGGAGATCAAGCTTCGTTAGCAAAACCAACTTCCCAATTGTTGATGGAATTGAACCGGATAACTGATTTCCTGAAAGACCCAGCTCTGTGAGTGACTTCAAAGACCCAATAACAGATGATGGAACAACACCAGAGACATAATTGTCACTGAGATATAGCTTCTTTAGCTTTTTCAAGTACCGGAACGAGGTGGGTATCGAGCCAGTGAGCTTGTTTGTGTCAAGAAAGAGAATGGTGAGGTGTGACAACTTGCCTAATTCTGGTGGAATAGGACCCTTCAATTCCTTGAGATTACTAAGATCAAGAAGTCCTAAGAAAGACAGATTTCCAAGATAAGGTGATAAAGTGCCGGACATGGACGTGTCCAAGATGAAGTCGTTGCCCGATGCAAGGCCAGAACGCGAGACATTGACGACTCTGCCTGAGGAATCACATGCGATGCCTTCCCAAGCAGTGCAGCAATCAGAGGAAGATGCCCATGATTGCAACAGTTGTGAAGGGTCGGAGGTGATCTTGTGCTTGAATTGGAGTAATGCTTCTTTGTCCACAGCATGGCAAGCTTTGGAGTCCAGTGGTGAGAAGGAGAGGAGGAAGAATAGTGAGAAAATTTTTCTGTGAATGGAAATCTCCATTGTTACTTTCAGACCGTTAGAATGGAGAGTCAGAAGAGAGATTAATCTTTGACCAGTATGGCAAGGAAGAGGTGGCCAACGGCTTCTGTCATGCGTTTGAATTAATTAAAGTCTTGGGAGATTGCAGAAACGCGCTCCCGGTACATGGTATATCTATATATATATACTAAAACGGAGGAAATGCCTCCCTTTGGTGCCACGTGTCCATTTGTGAACAGTTGGGGAGAAAGGTAAAATTACCTTTTAGTGACCATTGTTCAATCTAATGCCAAAAAAGGACAATATCTATCAACTTGCTACAAATCACCTGTATACTTACATCAAAATAACTATCAGTTTTCCTTTTATCGTATTAAGTTGAGAAAGAATCACTAAAAAGTAATTTGCCTAAAAAGATATGACTTTTGGAGAAATTACTTTTTAGTGATCAATTTTCAACTTAATGCCAAAGAAATATATTCTCTGCCAACTTGCTACACATTGACTATATACATACTTCAAAAGGACTACTAATGTTTCATGTTTGGTATTAAGTTGAGAAGTGATCACCAAAAGGTAAATTGTCTAACTTTTATATTTTTTGGTTTTCACTGCTCTTTTTCACGCGGTATAAGTAGGTTGACGCTTGGTGTACCCTGCATATCTTTTTGTTTTTATGTAGGAAAATCGAAAAACCTATATTATACAATGTTCAACCCAAACTTAGTAGACTATATCATATTTCTTCATTTTTTTTATGTCTATTCATCTCATTTCCCAAAGGTTAAACGTATAAAATTATAAATATTTATAATCAGAAAGGGAGCCAAATAAAGGCAATAATGATTAAAAAAGAAAATGCGACACATTGGAATATGTATTAACATATCAAATTGCTTAGAAAACTATAAAAATGCTTTCAAAATTGTGCAAATACACTTTATTGTGCCAAACAAGGAGTATCTCAAACTGTTAGATCCAAACTAATTTACCTGATGCACAAATCATTCTCAAGTCTATGCATTCGATAGTAGAGGAGCGAAGACACGAACTCAAGATTTATGATTTTGGAGCCGCGGTTCTTTACCATCTGAACTACCACACGGGTGTGTATTATATATATATATATATATAATTTATATTGTTCACAATATTTATATTTACAGACTTCACCCGTGCGTTGCACGGGTTATAAAAAATAAATGATATTGTCTATCAACTTGCTGCAAGTTAACTTGATAAGTGCTTCAAAAGGACTACTAACTTTCTTTGTTTGGTATCAAGCTGGGAAGTGGTAACCAAAAGATAAATTCCTCACCTTCTTTTTCTTTTCTTTTTTCTTTTTTCTTTTTTTTTGATATTACTTGCTCTTTCTTATATGATGGAGGTACGTTGACGTTTGGTGTTCACTACATATCTCTTTGTTTTTATGTGAGAGGATTAGAAAACCCACACTATACAATGTTCAACCCAAACTTAATAAACTGTAATATATTTTTCTGTTTTCTTTATGCCTATTCATTTCCCCACCTAAAAATTAAACATATAAAACTATAAATAGTCATAATTAAAAAGAAAGACTAATAGAGAAAAGGAGGATTAAAAAAGAAAACACAATCTGCTAGAATCTTCAGATTCTCCCAATTTGCTTCTGACATGAATAAAAATAAAAAAAATCTATTTGAATCAAAATTATTCCCATATGGTTAATTACATTAAGTTGAAAAGATTTATACTTTCTCTTATTTTCTTCTTCTTCTGGCTTTTTTTTCCTATTCTCTTTCTCAGTCTAGACTTTTCTCTCATCTTTTTATGATATAATTTCAAACATATTTTTGATATTTTTCCCCATGGTTTTTCACTATTTGTAAAACCCACTCGAAACTTCATGAAAGGTCAAGATTTATCATTGTCATGCATTTTAGAATCTCCATCGTCGGATTTCGAGACACCTTCAACGGTTATATTTGCTTTGGTATATACCAACATGTTAAAACCATGATTATGGGATAGACTAGGGTTTAGAGAATTTTAATCTTTTTCCACCAAATATCATAACGTATCAGTTCCTTCATTTTTTTTTTTACAAGTTTCCACTATTAAATTAATTATTTTTCAAAATAATTTATCTTTTCGAGAATATAATTAAATTTTGTGTAATACATTATGCTAACATCACACCAAAGATTATTTTGATTAAATAATTTAGTTATTTTTGTCTATATCTTTTTAATTTAATTGACATATTATATTAACAAATATATTTTACTATTTTAAAGAATAAGAGTTTTGTTAAAATTTTAATTTGTTAATAATATTATTTTTTATAAATCAATCCGTGCATCGCACGGGTTCTAAAGCTAGTATGCTTTAATAACTAGGCCACCGCTTAGTGGCCCTTGCGCCCCACTGTATCTCTCTGTCCTAACGTGATCCCAATGGATTTGATCCTTTGACCTATCCAAATCAGAATCCCACACAAACTTTCATCGGGTTTCTATTTTTAGAATGTGTGGGTCTAAAATTGGGCCACGAGCTTAAATCTAAGTTAGGGGGATCGAAGTGGGATCAACGAAGCCCGCTCCAAAGTTCAAGTTAGTAACAATGGAGGTAAGGTTTTAAGAAGGAGATGATGTGTGTGTGTGTGAGAGAATTAGGATATTGTTCATATCTCATCTAGTTGCTGCATGTTCTATTTGTACCCTTTTGTACAAATTGACCTAGGTTAGTCTTGATAACTACTTGGGTTAGGTCAGATCTAAACCAGGTTAGCCCAATAACCGTTTGACCATGGTTTGTTGATCATGGTTAAATGGTTAACCTCAGGTCAATTGTAACTGCCCAACTAAGGTTCATGGACCACGGTTAGAGAATTAAATCATAATTGAGAGAAATATATCCTGTACTAAAGGGGGGACCTGCTTATGACCATACTAATTGGCTCGTTGGTTTAGTTGGATGGGACCTTAGGTCGGTTTGAATAAAGTATTGACTCTTGTGATCCCGACCTGGCGGTGATGCTGAGTTTGTATTGATCATAATGTTGAGCTCGTGTTGATTTTTCTGACGGATTTAGTATTCCCATGCTCAGAATTAGTAAATGTTCGAACTAGCTTACCTACTTCGGGACTATTTCCACACAGAAACTACCCGATAGGTCATTCAACATTTTTGTTTCCACCTCACACTAGTACTAGTTGAGTTAAAACTTGTTGGTTATAATTTTTCAGAATGAACCCACTAAGGGATCATTCGATGTTTTTGTTTCACAATTCATCGTGTCAAACTAATATCCGAATGACCGATCCTGATTTTATGGGGGATGTATCGGAAGAAATGACAAGCAATCCTTTTGAGTGGACTCATTTAAAATAAGGTAGGGTAGTATTGAAGGAAGAAGCATGTGGTAAATATTTGATTTCAAATGAGGACATAATTTAATAAGTAGAAGCCACTTTAAAGATTTTGGCGTGTTGTTTACCATTATAATAGGAGGCAATCATACGGCTTCTTGAGTACCTCGTGGTCGGAACTAGGGAACTATATCTTTCATTGCCAATAAGTGGAAAATGGCTTGGAATGCTGCTCTGATCAATAAGCATGGCCCACTTGTGTGTTGATCTGGACTTTTGATGAAACCACCCCATCAACACGTTTATTAGCTACCCACATCACTAGATGCATGCAGCACACTCATTGAACGAGAGAAATCATTCCGTGGAAGCATTTTTTCATTTCATTCTTACTGTCAAATGTCAATAAATAAACTCTATTAAACATATATTTATAATTGTCAATAAATGCCCAAATTTGAATCCCATTACTTTTTTTCACATGTTGCACAGTAAATAATTTCACTACATGGACTGTATTAATGTGGTGAAGAGCTTCAAGCTTTCAACTAAAATACATTCTCATTGATTGAAAGCTATAAGACAGAAGAAGTGGGGTCATGTGGAAGCACGATGAGTCCCACTGCAAAAAGTATTGTGACCTGGATTGTAGTGTGTTGGTACCAACATGACCCTGATGATGATGATGCCATTGGAGTTTGGGAGCATACGAAAAATGAATAGAAAGGTCAGTTGGGACTTGGGAGCACTGGCGGAGCCAGGGGGGCTTTTGGGGGCACGTCCCCCGACTGGCTCAACCAAGGGTTTTTTTTTTTTTTTTTTTTTTGGAGAGATATTACCATTAGATGATGATTTCTCAACATAATGCCAAAAAGAGGACAATGGTAGTCATTTTAAAGTATATTTACAGTCAATTGGTAATCAGTTGACAAAAATATCCTTTTTTTGGTTTTAAATTAAAAAATGATTACTAAAAATTAATTATTTCAAAAAAAACTTCCCAAAGCTTTTAATTTCCAATTTTCACTTCACAAAATCATAACACAATTCTCTCATTAAAAATAAATCCTAACTCCGCCCTTGCTTGGGAGCTTCTACGTATATAGGAAGCCATGTTCCTTTTCCTTATTATCTCCTTGGTGCATGTGTGCCACTCCTATTTTTGTCATCTTTGACCAATAATTACAAAGAGACCGAGACCCTCACCTCACTCATGTTGTGTTTGCACTGCCGTGGTACTTGACAGGAGCAGTCTCGCCCACCTCCATACTTGCAAAGGGAGGGACTATTTCCACACTTTTTTTTTTTTTTTTTTCCCCTCTATAATCTATACTCTTCTATGAACAAAAAGATGAAAAAATAAACCTCAAGGGGTGTGGATTTAGCCAAAAAAAAAAAAAAAAAAATAGAGTATGGTTTTGGATGGGTTTGGTTTTAAGGTTTGCCATGACCCGCCTAGTCAATCTCGGCCCTACCTAAGGAATGGCTATTGCAATCCCCCAAACCTCTAAGCTGCCTCCCCATTTTTTTTAATTAAAAAAATTATTATGCAAAATTACCAAAAAATGCTTAAGTACCCTCATCCATCCCCTTTCCCACACCCCTTCTCACCGGCAACTCTCTCCGGCACCCCACCCCAACCGCGAAGACGAGTACTGCACCCCTCGTCTTCTTCTTCTTCTTCTTCTTTTTGTTTTTTTTCTTTTTCTTTTTTCCCAGAACCCCTCTCTCGTCGACAGTGAGCACCACACCCCTCTTCTTCTTCTTCTTTTTTTTTTTTTTTTTTTTTTTTTTTTTTCTTTTCCTTCCCAGAACCCCTCTCCCGCACCCCTCTCTCGTCGGCAGCCCTCCCTCTCCTCCTTCCCATCGGCAGCTCTCTTATTCCTTCTTCCTCTTCCTTCTTCTTCTCTTCTTCGTTCTTTTCTTTTTTTCTTTTCTTTTTTTTTTCTTTTTCCGTTCCTTTTCCTTTTCTTCTCGTCTTCCCTCCCATCATTGGAAAAAATGGAGGAACACATAGATTTGACCAGCAAAGGAATAAAAAAATAAATAAATATTTAAAAAAGAAAAAAAAAAAAAGAAAGAAAGAAGAGGAGAAGAAGAGAGAAGAGTGCTGGAAAGCACACAGATCTAAAAAAATGGCGCTGTCACCGTTGCTGTTTCTTCTTCTTCTTCTCGCCGGTCGTCATTGCCATGGGGGTGTGGGGTGGGTGAGTGTGTGGGAATATTTTTGAACCGAGGAGCCAACTTGGGCAAAGAACTCAAACCAGAATCATTGACACGTGGCAGTGGGGCATGTAATTTCCCAGCTCGGGGCCTTGCTCTCAACTCGGGACACCTGTCCCATGACTCATACTACGATCCAAACACACTATAGTCCAAAACTGTCTTTACAGCTATAATTCCTGACACAGCGGTTACTAGAAACCATGATTCCTTACCTAACCACGATCAGCAAACCATGGTTAGACGGTTATTGGTAAACCATGGTCAGATCTAACCTAACCAAAGCAGTTATCTGACCTCATATGGTCAGTCCGTACAGGTGGGTATAAAAAGAATACGATACAGCCAAATGTGGTAAGCGACAGTACCCTAATTCTCTGAGATTCATCTTCTTCCTTGCCTCATTCTTCCCAACAGAGTTTTCTGACTTAAGCTTTGGAGAGGGCACGGCCAAAACCCACCTTGGCCTACCCTCTAACCCGTTTTCCAAGCTTGTGATTGCAGGTCCAGGCGAGAGAGCAAGCTCCATCATCAACACTTAGTTCGGGGAGCAGTTTTTACCCCGTACAGTGAAAATAAGGGATATTTTAGTCTTTGAAAGGGGTGCGTATGTAAATTTGGGGGGTGGGGATATCAGGTGGGGGCAATTTATAGGTTTGAGGGGTTGCAATAGCCGTTCCCTTCTACATAATAGCCTAGGCCTAGCCCTGGAAAGACAAAACTAGAGGACATCACCAGTCGGCCCTATAGAGACAAAACTACTAAAATTTCGTTGAATTGAGAATAATGAAGCACACATAAATTATATTAATGTGTCTCGTCAAAAAGAAAAAAAGAAAGGAAAAAAAAGGAAAAAAATTAAATGATGTCCTTTTGTAAGATATTAATGATTAGTGGTACATGGGATGAAGTGTGATTAAGAAGCACTGACACGGATATATGATACAGTTACGACATGATACAGACACGCAGACACAATAAATCCTTAAAATCTAGGACACGACGTGACGATAATACACTATTAATTAAATGTATATTTTATGTATATATCTAGATAATATCGTCTACCTTTACATCCGTAATTCAAAGTGCATCTTTTGTATTGTTTTGGAAAACCCTGGTGAAGTTATTCATTGATAAAATATGACAAAAAAGAAAAGGAAGAAGATTAAAAAGACAAAAAAGATTAAAAGAGAGAAGAGTTGTGTCAGAGGTGTGTCATGTTAGATACGTGTCCGACACGAACACGGCACCTCTAGAAAAGTGTCCATGCTTCATAGAGTGTGAGGGACGACTTTGTGAGCCAATGCACAGAGTTTATTTGTGATTGGCTCTTTTGAAATTGAATCATTACTTAAGTAAACCACTTTACTAAAATGCCCCAAACCCACAAAAGGTAGCTCTGTCATCCTCGCGATTCAGACCCACAAAAGGTAGTTTCATCATCCTTGTGATTTCAATGCATCTCCAATATTGCAGAACACTTCAAAAGGAGGGATATGATTATCTTGCAGATTTTGAAAACAAGATAAATTCGTTTGGTTGAACAGTTTGATTTTTTAACTTAATATTCAAAAATAAAAAGGTTAAGAAGCACCACCATATTTGACCCTAATTCCTGGAGAAGCAAGTTTTTAAAATAAAATGAACTCACTTTCATTGCTATGTGAGAAACAATGGATGAATGAAATGACTTTATTTCCATGCGAAATCGAGATGACCTCTTCTTCTTCTTTTTCCAACCTACCCTAATACCACTGCTAAACCTTGTGACGGCCTCTTCATATATGCATGAGAAGAGAAATTCAAAGCTAAACAACTGACTTGGGTTGAGCCGCCCTTCAAAACTCATGCCTGGCCCGGTAACCAAATAGGCCTTTGAATTCAGGCCCGGCTCAATTCCATGATAATAGTACCGTTATACACCTTCAGATCTAATTCGGTCGTATTAACAATCAAATAATACTCGACCCAAAGAAGATTAAAAACAATAAAATCAAATGAAACTGTTTGTTTATCTTTTGAAGCGCGCGTGTAGAAAGCCACGTGAGTACAACGTTCATTTGTCAGTGGGCAGAGAGTGAAAGACACAAAATCTAGTATGGATCAGCTTCCTCGTCTACCAAAGTACCAAACTATCTCATCATTACTACTAGTAATTAACACTTTATTGAGTAAGACTTCAGTGTAATTGGCACCAAACTGTTTCATCATTATCACCAGTAATTAACAGTTTATTGAGTAAGAATCTAATTTGATTGTGACACATTTGTGATGTAATAGGTTAATAAAAATAAAAGCAAATAAAATTAAAAAATTCTTTGACGATCTTATTTTATTTTATTCTTATTGAGTCGTGAAACCTCATCAGCCTTATCTTATTTATATATTCAAATTTGTCCCTTTATGAATCAATAGAACATATTTGAACAAATAATTGGATTCTCTAACATTTCAACATCTATTTGTAATTATTAATGTTCAAAATAAATCTATAGATTGTATTTAGGCTTTCATATAGTAGGATCACAAGGCATTCTACATCTGTTTACCGTTAAAATTCAAAATAAATCCTTCTATTGTATCTAAACCTTTATTTGGTTAAGATGGTAAAACCACGGTGCACTCTATCACGGTTAACATTAAGAATAAATCTAGCTATTAACTCGTAAATGAGAATTGGAATCCTAATAAATCGTGTCATTGATTAATTTTGAAAAGGAATGAGAAGTCCAACCTAAACTTTCACCCCTTGAGACATAAAATGATGAATTGATCACTTGGGATTATAATTAACACTTGATTACCCACATTTATCCACAAATAAAACAAACTTCATTAGAGAAACCAAAAAAATTTTTAAATGGAAAAAACAGAGGAGAAGATGAAGAAGAGAGTTTCTCAGGAGAGAGACCAGAAAGAGACTGAACTAATTTTATCATACATCACAGAGTTCGAGGAATCACAGGATCAAAGCTCATACACTCCATTAAAGACTTCTGTTCACCACCCTGACAGAAAAAGAACACTTCGGGACACCGGACCAAGCAATTATCCGCCAGCGTCACCGTCGCAGAACCCGGTTTAAGCTTCATCAACGGACCCGGTATGGGTCCGAATAAGTAATTCCCATCCAACAAAAGCCTCGCGAATGGCGAGACACCTGCCCCAGGTAAGACCGCTTTCAAGGCGTATTGGGTCGGTATCATACCCGTAAATTTGTTGTTCTGTAGAGACAGAGCAGAGAGCTTCGGCATCAACGCCATGAACGCCGGCAACAGACCTCGAAGCTCGTTGTTACTGAGGTCTAAAGCTATGAGCCCGCTTTGAATGCCCATGCTACTGGGTTCCTGTATGGACGTGAAATTGTTGTCGGAGAGTGTGAGTTGTTGCAGAGACGGGTGAGTGAATAGCTCGGACGGGACCGACCCAGTGAGTCTGTTGTGACTCAGGTCCATGACCTGTAAAAATCCCAAATTTCTGATATTTTTTGGGATGCTTCCTTTTAAGTTGTTGTTTCTCATGGAGATTTCAACCAGAGAAGTTGGGAATATCGCCGGAACTTCGCCGGAGATGGCATTATCACTGGCGTCTAAGAAGTAGAGGTTTTTCAGCGAAACCAGATTGGGGAAATCGCCGGTGAGGTTGTTTCCTTGGATTTCCAGCCTCTTCAAGCTCACAAGACCGTTGAAGCTCGCTGGAATTCTGCCTTGGAGGTTGTTGTTATCGAGGTATAGTTCTTCGAGGCTAGAGAGTGAGCCGATCGAGGGGGTTAACTCGCCGGAAAACGAGTTCTGTGATAGACCGAGTCGCCGGAGACGAGTCAGGTTGGAGAACGAGGCAGGGATATTGCCGGAGAAGGCGTTGTTTGAAAAGTCGAGTGTTTCTAAGTAAGGGAGGTTCCAGGTAGTGGAAGCGAGAGAACCTGCGTAACCCGCCTGGTCAAGGCCAAGTTCGGTGACTCGGCTTACGCCGGAGACAACAAGGTCGCATCTGAAACCGCAGGTGAATTTTTCGCTAAAAAGGCTGTCGCATGGGTCGAATGCAAAGTCCCATGAACTCAAGCACGACCCGGGACCCACTGAGTTAGGATCGAGCCCCTGTTTCAGCTCTTTCAATACCTCTATATCTCCCCAATTCGTCTTCGATTCTGCTCTGGAAAACAGCCCTGTGACCGTAATAATCAACAGAACAACAACAGATGGAGAGAAGTAGGAAGTACCCATTTGTTATTTTCGGCAATTTTCCCAATGGGATTGTATAGGATCGAATATCAAAGGAAGATGGTTGCAGAGATCGAAAGGGAGAACCAGAGAGGAGAGAAGGTAAACAGGACCGTCCTTTTGATGCAATAGAATGTCTGATATTTTGAGGGTGAAAGAGTACAAAATGGGAAGGGACAGAAAGATCGAGAGAGAGAGAGAGAGAGAGAAAGAGAGAGAAGAAAGGGGTTTTTGTGTTTTCCTCTTTTTGCAGGGGTTTTTGGGTTCACAGAACATTTGTGAGTGGTTTCACGGGCATTTGTCAGACATTCAGGCCCCTCTTTCATGCCGTATTTAAGTTTGGATCTTCTTTTATGAAAGGGAGCGGGAGGGAGTTATTCATTGTCATTGGATTCCTTGAATTGATCTTTGATGGTTGAGCTAAAAATAAAAAAAGAGCAGTCAATTTTATTATTAGAAATAGTTATGGTAAATTTATTATCATATAATTCATTTAGTTTGATGGTGATACAACAGTGTCTAAAATAAAAGTGATTATATTTTGGAATGATCTTTTTCTTGCATAAGAAAAAAGAACTAAAAGAATTTATTCAAAAAGGGATACTAGTATTGTCATTCATAGTATTAATAAGTCACAAAGTTGTCTTTCGAAAATTTATAATATTTTAAATGATTGTATGAAGATTATATTAAAATGTAATATGAAAATTATAATAAATCATGTTTATTGAGAGAAAAATCAAACTGTTGATTTCTTAACTAATTTAGGTCATATAATTAAAGGTATTCAGATTTAAGATTCTAATTTTCAAAGAAGAATTTTATGTATTTTTAAAAAAAATGCTATCAGTAGATCAGTTTATATTGGTGTTGACATGTTCTCTTCTAAAAAAAAAAGAAAAAAAACAAAAGAAGAAGAAGGAGGAGAAGGTGGGGAGAGGAAGCCTTTGTTTGTTGTAGTAGCAAATCACTTCTTTCCTATATAAACGACATGTGTAATACGTGAACCAATCTTTTAAAGACATGTGTTCGATTGGGTTGTGTTGGTGGTTATCAACGGCCAAAATTCGTTGCTGGAAAATGAGAAAAATACTTTTGGGTGAATCTTAACGATTAGATTGATAACAGTTTAAAAGTCTACGTGAAAGGCATTTTAAGTCGAATCAAAAAAGAAAAAAAAGAAAGGCATTTTAAAGGTCTAGGATTCCATTATGATGTTATGGCTGACCAAAAAAATATGCCCAACATGAAGGGGAGGTGGTGAATGTGGGGTGGTCAAACAAAAGACACTTCACTCGTTTGAATTTCGTTGATCTAGGTGTTCTTCGGCTTCATTCACAGTATTCAATCACCTCAGCTGGTGGAACGTCAACCTGAAGCCAGCGTCTTTTCTGAACCAGGAAGCATGGGTGGTTGTGGGCTTTGTAGTATAAATGAGTGGCAAAATGATGTTTGATTCATAATTAAATATTATTTTTACTTAGGCATAGTTTGGTTATACTTATTTTAAGAATTTTTTTACTTTTGAAAGTAAGAAGTTGTAAAAGTAAAAAACATTGTTTGGCTAGAGAAAATAAAAAAGATTTTTAAAAAGTAAAAAACAAAGTATTTGATTTTAAACAAAAGTAATGGAGATTTGCTTATAAAAATCACTTTTTATCTTTTGAACGAGTTTGACCTTAACTCGAAAAAAGTTGTGATAGAAAAAGGTTATACTTGTCTTAAACTTTCGTTTAGATAATAATAATTCGGTAAAGTTTCCTATTATATTCAAAAGATTACCGGCGAAATCAATTTTATCAAACGTACTTTTATTTTTATTGTTTATACTTAAAAGCAAAAAGTAAGAAAGTAAAAAGTGACTTTTACTACTTAAAAAAAGATATTTTAATAAGTGCAACCAAACGGTGCCTTACTTAAAAAAAAAAAAAAAAAAATTTAATTCTTATATGATGGGGGTAATGCTATATATATTACAATAAATTAATTTTTTAAAATTAAATATGATTTTAACTTTTATAGGTACAATCACACTATATGAGAAATTTTTATCATTATTATTTTTTAATTAAGGAAGTAAAGCTCCTCCTACTGAAAAAAGATGGCATGTATCATGTATGCGTGCTAAATAAACCACTACTCCTAGTCTCCTATTGCCTTTCTTAAGAAGGATTAAGTCACCATCACATACACGAGAAAAGAAAAGAAAAGAAAAGAAAAGAAAAAGATGGAAGCTTTTGTCAATGGAAATCATATCTTAAACAACAATGTCGATGTTAGCTGTTGAAAGAGACTAGTTAAGTTGGTGGTTGGATTTGTCATCCCTTCGCCCATAATATATGTAGAGAAGTTGGTGATTGCATTATCATTGCTAACAAACATTGAATCTGATCAAGCTTTTCAAGGGCCACGTCTTCGACACATTCCAGTTTACTATTCGGTACTTCCAAGTTCCAACCTCACTGTTTTGGATTTTAAAAAAAAAAAAAATTTCTCATGTCTTACTTTAATGTAATATTTGCAATCCCAATGCTTTGTATACTTGTTTCTTGATTAATAATTTTGCTCTCTACTAAATTTTTTTCTTCATAAAAAAAAAAAAAAAAAAAAAAAAATTTACAATGAAAGGACCCGAACCCTATTCAACACCTACACCCAGGTTGATACCAACTCAAATAAGGCTCATTGGTACCACATAGTAAAATTTATTTATTTATTTTTATTTTTATTTTTTTCCTGAAATCAAGAGGTAAAATTCTTATTCCACCCCAGTTTCTTAGGACGCAGGATCAAAGACTTCGCACCTTTTCATTTCCCCTTTAATAAGCAGGGAGATAATATTCAGACTATAAGGCCTATGGTTGCATCCAAATACATCTTTTATATTTCCGGCCAACTCCGTTAATTAAAGAATGATGAACCCTTAGAATATAATAAGCCCATAGCAACCTAATTAATGAATGATGAATCCTTAGAATATAATAGTCCCACAGCAACCTAAATAAAGAATGATGACCCACAGGCCATAGCTAGGGATAAGGGTGATAGAAAAATTTTGCTGGCAGAAGGCGGCGAGTAGGCTATTTTGTTCTACGGCGGCAAATGAGGGATACCATTGCCACTTTGTTAGTACCAATGGTTCTGGCCAGGCCATGCCATGCCATGCCATGATGCCACCAAACTGGTCGACAGACCCATTGTAAAAGGACCCATGAGCAGGTTTTTTAATATATTTTTTGCTATCAAGTCCTGTGAGTGGGTCACGTAAGCTCCGGATGAATTTCATCATCATCATCATTCCCCAGCCAATCCCCACGAAAACAAAAAAAGAAAGAAAGAGAAGATCTCATCATGATTCTAGCAGTGATCATCACTCGAAAAATTAAGATGTTCTTGATCCTTTGGGCACTTAGATTTGCATCATTTTACCCGATCCATTAATGTTATTGACCAAGTCGTCAAAAAGGGGTGTCCGTATAATTTCAAAAATGAAAATGAGTGTATGTGTAATTATCAGAAAACAAAGGGATCTAATGATTGAATAGTTTGACACTGAACTAAGAAAATGGGTTGGAATCCTCACTTTTCCAAAACTTAGTATGAAGTGTGAGAATACCAAAACAAAGGGGAAAATGGGTTTGGCGAATCCTAAATCCAAATTCTAAACGCCAACATATAAGTTAGAATCCAAACAGAGATATTTTACATCACTGGGATTTCTCTGTGTCGTTAATCCAACCTGAGAATAAGTGTTTTTGTTTATGTAATAATACTAGCAGTGTTGCACGTGCGTGTGATCGAGATGGAAAATGATGCCAATGTTGTAATCTACTTTTTAATTTAAAATGTGGGGAATACAGGAAAATCATGCTTTCAAATTCCAAAGTAGAATCAACCCCAAGTAGAGCCGTGAAAGCAGAAATTCCTGCATTTCCTGAACCTAATTGTAGATGATACGAAATAAATAAAATACAGCTACTGTGCCGGTGTGACCTCAAAAAAAAAAAAAAAAAAAAAAAAAAAAAGAAAGAAAGAAGAGAAAAGACATAATCAAATGAGTCTAGCCATGGTTCCATGATCAACTAATCATATACATTAAACACGAAATATCTGTACATTCTGTTGTTGGGCAACATACAAATGCTCCTGCCAAGAGGGTAAACTCACACAACAGACTGACATTAGTTCTCGCACATAAATTGGAAAGCAGAAGAAACACGCAATAAGACAGCATTTCCCTACTGATGGAACTCCTCAGGCGACCATTCAAAATTGGTATTATTTTCTTGGCTTTTTTTTGCTAGATACTGCCTCACAGATTTGTGATTCACTTCAAACACAAAACTCATTTCTCTAATCTGCAATTTCAACATTTTCGATAGGTTAGTTGCGTTGTCAAAGTTGAACATTTCAGTGCAAGCTTTGCAATTGCAACATTGATATACTGAAGTTGAAGTTTGAGATGACAACAATTAACAAAACTAATTTAAACTGTCCCAGATTCTGTATTTATCATAAATTTAATAAAATGAGCTTTTTTTTTTTTTGATAAGCAATAAAATGAGCCTATCGTCATGGCTTTTACTTGGAATCCTTAATTAGATTATCACAATATTCAAAACATTATATTTCATATCCTTTGCATGTTATAGTTGCACTTTATTGTAAACAACGACATATTACAGCTTATAAAGTTGAGGGTCTATTACCCAAGAAAAGGGGTTAAAGGGTCAAATATTATCCAAACTTATAGTTCCTGAATAGTTTAATATATGGTGTTTTTGTAGATGTTGTAATTAAGAGAAGGTTCAAATTCAAATATGAACGCTAATTGCATAATAAATTAATAATCCTCCATGTGATAAATTATTTTCGATCTAATTATCCAGAGACTCTTCTCTTCCAGTTGCAAAACCAGCTCCAGTCTCTCATAGTGGAGTTATACTTGCACAGTTACACTATTATGGGGCAAGAAAGATGAGCATGGGGAGCTAAAGGTTTGGAGATAAATGATCAACAACAAAATTCAAGTTTTGCATGGTATATCTGTTCCTTAATCAGGCTGTAGGGAGCTCAACATCTGCGGGTAATCTTTTGAGGGCTGTTAAGTTTCCAACCTAAAAGCCCAAGGTTGATGTGGGATGTGGGAAGTGGGACTTCCCAACAAGGGCAAAACAGCAGGATCACAAAATATGACAGAAAAGTGACAACTGTAGCACTCTACATAAACATGGCTACAGCATAATTACCTAATCTAGTGGTTCTTAAAATTTCAAGATGGTGAAATTTGTTCCACTACAAAAATCATCAAACTTTATAGTGACATGGAAACAAGAAATTTAGATACACACTTAACTAAGAAGCACAGGTATAGACACATGGTTTGGTTACAACACGACGTAGACAAACCAACATAGGAAATCTTCAAAATTTAGGATATGACATGGCCATGATACGATATTAATAAAATACATACACATAATTATATTATAACATGTTACATCACATACATCATTCAAAATGTATCCTAGTTGAGTTATTCACGGAGAGGATAGGACACCCCACCGGGTGGTTGGGCTGGATTGGTTTTGGTTGTCTTGGGCTATATCTTGACCCTTTCAGACCCAAACAATTTCTAAATGAATCAGGTTCAGGTTAGCCAGGTTAGATTTGGCTGGCTTGCTTCCAGTACGTGGGTTAAAATTTGCAACCTACAGCTGGACTTTCAACCATAAAAATTAAATGCCTAATAAGTAATAACTAAGAGGTATACTCTGATACGCATCAAAATACTATTGCAGACAAGCAGATGTTCACAAAGTGAGCGTCAAAACAAGCTAGTAGAAAAGATATTTCACATATTATGCATAGCGATGTTCAGTTTAAGAATGAATCTTTACAGAATTAAAGAAAATTAACTAATTTACAAGATTAGGCTACTGAAAAACAGGAAGATATTATATAACGTATAAATCAATTGCGTACAAGAAGCTGGAGAATTTGAAATGGCATCAAAAGCAATCCATGATTATACCAATCAAATTAAAATTAAGCATGGAAAGCCATATACATACCTCAATCAAACAACTTGAACTGAGATTCAGAAGCTGTCCAGTTGTGACGTCTTTGCCATTCACTGAGATTGAACTCTTCCCAAGATTCTTCAGAAAGAAAGATCCATCTCTTTCCATTTTAATACTTGCCTAAGCAGATACAATAAACAAATAGTTGCATATAATTCAGAGTAGTGAGGGATATCCAAGATAATAAAAGGGGAGCCTAATAAAAGCTAAAATAAGCAATAGAAACTTCATATTTTTGCTCAACAATATTGCCCCCCTGTTTATGGCAAAAAAAATCAGCCTACCTTAAATTTAGACATCCAAGGCGCAAAAATACCTTAACAACAGTCACACATAGCATGAGTGTTTTTGGAACCCTAAACCACATAAAACTAGAATTCTATGTTCTAAATACTCCTTCCATCTCTAATTGTTAATATTTGCCTCAATGGATTCTTTTTTCCCACTGGAGCATTTTAGAGAAGAATATTGTTGGTTTGATAAAAAAAAAAATAATAATAAAAAGATAAGCACAGGATTGAATGATTAATTGTAACAAGGCATTTATGTGACTTTCCTTTGATAGAAAAAGCAAATTTAGCCACCAAGATAAAAGCCATCATATGTAGGAAAGTATTCTATATCAATGAGACAATGATTAGTGTGCCAGCACCTTGTCTACTGACACACGTTGACGCTGGTTAAAACACTTACGAGACATCCACCAGTTTTTGTCTGTAAAAAGATTATGCTTTTGTTGCAAGACCCACTATAAATGTTTTCCCTCATCAGAGCCAAGTCCCAGTGACTGCATTATCAAAAGTTGCCAGTCCCAACAACTCGTATCCATGTCAAAACATGACTCTCGTGTTTGTTTCCACAGTTCAAAGAATACAAGTGGTTGGTCGATTTCATTATTTGTGTAGACCATATCGATAAGAAACTCAAAAGCATTGTTCATATCAATTCTGAGCATTGGTATCCACAAAATATTGAAGAATTACACCAAAAAAATAAGCACATCCCTCACCTGTCTTCTAGATATTTTGTTAGCACGGCCTTCTCTTCCCAAGTCGATATCAACATCATTGTCATCCGTTGCTCTACCAAGTATGACCTACAAGACCAAAATAGAACCCTTAAGAAAAAGAGAACAGTCAAGAAGAAGAGAAAGAAATGGACAATTGTGAAAAACTGGAAAATTTACCTCAGCTTTCTTAATATAGTACTTCATATGGCGGCCATACAAAATGGCGAGTGCCCCTTGAGATGCAATGGCTCTTCTCAAAGAAGAACGAGCACACTGTTCCAACCTCACGACTGTCCTCTTAGTATCCTCATATTGATACCTTGCGACTGGAAAGTCAGGTACCAACTCAAAATAAATTACTGTTCTAAACAATGAAGATGGCATAAAAATTACCCATGCATTCTTTGCTTGTAGTTCTATGGATAACCATATAATTATTGATAATTTAATAATGGAATAGGTCTATTAGTGCAATTAAGCCATTGGCACCCAGACTTCTAAGTATTGACTTCTGAAAATAATATGAAGGCCATCATCTATGTACAAAGCCAACTAATCACATGTACTAAATTAAAATGTGTGTAATGACTAATAACTATCATTATGAATGTTAAAACAAAACATTGATCGGAGATGAACCTCTACATGGAAACAACTACATGCAGAATGAACTACAACAAAAAACAAAACATTAATTTGCTAACTGAACCAACCTCAGATAAATTACCTTCCCCACTAACATATGAATCCTGATCATATGGACATAAGTCCATTTCAAGTATCTGAAAGGAAACATCAAGCGATTAAAAGAAGCAAAACCTAGAAATGAAATTTCAGAAGAGAATTGCAGTACATAACCTAACCAACAAAATCCTTAATATTTACCATGGCTTCAATATCAGAAAAGTAAGGCACATCACCATCACTCTCAAATTCTTCCTGATCTGATGTTGAGGGGTTTACAACAGGTTCCAGATGAGCCATTGTAAAGGAATATGGTTCTGCTAATGGCTGATATTCTCCAAATGTAGCTGGAGGATCTAATTCCTGTTTACAAGAAGCTTCATGGGTAGACTTTAATATGCAACAATTATGAACTGGCTCCTCTAAGAAAGATATAATAGATGCTATCGAAATCACACGTACCTCCAATTTGGCATTTTTTGCCTCCTCCTTCAGTGCTCCATCCATGGCAGAGTTTGGAGCTGCATTTGCTGATCTGCATTGACCTGGCTCTACACGGGCATTGTTAAGGTGTCTGGAGGCCCCAACAAGACATCTACCATAAGGCCACTCAAATTTAAATCCACAACCAACAATTGGGTGGTTTGGACTGATTTCTGGCAACTCGTCTGGTCCTATCATCTGGGACCCTGTAATCGATTGTGCAAGGAAACGTTCACCATCCTTTTGATTATCATAGATAGATGGTGGGTCACTGGCCTCTTCAGAAAGTGGTAGTGTTACAGCAGAATCAAATGCTGTAGGAAATAGAATATCATCATTGCATGGAATTTCTGGATCCTCACTGTTCAATGTGCAGTACATAAATGTGCCATGAAGTTCAGGAGACTGAGGATTTGAAACTGATGTAGAGGGTGGAACATTGACCTCTGAATAACAAACACCATGCTGAACACCATGATTAGTGTGTAACGGGTTATTAATTACATTTAATTCTGCAGGACATGCATTACACAGAATTGCAAGGCATGTATCTGAAACCAATGTCTTAGGTTCGCTAAGATGGGGTACATCATCTTCATGGCTATAAGTAGGAGAACTCAACAGAAGTGAGTTAACATTATCATAACAAGATTTGTCCATTGTGTCATCCCCATCTACATGCATGAGGAGAAGATCGTCTTCATTCGCAAATTGTAAAAGACAATCTGAAAGATCCAAAAAATCAGTTTTTGGGTTAGCAGTTTAAAGCATTTAAAATGGCACCAGTATGTCTGTCTTTCAACATTGGTTCTGAATGGACAAATCATATCCTGAAGCAACTTTCTTACCATCATCATCGGGAAGCCTTGGTGTGTCTTGTTCACCCTGACCCTCATCTCTAAGGCTCACAGTGATGGGCATTGCAGGTGCTGAAATGTCCTCAGTCATTCTCCAGAGAGGCACCCTTGGGTGTGGAGATGAAAATCCCATTGAGTGAATTGAAGCGCTACCATCTGAAACAGGGGAGTTGAAGCGGTGACTTCCTTCAAATCCAGAGCAAACATTTCCCAGATCATTATTCATTGAATCAAAAGCAGACAAGGATTTTGCCTCCAGATTATCAGCTTTTAATATGTCCGCATCTGTCAGTGCTCGCGATGGCCCCACTTCCTCAATACCCGAGCAATTCCCAGAGCCAACCAAATTATCTCCAGGAGTCTGAGGAATAGGATGCCTCTCGCCATTTTTTTCTGATTCTTTGATTGATGAGGAAACATCATCATGAAAACCATAGAAGCAATCTTTCCTCACAATTCCATTGGGATGATTATCTTCAAGTGAGTTTGGGAGTCCAGCAAGAAATGGATTAGTAATACCACTAACAGCATTGGCAGCAGCAACATCCCTCCTTATTTCAGGAAGAGCATGATGCGGGATGTTGAGACCTGTTTCCTGAATCCCATAATGGTTTGAGATATGACCTCCAAGCATACAACTTCCAACAGGAGGCTTATTATCAAGTGTCATATGCTCTTGACAACCGCCTCCATGACCAATACAGCCATTAACATTTGGTGCTCCGATAAAACTTAAATCAGTAGAGTTAAAGGGCTCGCCACAAATTCTCTTCCGCATGGCATAATACAGTCTACGAACACTTTCAACTTTTCTTTTTGCAGAAACTTCTACACTTTCTTTGGAATTGCCAGATCTGTTTAACTTTGATGCAATATTAGGAGCAGAAAGTTCAAACTCGACCATGCGAGCAGAAGCTTCAGCTGAAATCTCAGGATCATAGAGGAGAGAGCGCCACCGATCTTGTAGTTCTTTAACAGTAAATCTGCGAGAGAATTGCACTGCACCTTTAGCAAGTGCTTCCAAAGAAGCACCAGCCTGCAAGTGAAAGACAAAGATTGTTGTGCATCCTCAGAAGACATCCGGTGTATAAAGGATATGCAGGAACAAAATACCTTGCGTCCCTATTTAAATATAATACAATATTGGTCCAAGAAAATGGGTATGAAATAAAAACTGATGACCAAAAACTTTGGCAGTTTCCAGTTTTTTACTCCCCCAGTCCCCCTCCCCCTCCCCTCCTCCACTCTGTCCCCCATCAAGTTACTCCGCCCCACCTCACCCACCTAATCCCACAGAAAATTACATATAACTGAAACTCAAACACACGAAGTGGCAACAAAGTGGAAAGCACAACATTTGAGAAACATGGTGCCACACAAAGGAGGAGATTTGAACAGAGGCTTAGTCATCTGCCACTCTTTTGAATCCAACGAGTGCACAAATTGGAATTCACAAGCAACCATTGCAGCAGCATCCAACTCAATAGAAAATTACATTCGATCGGAAACTAGAAAATGAACAGGTAATTGAGGTAATATGGTACTAGTAATGTTTTTACCTCTCGCATCTGTACCTCTCTGTTTTTCTTCTTCAAATGTTCTGTGGGATTTCACCCATTTGATCATCCAAATGAAAATTAAACAATTGGAGTAACTCCAGTGGTGAGAACTATTTTAGAGAAGGCAAAGCTATTTCAGCTTGCTACAATGCCAAAAAGCTAAAATTTGGCTCAACTAGCTCCGATGGTGCAAAAGCCATTTTAGCTCTATCTGAAGCTTGATCACACATTAATTTGATCCGTACGTGTGGAAAAATCTGGATCACAAATTAATTCACCTCTAGCCATTGGCTAGAGTTCAATTACAGCTTCTCCAATAGCTCACCATTGGAACACCATGTTTTCTCTCCAGAACTAAAATTTAGCTTTGGCTCACTGTTGGAGTTGCTCTTATAGTGTATTCTACATAGTATTGAAGGCACAAATCCATCACCTTGAATGAGCTTATTTTAAAAAGTTGGAGTCATCACTATAATTGTTGTTATGGGATCAATTTTTATAAATTCATAAAATGCCACTATTTTCAATTTCCATTCTCGTTTGTGCAAGGTGACGATTTGGCAGAATACACTAAAATTGTTTAATTTCCACTGGGATGCCCAAACCGGCAATTTACCGTCCCAGTGAACATTCCGCAAATACTGAAACTATGGATTTACCAATATCAACTGAAACAACTCTACCCCCAATATCATAATTGCGAGACCGAAAAACAAGAGTATTAAAAGGACTAGTTGAGATGTAGGTAGTTCCAATAACTTTCTGAACTGCAAATTGAACAACTCCACACGTTGATCGTGAGAATTGTCGGTAAAATATTTAGAGACTACAGGTACAGTAGCAATAAATTGTCAATAATTCGTAACTCAGAAGGCTGGAAGGAGTGGAGCATGAAGCTTTAAGGATTCCAAAGAATCGTAAGTCGGAATTGTAGAGAAATAATGAGAAAATACGGTGAGAGAGAGAGAGAGAGAGGGGTACCTCGACGGCATTCTTCAAGCGGAGATCATCTTCGGGGTTCCATGGAGACTGGGAAGCAGTAGCTGCCATTTCTCCACCAAAACCTACCGTACAGAATGTATAAAGCTAGAAATCGAAGGTTGAGCTTTCACTTCATTTCATACAGAGATCGGAGTTATCAGATTTGCAGGGCTTTCGAAACGCGGGTAACGTTTCTTGTAGCGGTATTATAATCTTCATTGATTGATTCCCCCAATTTTTATTTTTCTATTTAAATTTTTTTTTTTTTTTTTGTTTAATTTTGGTGGGATTTTTTGCAATACTGGCTAGTGACTAACAAATCAACACGATGTCGTTTTGACTAGTAACCACCGACGGCTTGGAATGGAAACCTGTGCGGGTTGAGAACTCAACCCCAAATTCCCAACCACGGAATGGATTGGGCTTTGGGCTTTGGGCTTTGGGCTCTATGATTCCAAAGCCTCAGAGTGAAAACGGACCCTTTTTAATTATTTATTTCAATTTTTGGTATGAAGATGAAAACAGAGTTGACTTGACTGTTTTCATACAAACATCTATATGTACTCTTGATCTTATAATGATTCACTATTGCAAGTCATATGTCGACTTTTAATTTTCACATCTTTTATTTTTTTTATCTGATATTATATATTTTAGTGAATCATTAATTTCACATCTTTTATTATTCATTGTAGAATAACCAATAATGAAAAGAAGCGTTTAGAAGGAACATTTATGAGGGAAAAAAAAAAAAAACTAGAAATTAGTTGAATGGAAATAATGACAAACAGTTTATAGTATATAATATCACATTAAAGAACACAAAAAATTCATCGTAACAAGGCAAGAACTAGCTACTACAAATTAAAGAGCGCAAAAATGTATAACAATTACTAGATCCATCATACGCGCACAAGTTCCCTCCTTTTGAGAGAGTTAAATTAACTAAAATGAAGTTTGGTGATTAATGTACTTGTTGCTGATAAATATATATATATATATATATATAGATATAGGTGAGACATTTCATGCAGTGTATCTGGTTAGAACAATTAAGCTTGGGATAATACTTTAAGCTTGGGATAATACTTGACTCCTTATAGTGGAGGAGCAACTTCTCCTCCTTCCCACTCATATTATGTCATATGTTTAATAAATAAATGACAATTGATTATATACATATATCCCTATATTATGTTATTATAAATATGCATTCACGCGTTTATGTATATATATTTATGTGATCAAATGAATATGAATATATGTCTATATATTTGTATTCACGTGTTTATATTCATATATTCGTATTTTTTAAAATTAAATATGACACGTAACATAATATGAGTAAGAGCCTCCACTGTGAAGAGTCAAGTATTATCCTTAAACTTGCATCTAACGTAAATACAATAGAAGAAAAAGAAAGTAAAATGATCTGGGTTATTGGTACAATGAAAAGTGAAATGACCGATATAAGGAAAGTCAACATAACTACCATCATTAAAACCAACATAAAATAAATTTTATAAGGGGAAAAATGATAAAATTAGAGCAATTTTTATGATGATATAAGGAAAAAGTTTCAGCATTAAAAAGTGATGCTCACACAAATTAGTTATAAGAGAAGACAGAAGGCACTGGAAGCCATTCTATTGTCAAGTTACGATTAGCTAGTAATCAAACTTCATATAAATAGGGAATACATGTCCAAATTCATCATTCTGATTTCATTATATTCCAAAGAGGAATATTGTGGCCTCGAGCGCAACTCAAGCGAGGCGCAGATCATTGAGTCCATATGCTCCATGGTGAAGACTAGGGTGGCCTGCATGTAGGCGGAACGCATACAAGTTGGAGGCCCCATTTGCAAATGCAACTGCAGATTCATAGTCCCCTTCGCTGTCCACTAATCCATACTGTGGATCCTCATATTTCGCTTCCTTAATCCAAAAAAAAAAAAAAAGGTTCGTCTTTCATAGTCAAGATTATCCCTCATTTCGTATACATGAAACAAATTAACTATAAAAAAAATGAAAAAGAGCAATTTTGAAAATCTTGAGATGCTTACAAAGTCGAGTAGGAGATTTCCGTGCCTTTCCTCCAAGTGCCTCACCTGCATCGCAGAGAAGTATAGTCGTCCAGAAGTTTCTTTGAATTGAAATTAACAAAATAAATAAATTAGAGACAAATGGATAAACCATTATACGCTACTAAATTAGCTAACCTTCTTCTTGTAGGTCTCAGTCTGAGTTTTGAGCACGTGGTACTGTTAACAATTCATGAAGATTGGGTTTGTTGTTAGCTCAATGGTATAATATAGAATTTAAACAAACCTCAAATTTGTCCATTACAGAACCGTGCAAGATCTCTTTTTTGCTAGAGCAGCAACTCTAAAATAATATAAATATAGCCGGAAATAAATAGTGTATAAATGGGAATTTCATTTCAAGATATGAAGCATTCATCTATATATGGGAGTATTGAAGAAAAGAAATACTGCTAATATGGAAAAATGAAAAAATAAAAAATAAAAAAAGATCAAGCTTTAGAAATGGAAGGATTCAAAGACCAGAATTCTAGGTCACAAAGATCAAGAGGTTCAATTAAATTTTTTTCTTTCAAACAACCACCCCCCCCCCCCCAAAAAAAAGGGGGGGGGGGGGGGGGGGCGGGGGGGAGAAGAAGAAAACAAAACAAAAACTAGAAGATAATCATTGACAAATGGGGTTATAAAGAGTTTATTAAAAAAATGAAAATTTGGTAATTTGTGAATTGAAAGTTTACGTGAGGGGTTTCAAGTTTTTCAAGATAATGAAAGGGTATCTAGTAGAACTTGTAGGAATGTAAGGAGGGGATCCAAGTTTGAGAAGATCTAAGAACCCAATTGAACCTAACAATGTTTTTTATTTTTTAATAAGTTGTAGAAATGCTTAATGCTTGTGGGCTTCTACCAAAAATTAGTTTGAGAAGATCAAGATTCAATACAAATCAAAAGCTTCTATTTCCTACTCAAAAAAGCCATAATTTTTCTCACAATATAAAATCTCAAAAACCCTAGTATTTTTATATGTCCAGCAAACCAACTCAAGTCTTCATCTTCTCGCTGATAAAAAAAATAAAAAAATAAAAAAAAAAAATCTTTATCTTCTCAACAAATAGGGCTTAATTTATACAAAACTCGGACCTTTCGTTCGCGTACAACCGCCAAAGAAGCATCCATTTTTTGTTCAAGTTTGCCCAGTTCATGAAAACTCAGATCGTGTAAATCCTCTCCCATCCTCTGCCTGTCAAACCATGCCCTAATTCTATTAGCTTCATTAACAAAAAACTTCCAAACAGCAAACACTTATATGTATACTAAATCTCTTTCCTATAATGCTTTACCTGATCTCTCTCCTCAGTTTATTGTTGAAATCCTTCAGTTTTCTCAAGTTATCTTGCATGCTCTGCGTACAACAACAAGCAATAAACATACTAAACAAATCTTGAGAGAAAAAGAGAGAGCGAGAGAGAGAGACAGGAACCTCGTAGTGAGGCCTCCACAGGTCAATATCTAGAGCCTTTTGATAGTCATCATACATCTTCTTCGTCCTGTTTAACAACAAATACCAACAAAACAAAACAAGAAAAAATAAAATTCCAAAGACCCAGTTTTGTCACAGCCTTGTTAGGGTTTTGCTCTCCTTATATATGAATAAATATATAGATATACTGAGAGAGAGAGAGAGAGAGGAAGGGATTGACATACGTGGTGGTGGGACTGATGTACTCGTGGAGTTTTCCAGTATTAGAGACCATGATGAGGGAAACCTTAGCATCACAAAGGACGGAGAGTTCTTGGGCTTTCTTGAAAATACCGTTCCTCCGCTTGGAGTAGGTGACCTGCCTGTTGGTGGGGTTCTCTATCTTCTTGATCTCGATCTTTCCGCGACCCATTCTTTCTCCTAGCTTGGATCTCAAACTCCACCACTAGAACTCCTCTCAAGAAGATCCAGAAAATTGTGATGGGAACAAATGTTTGTGTGTAAGCGTTTGAAGGGAAAGAGAAGAAGGAAGGGAGAAGAGGAAGAGCGAGATCCATATCGGGAAAGGGAGATTGGAAAGTGAAGTTGGAGCCTAACTACAAATGTATTGCCACATTTGTGATGGAGGACACAGGGTGGTTTGGAGTAGTAAATGGGTATTGGGTACCCAGCTATTGGTAACGTGTGATGTCAGAGGGGCCGGTGGTCCTTTTGACCTTGACAAGACAGGCACACGAGATGCCCTCTCGCCTTAAATTTGCGTACAGCTTGTAAACCAAGCTCAGTTGAGGGCAATAACCTTTAGTGCATTGACAAGAGTGCCCTTTTCTGTCGTTTGCATAACTCAATCACTCTTCTCCTCTTCTGTAACACACAAAGTCACAAACCCCCTAACAACCAAAAAAAAAAAAAAAAATACTTTCACTTTTAACGCACATTTTCCTTGGTCTTTATTTTCTCAATATCATCTCACAACTTGTGACTGTATTTGAAATTTAGTTTCCATGGTCAATGTGGCAGTGTTTGGATTTTATTCTAAACGTGATTGGGACTTGTATGTGGCTCTTTCTTCCCTGTTTTTAAATTATTATTTTTTCAAAATAAATGTTAATTGTATTATGGTAAAATTCAATGGTGACTTAACCATGCTAATCAACCACGGTAATTGCTGAAAACAGGCAATGCCCAAGAATCCAAGACCTTCACGAGTGATCTTTCTTCTTCTTCATTTTTTTTTTTTTTTTTTTTTTTTGCAATTTACAAAAAAAAAAAAAAAAAAAAGGGAAGGAAAAAATGGATTTATTAGTGCACTTGTCCTGAATTCAAGAATTCCAACCAAAGACAATGGGGTGGGACTCACAATTGGATTGTTTAATTTTCAAATTTAGGACAATTAGATTTTTCAAAAGAAGAAGAACAATTGCATTCTCTTCAATGGTTTTTTTTTTTTTTGTAAGCTCTACAATGGTAATTAATAGGGGTGCAAAATAGTTTCGGTAAACCCAAGGATCGGACTGTTCCATGCAATTTGGTCCGGTCCGGTCTGGGCCAAATCGAATTCGGTCTGGTTTCGGTCCAAAATCTTAAGTCCCGAATTACTTCGATTCGGGCCACGGTTTAGGGGGTTCAATCCCGGACCGGACCAAATTCCCGAATTCCAAAAAAAAAGGGAATATATATATATATATATATATATATATATATATATATATATATATATATATATATAATTTTATGTTAATAGTAATGTATTATACTCAATAAATAAGTATTATTCAATGAATAATAATTCTTATTCAATAAATTTTTTACCTTTTACTTAAAAAAAACTAAAACAAAAATGTAAATTAAAAAAATTTAAAAAAAAAAAAAAAAACCTAGAATCGGACCGGCCCGGACCGAATTTTTCGGTCCGATCCCGGTCCCGGTCCAAGCCTAAATCGGTTCGATTCTAGGACAAATTTTGAAGTCCCGAATTAGTTCGGTCCAGTCCAGAAACACTTCTGGCCCGGATCGGCCCAAAAACACCTCTGGCCCAGACCGGCCCAAACCGATTTGCACCCCTAGTAATTAACTTCCCAATCAATACTAGAAAACAGAACGAGGGATGTTGAAAATATACTACATAGTCCAAATGTTAGGTTTGACATAATTTTTTATACTTATTTGGGTCTTCCATTTACAAGTTTTGGCTTTTAAATTAGAAACTTAGCATAATATTAGAACATATCATTTTTGAGCTTATTGAACCTGTATTTATTGTCCACATGATAAGTTTATATTAAACTTGCATATGAAAAAAAAATGTTAAAAATATACCACATCATCTAAAAATTATATTTGACATAATTTCATATACTTATTATTAGTAACCTCCGAACTTAAATTTTTATATTGAAAACATAATTATATTGAAAACATAACAAACAACTTGTCTTTATCTAGTTATCTCGCTTTTTGTATTATGAAAGCCCGCCGACGGCGTGAAAGAACAACAAACCACAAAAGTAATCTGAAAAGTAGAAGCTACTTAAGCGTAGGCTGATAAATATATAGCTACTAGCGAGCTTGCACGTCAATATCGAGATCGAGAGAGATGGACGGAGAGAGTACATTCGAAGATATTAACGTTGTTCGGTGCCATATGTTGTGTCCCATCGATCTCTCTCTCCCACAGAGTTCAGGGTGAGAGGCTGCGCGTCTGACATCTTTTATTATGACCTCTCTTCAAAATCTGCTTATGACATCTCTCTCTCTCACTTTCCATAGACATTGAAAATCTTTTAGTTTTCTTATGTAGGGTCTCTTGACTGCTTTTGTATGGCGGTGGTTTTAAGTTTTCTTATAGAGGGTCTCTTGACTGCACCGGGCTCATTGTTTGTTTAATCTAACACTGCGTATATATATGATGGTGGGGACTGGAGAGGGACAGTTTTAACAAAAATGGTTCATCAGTGGGTTTGCTTGAATTGGGACTCTTCAACATCTTGGACTGCTTTTTTCTTTCGGAAGCCAAGAAGCATGGGACTACTCAATGATCCGTTGGATTCGAAAGTTGGCTGAATAAAAGAATATATATCGTCAAATCAAACGACTGACGGGAAGCTTAAATGTGCCGACCTGCCTGATCCTATTCTAATACGGGCTGGCCCTATATAAGGTTATAAGCTCATAATTTTGGGATGGTTAGTCACCGCTCAATTTTAATTTTTCAAGGTGAGGAAAGCTTTTCCAAAATTTTCCATTTCGGTGGGTTGTTTTTGCCAAAAATGAAACAAATACGGTAAATAGTCAAAAAAATGTATTTAAATGATAGATTTTTAAAAAAAAATTATTTCATAAAATTGTTTAAAATGATGTTTTTTAATGAGTATTACAACCATTTTTCATAAAATCTTAAGAAAAAAAGATAAGTGGGATGCAAATAAAATTAAAAGGTGACAATAATTGACCCTAATTTTTTTTAGTCAATTTGTCCCGACTGCCGAAACCAACAAGACCAATTGAATCCCAAACCCCCAAAAAATTTTGGAGAAAAAAAAATGCCATTTAGCTTAGCCTGTAGTCTTGGATGCCTAGCTTGCCAGACGAAAATCCGTATTCAAAATTCTAGTGTGGTTTTTTCTTTAAAAAAAAAAATATATTCAATGGTTATCAATTTTCCGAATCCAAATTATAAAGTTATATACTTAAATTTATTTAGTTGATTATTAATTATTTAAATTACAATTAAATTTGTGTAAATTGAGAGCCGGAATGAGTTCCAATTAGAGGCCTGAATTAAAGCCCCATTTTAAGCTGAATTTCAAGCTCTCCCGAGGAAGCCCATGAGTCTGTGAATTAGCTTGGCCAATGGGCTAAGCTAATGGTCTCTGCTGGCCCAGCCAGACGTATTGGGTGCCCTTTGGAGGGCGCATATGCCATTATGCCTAACCCTTCAACCATTCAACCACTCAAAGTCCAAATAGGCTGGCTATACACGTCTGTGGGACGCCACCTGCCCTTGTGATCTAATGGTAGTACGTGGTGGGTCCACTTTGGAGGCGGCAGATGCCTAACCCATTGAATGGTATCGTTTGGAGGGTGCATATGCCTAACCCATTGAATGATATCTCCACATCAAGTAATTTTTTTGGATACGGCACCAATTTGATGGGTAGAGCCTTATTATAATGTTAACGTTCCAAGCGTATAAAGGGACAACCATACATGGGATGCAAAAATCTGTTTTGAACCAATTATAGTATTAATAGACAAGATGTAATTATCTCATTAGAATTAATTTAGTTGGTTGTGTAGTCAAACTCGTACAGCCATACATCAAGTATTTAAGATGTTATGTTAATTAGAAGTAGAGTTCAATGCTATCCATGTTTGGTGAGTCTTCTATGTAATTGTGACATGATTAAGTAGTGTCACGGGCAATAAGAGCAAAACATAATGAGATTGTAAGGTCAAAAAATATTCTGAAAATTTTACTTTGTTTCAATCTTATTGACTAGGGTGTCACACATCAGTTGTATGACTGTGTCATTGTTGCATATAAATTCTTCCCTTTCCAAGCTATACCAATTGTCCTAATTGAACATCCAAAAGATTATGAGGCAAAAAAAAAAAAAAAAAAAAAAAGGAAAAGGGATAAATTACACGGAACCCCCAATAGTATAAGTTTAGTTTCATAAAACTCCCACTGAACTTTAAAATCAAATAAAAAAGGACCTCTAAACTATTAAATGTTGACTTTTTGCCCATCCTTTGTTTTGTCGTTAATTTTTTTTTTAAATTTTATTTAAGAAAATAAACTATTTGAACATCATGTGATGCCAAACGAATTTCTTGCTTTAATCTATACTTTTACAATTGATTCACGTATTAGATTTGGCAAAAATAAATCATAAATTTGATGAAAATTTATTTTTAAAAAGCATAAAATTTGTCTAAATGGCAAAGTAATACAATATAATAGTTTGTGGGTTATTTGTTCCATGTTAAAGTTTGGGAGCTAGTTTTGTAAAAACTAGACCTATAGCCCCAAGGTAGTTTCATGAAAAAAAAAAACAAACAAACAAACAAACAGGGGAGTGGGAGTGGGGAATCAACATAAAGAGTAGGTTGTCACACTACTAACTACATGTACATTTTGCTGATATTAACTACATCAATGGGTAAGCTATTTGGGTCCTCCATACCCAAAAGAAACAGCAACAGTACAAATTAAAGTGACATGCCTCAGTACAACCAACTTGCGGATTGCTCTAATCACTTTAGCGGAAAAAAAACAAAGAAAAAGAAAAGGAATACCACATTAAATGAGGACTTGGTTCTGATTGCAGCTCATATCCCACGCGTACTGAACGAGAGTTGGTTCTTAAGTTTGGGTTTGGTTCCTCACTCCTCTCTATTTAATAGATCATCGTCAATGTGAACATATTACAATGGTAACAATATCCATAGGGGATGGGGATAGGGATAGGGATAGGGTATGGTCGTATGGGGTATAGAGGGTACTCTCAGGTATTTAGTAATTTTTTTTTTATCAAACAATAAGAGAATATACACCCACACCCATATAGAGTCAAGATAATGACTTTTGCGAACCCTCTACATTTCTATTGGGATGTAACACGCCACTAAATCCGAGAACCATTGACCGGCTATTTAGTGGATTGAACATTTTTCAAAGCTTACCCGGAAAATCTTTTCAAATATTACTTATGCAAAAGTGAATTATACGTCGGATAGGCAGGCACAAGGGTTCATATCTGCATCCGAGACAAGTGTACTGTTTGTCATTGCCAAACTGCATGAAAACCAGGCACTTCCATTACTTAAGCAGTCTGGAAAACGATGGGATTGGAGTGGGGACCAAACCAGCTGGTAGCTAGGGTGCTATAAATGTGATCATATAATTCACAACTTGCGGTTTCTGGTTGGTGGTTGTATTTAAGGAAAGCCAAGGAGAGGACGGAAAGCAAGAACAAGCTTAGAGGTGAGGGAAGAAAGGCAAAAAAAAGAAGATCAATACCAAAGTTACTAAAAGTGTTTGTATAAATCGCAGAGAGTGTTGCATGTGTCAGTGTCAGTGTCAGTGTCACCATGGAAGCAAAGGAGGGAATGGAAGAAAGCTTAGCTGGGCTTAGAGAAACCTTCAAAAGTGGTAGAACCCGAAGCCTCGCATGGAGGAAATCTCAGCTTCGAGCTCTGCTGGATCTCCTCCGGGAGAACGAAGAGAGGATTTTTAAGGCTCTTCATCAAGATCTTGGAAAGCACCCTGTTGAAGCTTTCCGTGATGAGGTAATTAGTAAAAAAAATTTCTTATTAAATGTTGTAATTGTAAGCTTATTAAGATTTTAAAGGTTGCTACCAGTTGACCCAAATTGGATTTTGATTAGAGCTGCAAATTAAGTTCAGCCAAATTTGGGAAAGGATTTGGAAAAAAATCGGTCATTTAATTTATTTAATTTTTTTTTTTTTTAAAAGAAGGGTAAATTGTACTTTAGAATTCAAAGTTTGGGTCAAGTTTCACTTTAGGATTCAAAGTTTAAATTGGTTCAATTCAATATCCGAATCATTGGTTGAGTTGCAATTTGGGACTTGCCGTCGGATTTTTTTTTTTCTTTTTGTATTATCCCTACTTTGCCATTTTAATTTATGGATTTGAAAACCTTATTTTACCCCTATCAACATCTAATAAACTTTTATATTTTGATTAGATCTGAATCACTTTGTCATCAGATTTGTGGTTTTGTAAATAAAAAACATAAAAGTTTATTAGATGTTGATAGGAGTAATATAAAAGGAGAAAGAGAATAAGAGTCATTCAAATTTTTTCAAAATATTAAAGTTTATTAGATATTGATAAGGATAAAATATGGTTTTCAAACCCATAAAAAAGGCAAAATGAGGATAAAACTAGAAAATTTTGACGGCAACTCAACTAATAATTTAAATACTGAATTGATGCGATTTAAATTTTGAACTATAAAATGAAACTTGATCTAAACTTTGAACCCTAAAATGCAATTTACCCTAAAAAAATTTTAATTTTTTTACAATTGGTAGGACCTATCCCTGCTTCTAACTCTCTTTAATTTCATATAAAAGGGCATCAATACTTCTCCGAATCCAAAATTACTTACTTAATAAGTGAGACAAATACCATTAAGTTACCACACAACATTCTTCTATTTTAGCTTGGACTGCAACATGCATATAGACAATCAATTGGAAAAAATGGGTGAAAGTGAGCCTGATTAATAATAAAACAGGCATGTCACATAGAAATTGAATTATTTTATCGCGTTTTGGATTAATTTTGTTCATAAAACCATATTCTAGAATGAGTTGATCCAAAAATAAAAAAATCTAATTAACTGACCGTTTGGATTTTTATTGCGTTTTGGATTAATTTTGTTCATATTCTTGACTTACGCTTCTTAATGCACTTATCTTGATTTTCCACTAGGTTAATTAACTGACCGTTTGGGATTTTATGGGACTGAAAGTTAGTCACTTGATTTGCCAATAGAACGTTAATTTGCTAATTTATTTTCTAACTTGTGGTTGATTTAATTACATTGCTGTAGATTGGAGTTCTGGAAAAATCTACCAACTTTTGTTTGAGCCATTTAGAGGAGTGGATGGCCCCCAAAAAGGTACGTCGTTTATTTCTTGATCTACCTCCCCTGAGACATGGACTCATGCCCGCGGCCATGGCTCCAAGTTGGGCTAGATCCATTTTGGCTCAACCTAACCCCAAATTTTGAAGTTTAGATTTGAGCTCGGTTTAACCCAAACTTGATCCTAAACGTTCAGCTTAGCCCAAATTTAAAAGAGAGTGGCAAATTAAAACATGAATGGCAAGACACATTTTGGCCTCTTTTATCCCCCTCCCCCCCCCAAAAAAAAAATTTCATCTTACCTTTAGGAAATAATAATAATAATAAGATAAAAAAAAAAAAAAAAGGAACATGATTTTCACATGCAGGCCCCGAGTGGAACACCATTGAAGTTTTCACCAACCCAAGGGGTAACTTAGTTGATTTTAGTACCTACATCTCAGAAAGTAAAAAGTACTAGTTTCAACTCCTCATACTCCTAAGGGTTGGTCATCCACTTCTTCTGGGTTTCACAACTGTTTACATGCTCAAGCTAGTGGGCCATGACCTTACTTGATTCTTTCACCGCCTAGTTTAGGGAAATTACAGCAAAGACACGCTATCAACTCCTAGTTTAGGGAAATTATAGCCAGGACACGCTATCAAACTCTTGAGAAGTAACGATGAGAGTGCCCAAAAAGAATAAAAGACATAACTGGAGGGAAATAATCCAGTCACTTTCTTGGCTATATCATTTAGGCACCGCAATGATTTGAAATTTAGGATTTGGTCTGAAAAATACTAAATAAAAAAATTGTCTGGGATATTGGTTAATAATTCAAGAATTAGCAAAATCATGTGTGATAAATTTGAAATCCATTCAGTTGATTAAAATCTCGTGAACATTTTGGAAAATTTGAGAATTTTGTCACTGTGAGTTAAATTGTTGTTTGAGGTTTTAGTTAGTCAAGATCCCTTTTTTATTTTTTTATTTATTCATTTTATTTAAATTCCCCCTTCTTTTTTGGCATTTTGGGCAGGGTCCGTTACCGTTGCTTTTCTTCCCGACGAAAGGAGAAGTGCTGTCTGAACCGCTTGGCCTAGTTCTCATAATCGCATCTTGGAACTTCCCCATATGTGAGTCCATTTTACCCTTGTGACCTCATTGAGGTTTATTCATTGATTACTTTGCTACCTTGGCATTCTTAATACAATTAATTAGAAATTCCAATGCACTAAACATTAGAAATTCTTAATATCATTTCCATTCCAATCCGGGATTCTGGACGGGGAATAGATCCATCCCTGTTTCTATTTTAAATCGTCGGATCTGAATTCACGTGAATTGATGATTTAAGTGATTTTAATCCAATTGTTTGAAATAGAAACCTGTACGAAATTCTTATCCGGGATCCTGGACTGGAAAACTACTGTTTTTCACATATATATATATATATATATATATATATAGATATATTGTACAAAAGTTTTTACAACAGTCTTATGCCATTCTTTTTCTCTACAGAAATTATTCAATGATTATCTTCACAATTGCTTATGTAGAGACATTTGGATGGAAAAGAAACCGACAACATAGAACTGTTACAAAAAATTTTATACAAAAATATTATCCCCGATCCTAAACCATATATAATAGTTATATTACCAATTATTGGTAAAATGCATGGTAGTAGCAATTTATAGTAAGCCAACATGTGCTTGGATGCGGCAGCATTGGCACTGGACCCATTGATTGGAGCAATATCAGCAGGCAACACAGCGGTTGTAAAGCCTTCAGAGCTAGCCCCAGCGTGCTCTTCATTTCTTGCTAGTTCCATCCCTCTTTACCTGGACACCAAAGCCATTAAAGTCATTGATGGTGGACAAGACGTGGGCGAAAAACTACTGCAGCAAAAATGGGACAAGATTTTCTTCACTGGTATCACTTTCCACTAATTACATACACTCAATTTTTTGGGTGGTCACTGGCCCTGATAGTTTGTGCTGTTACATGTATCTTCAGGAAGTCCACGTGTCGGACGTGTGGTCATGTCTGCAGCTGTGAAGCATTTGACCCCTGTTACTCTAGAGCTGGGAGGAAAATGTCCAACCATCTTCGATTCCTTCCCTGATTCAAGAGATTTAAAGGTTGTTTTTTGACTTATAAACTGTGTGTTTGGCGAGAGAGAAAATGGCTTAAGGCAATGAAATTGTAAACCAGTAATCTTCTTACCTCTGCTTTTGTTTGTGTCTATATCCCAAGGTGGCCGTCAAAAGAATACTAGGGGGGAAGTGGTGCGCATGCAGTGGACAAGCATGTGTAGGAATAGATTACTTGCTGGTGGAAGAAAAATTTGCATCTACTTTGGTAATAATGAAATCATTCAGCTAGATAAATTTTTTGCTCATATTTTACGTTCAGTATGGCGGCTGTATAACGGTTTGGCTGTTCGATTAATTTCCTAAGTCTTTGATATGTATATATTTTTTTTGTCAGATTGATTTGTTGAAGAAGGAACTCGAGAAATTTTATGGTGAAAACCCGAAAGAGTCGAATTCCATCTCCAGAATTATCAACAAGCAACAGTTTAGGAGATTGTCCGATCTCCTTAAAGACCCTCTTGTTAGAGCTTCCATTGTTCATGGTGGTTCACTCGATGAAGATAAATTGTAACTTCTCTTACCCTAATTGCGGTTTTATATTTTATTTATCTATTAATGGAAATCTCAATTTTAGAGTGAGTGCTCTTAGGAATACACATATTGAACGGAGTCTTTGCGTTTTTTATTTTTTTTTTATTTTAATGAGCTCTGCATGACTCCTCCTTTGTGCCTCCTTTCATACTTCATTTGCATAATTGGGGTCATGTCAATATACTAAATTACGTCGAAACCGATTTGTTTTAGTGTGTCTTGTCCTTAAAACACTAACTTATTTAAAAGGTTTTGTCTGTTTGATAGAAACTACCTTTTTCCCTGTGAAACAATATCAGAAGTTCACTACGGTTCAAGTTACTTGATTGAAATCAAATTATTTGAATAGACATGATTTTTTGAAAATATAGGGTATATAGTAGGATTTACTATTTAACGAGTCGCAATGATATTTTGGTGATGCCGGAGCCTATTGATATAGAGAAGGCATGGAAGGAAGTATGATTAAAGAGGCAGACTAAATCATAACGGTTCATACATATTTTCACCAATTTCATCCACTGGTTGACTGTAGGTTTACAATTCTTTAATTCAAAATAAATGAGATTCAATTTTTTTTCCAATTTATTTATTAATCACTGATTTGTTATTGCAACATCAATCAATAAGAGAAATGGGTGAATTATTACAGGTTCATCGAGCCAACAATCCTGTTAAATCCTCCACTTGATGCCGCGATCATGACCGAAGAAATCTTTGGCCCACTCCTTCCAATAATCACAGTGAGAAACAACTTATTCAATCCCCCTTACAGTTCTTGCTAAAAAGTTCCCCCAACATTGCAATGTTGTTCTCTAACAAGATGCCACACTCTTTGCATATATGCAGTTGAACAACATTGAGGAAAGCATCGAATTCATCAACTCCAGGCCAAAACCTCTTGCTATTTATGCCTTCACCACAAATGAAACACTCAAGAGACGAATTATATCAGAAACATCCTCAGGGAGCCTGACTTTTAACGACACCATACTTCAAGTACTATGCTTCTGATGTCCATTTTCATATTCATTTAGCAAAGAAACTTTAAGACTATTAATCTCACTCACTTTTTTTTTCTTTTTTATCTCTTCGTTTCACTTTTGCAGTATTTATGCGATGCGCTACCATTCGGAGGTGTTGGTCAGAGTGGTTTTGGGAGGTACCATGGGAAGTATTCTTTTGATACTTTTAGCCATGAAAAAGCAGTGCTGCGAAGACCATTCTTCCCAGAACTTGAGGCAAGGTATCCTCCATGGAATGATTTCAAGATGAATTTCATCAGATTGGCTTACAGTTTTCACTACCTTGGAATAATCCTGCTGTTTTTGGGGTTGAAGCGTTAGCAATTAGAGCCAAACTTGGACTGGTCCCCAAAATCTTTGCAGAATGGTATATCAAAGTTTCTCACACAAATATCGAGGATGCTTGTATTGTTCTTTATTTGCGAAGGGAAAAAGACTCAATGACTCAAAAAAAAAAAAAGGGTAGACAACCCAAACACTAATATTTTCCAAGAGGAAACTTTATATATTATGGGAAAATAGTGCTTGGATCATCTTTGGAGTCAATTTTTTTTTTTGCTGAAACAACGATGTTTTTTATTACAGAAGTGTTTTATTGGGTGTTAACCGGTGCCTACAATTCTATAGACACAATATATATATATATATATATATATATGCTATGAGGTGACAAGTAATTTGTGTCTACTACTTGGCGGACATCACATGATACATGATGTATGTATTGTGCTAAAGTATACCCCTAGCATACCCTTTCAAGTTTTAATAGCTTTCATTATAGACTAAAAGACAGCAGCTGTTAGGAGGGTACCATCATCCCTTCTCCGGCCTTGAGCTCTCTCATTCTTCTAATCCGTTATTATTTTGGACACACAACTCAAGTTACATACATACCAACTAATCAATTTTATCAATTTGAGCCTATTCTAGTAGCAAATATTTAGTCAAAAAATAGGTTTAAACGAGTTCAAATGCACCATTAGAATTAACAAGAATTCTGGTCGAACAAAATAGGATTAAAAAAATAATAAAATTTTCATAAAAAATAAGCGATATTTTTTCCTTTTTTTTTTTTCATTTGGGATACCACAGTAGACATTCGAATATAGATTTGGTGCTGAAATAATCTCAATCGTTAGATGAGATTTTAGACTGCCGAAATTAAAAGATCAAAATTTATCACTGAAATAATTTCAATAATAATTTTTTAATTTTTTAATTTCGATCAGCCAAAATCTCATCAAACAGTTGAAATCATCTCAGCAGAGTGCCAAGTTCCCGAATCCTTACTCGGACATACTGTGGTGCAAAAATGCATCTGAGCAAGGAAAGTGAGGATGTGGAAATGTGCGGTGGAGAGTCAACGCGAATTTTCTACACGCATTCCCGTCATAACCTTGTGTGTAGAACATAAACACCACTTTCGGACCGTCAAATATATGGAAAGGGCCTTTTCTCATCATCATTGTCTTCGCCGCTCAGAAGCACCGCACACACCGTCGCTAGCCAAACATCGATCAGAGCCTGAAAATGTCCAAAACCATGTCGGATTGCCCACGCCCATGAAATCTCTGAACCTGAGACGCTTGTCCCCAAACAGAATCACCATCCATCGATTCCAATTCCCAAAACTCTTCTGTCTTAATTCCCCAAAAAAAATGGCCGAAGAGGCAAAAATCAAAAATCAGCCGCACGAGTCATCGACGGAGAACAGAGAAAACAAGAAGAAAGAAGAAGAACCAGCGGTAACGGCGGCTCCACCGCCGCCGCCGCCCCCGGAGAAGCCGTTGCCGGGGGATTGTTGTGGCAGCGGATGCGTACGGTGCGTGTGGGATGTGTATTACGAAGAGCTCGAAGCTTACGACAATCTTTATAAAAAATAGTAATAATTCTTAAGTCCAAATCTCGCCGTCTTGAAGACTGCTGGTTTCGTCATAGATCTGTATTTCTTCACCACAGATTATTTGTGTGTTTGTGCTTTCTTCATGATTTTTCAATGAAATCGATTGAGTACTTTGATTTATAGTTTGGGAATTTTTTTTTGCTCCAAATTAGAAAAAGAACTAAAAATTGGGAGATTTTTATTGAGGTTGTATAGGATCATAGCAATGGCAGTTCCGATTTCCAAAAAATTGACATCTCCCTTTTTATTTTTATTTTTATTTTTTTTAAGACGGAGATGATTATAAATTTAAGGTAAATTAAGTTTTAGCGTCTAAAGTTTAGGTCAAGTTTTATTTTAGGATCTAAAGTTTAAATTGTATTTATTTAGTACCCGAATCATTAATTGAGTTGCAATTTGGGATTTGTTATTAGAATTTTCTTTATTATTTCTACTTTACTCGTTTTATGGGTTTAAAAATCCTATTTTACCTTATCAACGTATAATAAATCTCTACATTTTAACCATATTTAAATCACTCGGCCTCAGATTCGTGGTTTTGCAAATTAAAAATATAAATGTTTATTAGATGTTGATAAGGGTAATATAGAGAGAGAAAAAAGATAAAAGTAATTCAAATCTAACCAAAATATAAAAGTTTATTGGATGTTGACAGCGGTAAAATAGGGTTTTCAAACCCATAAAAGGGATAAAGTATGAATAATACAGAAAATTTTGACATAGACCCTAAATTGCAACGCAACTAATAATTCAAGTACTGAATTGAAACGATTTAAACTTTAGACCCTAAAATAAAACTCAACTCAAACTTTGGACCATAAAATAAAATTTACCCAAAAATTAAATAAGGTTATTAGGAATAATAGGTTGTTCAAACTTAACTCGTTAAATTAACAAACTCAAAAGTAAGATTAAGATTTGATGTGTTTAGCTAACGAACAAACCTAAACTAGGCATTTATTGAGTTAGGCTTGAAAAATTTGGTTATCTAAATTATTAGCAAATCTCAAGTTAAGTAGTAGCCGACTTGAGCTTGATTTAATGAATTAACAAATTCAAAAATTAAGTTTGTGTTTAGCTTATTTATTTTATGAGCAAGGTTAAGCGAGTTTTTGTATCAAATCTATCTCAAATTAGATTTTGGATTCAGTGTTGTGCTTAGGTAATTTCACCCGTTCATCTTGGATTTTGATGGCTTAGATTAAAAGATCCAAAAATGCTCATAATCCTATAACCCTATCTGTTGAGATAATCACGTTCAAAAAACTTGGCATGTCTTACAACCCTAAGCATAGTCTTATACAAAAGTTATTGAAATAACATGACAAAACTATATTACAAAATAATACAAAGGTGGTTAAGAAAAAAAAAAGGTTTTTTTCTTTAAAAAAAAAATTTAAGAAAAAAAAAATTACTCATTATTTGCATAGGAAAAAAATGTTTTTTAAAAAATTTAATTTTTTTGCTTAGAAATAAAAGTAAAACTGCAAAGTGAAAAATGTGCCAACTGGTCCAACTACATGGGCGTTCCAGGACCGGCACGCCCATGGGTTGTAAACTTCCGGTAATACGAGTACTACGTACGCGAAACTCGTATATATCTGTGGAAACCCGAAACGCCGCAATTGGTGAAAAGGGGTTTCAAACGCGAGAGAAATGAATGGGTTCCATTGTATACAGCAGGTGGCTCTCCTTGTTACAGTGGTTGGTGTATTGGTGGTGGCCAATGCACCAAATAAAGCCCTAGCTTCCAATTCAGCCTCCGCCTTCGTCCACAACGTCATCTACTCCAACAGGATTGCCATATTCTCCAAATCCTACTGTCCGTAAGCCCCCTTCTCTCTCTCTCTATATTATTTATCCATTCAATTGATTGCAGCTATAATACATTGTATCGATACTCGGCACTAGGGTTTCTGATTTCTGTGACAAACAATTGCTGATTGAGGATATCGGAATTCGGAAGTGATTTTATGTTATTAATCAATTGGACATTGGAAGGGCGGCTACGTGCCTTATTTATGAATTTTGTCTTTTTCTTTGGTTTTTGTTTTGTGCCCATTTTGGGCTCTGCTTTCAAAAAAAAATTTTCCCCCCCTGAATGCATATTTTAGGGCACCTCATTACATTTGAGGTTGGCCTAATAAGCCAACTATCTTCTTTATCAATCAATCATTATACTCCTATTTTGAGTGTTCTTATTTATTTTATTTTTTTTAATTGATGGGTGTAAAAGTAGTTTTGATGAAGCCTAATGTATAAAACTTAATATCTCCTGCTGCTATCTAAATGATTGATGGGTCTAAGAAGAAATCTAAGTTCAAACCTAATTTAGTAACCCTTAATCTTTAATTGTCTAGTTGATTTTAACAATAAGAGCGAGAGGTGAACTATTTAAGTTAGCGACATCCAAGTTGATGAGATAGCAAGAGGGTGTTGCAGAGGAGAGAGCAAGGCAACCAAGGGGGGACTTCTAAGGTGTGGGAGCCTCATCTAGAGAGTGCAAATGCTTTTGGTTTTTGTGAGTTCAGAAATTGTGAATCCTTGTAAATGAGCCACTGATGGTCTCTATATAGGAATTCAGGTCCCCCCTGTGTCACACTGTTAATAAGATCCACATTCACAGAATTGAAAGGAATCACTCATGAGTCATGGCCCAACTATCCCTCTAGAATGCCTCACTCCTACATTAAATTTAGACAACAGAAATTCTCAGATTTTATGATAATCTTCCATATGTTGTCCACTCTATTAACATTTTGTTTAACAATAATCTCTTGATCCATGAACAAGGACCCCAGTTTTCTGACAACGTGACTTTCAAAATCCTTATGTCAGTTAAAATGCAATGTAAGTATGGCTGTGTTGATATGTGTTCAACATGCATACATGTTAACATGACAAAAGAAGGCGGCTAAAGAGTTCCGTTGTTGCTACACAGCTCTTTAGCGATGTGATTCTATGCTACTACTTTCTTCTTAATGAGAGTGGAGGTTTTGTGCTAGATATGTATTGTCTGAAGCTCTATGAGAGTTTGATTTGAGTTTTCAGTTAGATGATTGACTATTTTTCCTTTGCATGTAGAACCTAGTGGTTTTTGTTATGACGATCAATAGTTTTCCAGAAAACCAGCTGCTATAGAAGGGATTAATAAAGTTGGAGATGCCTTATTTTTTATTGGGCCCGATTGGGAGACTATTGTTTCATTAATCTTCTTGTAAAATGTATAGTTCAGGACTTTGAATAGCAAACATGAGAAGAGATACCTCGTTGAAGTTCTTTGAGATTGTATAGTATTAACTTGGGAGGTTTTTTTTTTGGCTTTTTTTTTTAATATCTAAGTTCCAAAATATGGTATCACCGTATCACGACATTATTTTTAAGCTCAAATTCTCTTTCTAGAGAGAATAAAAAGCTTGGTTTTTGAGTTTATTGAGTGCTGTACTTCAAGAATCCTGGCTGGCCTGCCTGGCCGGGTTGAGGTTTTTACACAGGATGAGAATGGGCCTAGTCAAATGCTTTAATGGACCTTTTTGATTTGTCAGTGTAGGGCATAGTCTAGATACTTGTTTACAGAAGATGAAAGTCTACAACTCTTTAATCTAGCATTCAAATGACTGCTCTTCAGTCAGGGCCCTGGAGGTTGTCCTTTTAACTTAATTGAGAATTTTGAGTAATTTGCAAGGTTTTTGGGAATATGTGCATGCAAGTGCCCTGAATTAGACACCGAATCATTGACATAGGCCAATTTTCTCCCAGAGGGAATGGAATGGTGGAGGTTGTCTTGGAAACCAGATCAAGTACTTAAGCATGCAATGTTTTAGGGATACAAGCAGAAAAGTGCCACAAAACAGACACCAACTTGTTGGTGAAAGCTGTTCCTCCCTATAACTCATATTCTGGAAGTTTTCATTAGCTGGTGTTGTTTGCAATAGATAGTGCACTTAGATTTATATTTACTGATGTAGTGTTTATTTGCTTCTATTTCCTAATATATTATATTTGGAGAACTGTATCCTAATTTAGTGTGAGGGTCGCACCCTAAATTTTAGTAAAAGTATCCAAGAGATAATTTGAGCAAAAGCTGCATATATTAATTAAAAGTTGCTCTTAAATTTATGAGTTTTCATGCCTCTCTCTCTCTCTCTCTCTCTCTCTAAGTGTTGTGATTGGTTGCTTTGCCCTGAGGCTAGGTATTCCTTGCGTGCCAAGCATATATTCCGTGAACTACACGAGCAACCTTTTGTTGTGGAGCTCGATCTTCGAGGTACTTACTAGCCCAGTCTTTTTCCTAGTGCCAATTTTGATGAATATGTACAAGTGGTTATAAATGGTTCTGTTATCATGAATGTCTCCAGATGATGGGTCTCATATTCAGAATGTTCTTCTAGATCTGGTGGGTCGACGCACTGTCCCACAAGTATTTGTGAATGGCAAGCATATTGGTGGCTCTGATGGTTAGCCCTCAGCTCTCATATTTCTTAAATTTTTTTTTTTTTTCCTTTTTTTTCTCTCTAGGCTCTAGGATGATATATACTATTTATCTAGCATTCTTTCCTTCATTATTCTAATGGTGTTTGATTGATTGTTGTAAGTCAGATCTTAAAACTGCAGTCCTGAGTGGTCAATTGCAGAATCTTCTCAGTAGAAGTTGATGGAAAGCAGGAAATGGAGAAACACGAGCATCTCAGCTGAAGATGCATATGGCAATAACCAATAGGAAAAATCTTGTCTGAACCTTGAAGGGAATTCATAGGAACGATGAAATTTTATATTCGCAATAACAACGATTCATGTTGCTGTAGTTTTGAGTGTTGACTTTGTACGCCCTTACGGAAATTTGAGTTTTTAATGGAAAGCTTGTTTTATATGAAGTTTTGAGCATATAAATTTCTTGTTGAACTGAGTGAATTATTTTTTGCTAGTACCTACGTGATACCGAAACTGTAAATTAGCAACCGAAGATGTATATCAGGATTGGCCGGAGAAAACAAGTAGAAATTAAAGTAGGAAAGTGAACTACGTTCCTTGGCTTGGATCTTGTAGGACAATTCTATGAAAGCCCGGATGGGTGGAGAATCTCACTGGAGAGGGTGCTTTTACATTCCTTTTTTATTTTTATTTTAAACTTGTTCTTTTCAGTTAGCTTTTATTATTAGCATTTATTATTTTATTGTAAGCATTGTCTGTGGTAAGATAGAACCCAAAAGCATGACTAAATCGAAGAGAAAAATAACCGTGGGTAAAGTACTTTGCTACTTAAACCAAAGGTTATGTGGGGAAAAATTCTGCCAATTCAGCAATTACAACACTTAATCGTCAATTATACACTCCTCACAGTTTTACATGCACAATTAACAAATACTAACAAATGCAATTAACTTGCTGGATTTGGGCAAATAACAGTACAATCTCCAAATACGCAGCAATGCTACAGTAAGAGTTGCTGAAAAATGTCACCAATGCCTGCCCTGCAAACCCATCTAAGAGGTCCATAAGAAATAAAATCTGTCTTCTCCATAGTCAGGAAGAAGCTGCATATGAATCCGGCCTCCAATCAGATTTCTGTGCACTAAGTATTCCTTCTTGGTCTTTGGAGAAGGTCAGATGAACCTCCCAACGCATGGACTTCAGCAAGTTCTCAACTTCCCCAACAGCACCGGACTCATCGCGGACAATCAATTTACCGCCAGGTCTCACTATTCTATCAATCTCTGCTATCAATGGAGCAAGTTTGCACCTTCAAAAGACCAAAAGGAGGTAAAACGGGTCATAAGATGAAAGATCATAGAATGAGAGGCAATGGCTTTTAAGTTTTGAACCCATATATCCTACCTCTTTTTCACCCTTGAGAAAAGATGATCAGCATGCAAGAGATCGTAGGTTCGCGGGTAGGTGCTGAAGGATTCACACCAATCATGATATATCCCGAAAAGACCGCGCTCATAGATTATGGGAAGTGTATCTGGAGAATCTACATTCACCACATTCATGACCCACACTTTAAGGTCCTTCAGTGCTGCTGCAAACCTGTTAAACAGAATTGTTATATCGACTATGTCTATGCTCTTTTACTGATGCATACTTGATAGTACTAACAATAGTTAGGAGTAAACGGTGACGTTACCCGCCATAAACAGCTCTCATGTCCATAACATTTCTTACATTGGACCAACTGATACCCAATCCATTGAGATACGACTTGTTAATTACTCGTTTCCAGTGTTCATAATCCGTCGCGAAATCATCAGGGGCTGGTTTCCCATAAATTCCCATCTGGGAACTGTTTAACCAGTATGGGGGTGTCTTTAATCGACGAGGCCAATCCTCTGGCCATTCGCTCCCTCTCTCAGCCTCATCAGCTGGCACCCGGTGCAAACATGATTGCAGAGGCACGTACCTGCCAAAAATAAAAAATAAAAATAAATCTTGTTTGGCAAAACAATCAAGTTCCTCAAATTATATGAAAATTTCCAATGTTGCAGTCTACTGCATTGGTGTTTTTCATCAACAAATGAAATTATACGTGGTTGGCCGGTTTTTGGATTTCCCAAACAGCAACCGAGCATGAAATTTTCACTGTGGAAACATGGAAGAAAACCTACCAGGCAGCATTTGGATCATCATCACTTTTACACATAGGAGGATGGTTATGCTTCCTTTGATCATAGCAATTGTTTGACTTGGGTTTGCGGTAGAGGGCAGCACCAACGGAATTTAATTTGTCCTTCTTGATTGTCACAAGCTCCCAACACATCGAAGCAGTCAGTGAGGACATTGCTATAGAAAATGACTAGATGTCAGTTTGTTAAAATCTGAAAGGAAAATGCTAAATAGCCCAAACTTTTACTCAAATTTGCTTGCCTAGCCCACTTGGTAGCTGATGTAGCATGGTGTGACACCAAACATGGCAAGCCACATAAGCCCACATGGATGTTATGTCAGTCACCACGTCAATTGAACAAACAAATTTAGGCAAATGAGTTGGGCACTGTAGCACTGCTCAATTTGAAATGTCTCTTGAAGAAACAAAACTGGGATCCTACCCTTCCAAATCTCCACATCTTCTTCAAGCTTCTGGTACACAGGAGTGGCTGACCAAGCAAAATAACCCCCAGGTCGAAGAATGCGGTTCAATTCCAAAAGAAGAGCACCACCTTCAAGGGAGTTTAGTTTAAAAAAATTTTCTTAGCAACCATATTGGTTAAGGCAAAGCTATGATATTTGAAATTGAATTACGACTTGAAAATAGTTAAATTGGTTGAACCTTCTGCGTGCCAGGGAACTCTACAGCGCGCGCAGTGTACAAGGTCAAAGACCCTGCTTGGAAACGGCAGCCGCTGAGAGCCCATCACAGCAGATATTGCAGGTATTCCCCTTTCAAGAGCAAACTGAACTTGAGCTTCATGTTCATCTTTGGGTGCAAAAGACATTGTAAGAACATCTCTGTCGAAGAGATAACCTCCAAAGCTGGCAACCCCACAGCCAACATCCAATACCACTCTGGTGTGCTTCCCCCATGTTATATCGGGTACTGACTGCAACCAATATCAATGTCGTTCTTTTCAGTGAGAACGCTGCAACTATGAGGTTAAGTGACTTAAGTCACAAGAAGCATGTAACTTTTGAGCAAGCTATTAGCATGTCAAGGCTAAGGTGTCTTAGCCGAAAAAAAAAAATAAAGATAAAAAGCTAGGGCTTGAGTAATCGGTACTATGGCTATTACTACTACCACTGTGACACGTCCGCCTACAAATTGGTCTGCAAGTGAAAGATACTTATTTCAATTCTTTGTATTTCCAATGAGTTAGTCATTTGGATTTTTCGAACTAATTACACCCTCAAGCACGTGATGAACTTACTTGAAATCGGATAATAGTCGGCCCAAAGATTCCTAACACTTGAGGACGATGGCCGAAGTAAAAATTAAAAAATTAAAAAAATTTGTTTATCATTGAAATGACTAATAAATCAAGGTCATTTAGGGGGAGCCATTGAAGGTGGAGAGATATTTGTCATTAGAATACGATTGGTTAGCATTAAAACCCAAAAATTAACAATATAATCCAAAAACGTACACATATTTTAAACACGTAAAACATGTTTAACACATGAATATCATGTATTTTTTAACAAGCATGTGTTCACATATTTCACATATTAGTAATTATGAATTACAAACACCCGAATGTTTTTTATTATTTGTGCGATATCTAACAAATGGTCATGTAAGCGTTTTCGATCGGAATTTATCTATGATTATGGAAAAACAGCGACATAATTTTTTGTCCAATTCATTTTGTTTTAAAATCAATGGTAAAGACGAAGCTTGCACGCACTAACCTGCTGAATAAAATCAATGTAGTGGAGAGCACCGTGAATAAACTGAGTCCCACCACCAGGGAAAGTCAAAAACTCCCCCGTCACCTTCACCCAATTTTGGTGCCCCTTCACCTCCGCAAGCTTCGGGTGAGGAACATTATGATACCATATCTGTCAGACCACAATAAGAACATTACACCCCAAACCTAATCCGTCAAAATCAAGCCTATCCAACGGTTCAAACACAATCATACCTTTTCTCTGCTTTTCGGCCACTCGATGGGTCTCTTATACCCTTCAGGAACAGGAACCAAACACGTGGGACCCTCCTCAGGGCAATGCCTCTCACGGTGCTCGTAGTGCTTCGTACTACGCAATTTTCTCAACGCTTTCTCGTTATCCAAACAGGGTATATAGTCCGTCCCGGCTGTCACGTTACAGAGCTGCCACGTGTACCCGTATATACTCCCATCCTTACCGTCCGATCCATCTTTCCTCCTCTCCTTCTGATTCTCCGACTGATCCGCCTGAGTTGACCAGGACTTCTTTGACTCTTTCGACTCCTTTGGAATCCCCGAGTTCTCCCCAGTTGGCAACGAGTCAACCGAGTTCGACTCAGTTGCCTTCTCTTCCGTCGTCGTTGTCCCCTGTGTGGCTTCTTGGCCTGAGCGGCTTTCGTTCTGCTGGGATTCTTGTTGGGTTTCCTGATTTTCAGCTTGGGTATTTGTCTCCTCTGTTGCATGTGTAGATTCTTGCTCCTCTGTTGCAGTTTGAGATTGCTCCGTTCCCTCATTTTGCTGGGTTTCCTTGTTTGTCACCTCTTGAATCTCTTGATGCTGCTGATTTTCATGTTGGGTTTCTTCATTTTGATCACCTCGTTGGGTATCCCCCTTTTCTTCTTCTTTCTGTTGCTGTTGTAATCTTTGCTGTTCATCTTCATCCAATATCTGATGTTGAGACTCCTGTGCATTTTCGTGGCTTTCACCTTCTTGACTTTTACTTTCTTCAACCTCTTGAATTACGTTCCTTTCTTCATCCCCTGTTTGTTTGGTCTCTTCATTTTCAGAACCTTGCTGGGTCGTGCCCCTGTTTTCGTTTTCATTCGTGTGCACACCCTGTTGATTCAGAGTCAATGTACTTTCCTCCGATACCTGACTCTCGCTCTCTTTCTGCTGCTCCTGCTCTTCACCAGATTCTTTCCCTTGTGAATTCTCTTCACCGTTCTTTCCATCTCCACCCCCATTTTCCTGCTCTGTTTCTTGTTTATCAGTATTACCATCCGCCTCATTCGCCGCCCCCGTCGAACTCTCCCCGTCGGAGTATTTCTGGATTTCGAATTCCGACTTTTGTTCTTCCTGGGACTTTTCGTCTCCATGGGGATCATCGGATTTAATAGCATCGTCGGGGAGTTCACCGGGATTGTCTTCAAAAGCAGGAGGGTCTTTCCTATCATTAGATTTGGCGACACGCGTGTCCGCCGAAGAAGAGTATGTATTGGTGTTTGTGGTGGTGGTGGTGGTGGTGCCGCGAGTGGTGGTTTGTGGTGGCATTATGGAGTTGGAGGTTAAGATCCATACGCCGAGAACACATAATGCTATAAAAACAACTGTTGATATAGTTGATGCATAGGAAGTGGAGGAGGATCGCTTATTGTTGCGAGGCTTCCCTATTGCCATTTTTTCTTCTAGGTTGTGAAAAGAGAGAATTTGTGAGTGTAGAAATGAGACATTAAAAGAAAGGAAGATAAAATTAAAATTTGGGAAGAAAGCATATAGGAAACAAGGAGAGGTTTCAGCTCTGTTTGTGGAGGAAGATGAAAATTAGAGAGAGAGAGAAAGAGAGAGAAACATTCTAAGTTGGAATGTCTCAAGATCCAAGAGAGTAGGGGAAGGAAATCCGGTCGTTAGACCTTCTTTTTATGCTACAGAAGTAGTAACAAATTTATTTATTTTAAAATAAATAAATATATATATATATATATACACACACAATCCTCATCATTCTTGACGTTGGTTACACAGAATTTAATATTGTTTTGATCTGACGGCTCAATTTTGAATAAGTATTAATCCATTCTTTCAAAGTACTAAAAAAATTAGGATGGTATATATATATATATATATATATATATATATATATATATATATATATATATATATATATACCCGATTATGTTCCTATCAGTACGTGTTGATATAAATTATATCAGCATTATGCATTGAGGTTGTACATTTTCTATTGGTCCAATGTATCTCGTATCTCACTAATGCACAAGGTACAACTCCCAATGCAAGTATTGATATAAGTTATATAAGCACGTGCTTACCTGATCATCATTCTATATCTATATATATATATATAGATATATGTAAAAAGTTTCAATCTCATCAATATGTATGTGCTGATATTATTAATATCAGTATCATGTATTAAGAGTTGTATTATATGTATCTTTGAGTCATACGATATAATCCATCTATGCACATGGTACAACCCCAATGTATAATATAATACTGATATAATAAAAACTTTAAACACAATTTGAACCAGTTTTTCTAATGCTCAAGACAAAAGTAATGAGGATTTATGAATTTGTGACACTTGATTTTACAAGCCATGCGGTGGGCTCTGTTTTTCTAAGATTCTGATATGTCACAGTGAGCTTGGTTATGAAGGGGGCCGGAGTGTGGAGATGAGCCGCACCCATAGACGAATGTTCTATTGAAGCAACGACAGAACTCGTGCACAGAAGGTTAGGCCCGGAATCATGGAGGTAACACAAACCCACTACACTCTATCTCAGGCCCAACGTAGGATAGCCCCAATTCACTACACTCTTCTCAGGCCCAATGTGGGATGGCCCCAGTTTACTACACTTTGGGTTCTTTCTCAGGATCAATTTGTTCTTTTACCATCCCTTGAATTATTATTTTTTCCCTATTTCTGTTTTTGTAATGAAAGAAAACAAAATTAAGCAGAGCCAGGAGCATAGATTTCCTTTGATTGGTAAATTCTCTTTTTGGTTACCCTTTTCTTGAAATTTTTTTCCTTTATCCTTTTTTTTGTTTTTTGTTTTTTGTTTTTTTTCGTCTATAAAACATGAAAACTAGGCATAACAATGTTAGGTGACAAATAAATGCCATGGGCTTTTTTTTTTTTTTGGATAAGTAAATACAGATTCAGATTTGGTGCAGTTTTACATTTTAACTGTACCGTGCAATGGCCGTCGAATGAGCAACATATTGTAAGAGGAAGGCAGGAACGGTTGGAATTTGTTTCATTAGCAGCTCACGCGGCAAATTTCTCTCTTAAATCCCAACTATTCCTGCCTTCCCATTGCTACGTGTCGCTAATCCAACGACTACTGTACGGTACAGTTAAAGTGCAAAATTGCACCAAATCCAAATCCAAGTAAATACATGCCAATTGGGTTAAGTCCAACCCCCATAAACTAGAGATATGGGTTTCGTCCTTTGATTAAACCAATACATGTGAAACTGAAAATAATGTACCTTTTCATTTCAATTATTAAGCAACATGAAAGTATCCAACCACCAACCCGCCATGGTCCATATTGTACTTGGTCTATTAGGATGTTGGATAATTGAACTTGCTTTATTTTGTGAGTGAAGGATGAATCAATAATACACCCTCATTCAATTGGTGGTTGTAGGAAAATTTAAAAAACAATTATGGAGCAGCCAAACACCAATACAAGTATTCAATTATTCCCAGTTTCGTACATTGAAGAAATTACAACTTTCTGCTGGCAGACTTTGGAACACTTGATCCCTGTAAAACCCTAAATTGCCCCATAAGCAGAGCTTACCATGGAGGGGTGGTTTGCCCAATGTTAAGAGATCAAAATCAGCCATTAATAATCACGCCGTGTTCGTGTACAAAAAGTTAATATAATTAGTAAGTGGGTCGTGTTCAGATTAAAACGTTGGCTCAAATACTTGTATCTTGGTACAAGATGAATATGACCTGTCAACATGAATTGCTGTGCCAAGGTGTACGTGAGTGGAGTTACAAACAAGTGTGGTGATTAATCAGTAAGTGGGTCGTGTTCGGATTAAAACGTTTGCTGAAATACTTGTATCTCGGTACAATATGAACATGACCTGTCAACATGAATTGTTGTACCAAGGTGTACGTGAGTGGAGTTACGAACAAGTGTGGTGATTAATCAGTAAGTGGGTCGTGTTCGGATTAAAACGTTTGCTGAAATACTTTTATATCGGTACAATATGAACATGACCTGTCAACATGAATTGCTATACCAAGGTGTACGTGAGTGGAGTTACAAAGAAGTGTAGTGATTAATCAGTAAGTGGGTCATGTTTGGATTAAAACATTTGCTGAAATACTTGTATCTTGGTTCAATGTGAACATGACCTGTCAACATGAATTGCTGTACCAGGGTGTACGTGAGTGGAGTTACAAACAAGTTTGGTGATCAAGAGCCCGCCCACTGTAATTATCAAACTTGGGCTGAGTTTGACAGTTTGGAATGGCCCAGTATTGTGTCTGGTTTAGGATGTTTAGGCAAATTTAAAAACCAAGTTCCCACTGTTGTGTTTAGTTTAGAATAATGAAAAAAGATTAGTTTAACAAATGGCCCACTTTTTCCACATTTTACTTATTTATTTATTTATTTATTTGGCCTTTTCCCCTTATCCCACCAAACCAGCAGCAAATCAATAAATAAATATAAACGTAAGACCACAAGCACGTTTTATGTGGTTCACTTATAGTCCGCACTATATTTTTCTAGAATATGGTAAAATGCATAGTAGAAAATCCCTTAAACGTCAGATGAAAAAACGTGATATATTTCATGTTGAATTGACTTGCGACACTTTTTCCTAAAAATTATGATGCTTGCACAAGAAAATAAAAAAATATATATAAAATAAAAAGGTCCAATTATGACATTAAGCATGTTAATTTCCATACCAATTAAAATATGCTTAAGGGGCTCTATGCACTAATCAATGGGAACCCTTTTGCAAAATAATCCTAAAAACTATCAAAATGAAATAATTGATCCACAATGACCACAACTAACAAAAGAAAATAACCCTTTTTTTTAGTGATTTTTATAATTCAATTGGAGCTTATCAAGAAAAATAAAAATTGAAAGTAATCTCAAATGATTCCCATGAGAAAGTAAGAGGCCCATTTACTAGTTAGAACGGGACTCTCAAGAAGAAAAAAGGGAAAAAGGAGTGAGAATATATGGCAAAAATGCCACATCTCATTCAGTGATTCAGCCCCATTAAAAAGGTCATAAACCCTTTAATAGAAATCTGATGTTATAGGCTGCCAAAGGGTGAAGATCCTTAATTTTGTTTAATTGGAGAGGAGAAAATTGAAATAGGGCTTACTCATGTTATCCACAGCCTGTGTACTAGCTTGTTTGATTAGGAATTTATTCCAAAAAAAAACGCATTAATAAAGGTTGATGATATTGCCAAAAACCAGTAAACCCATGGTTTTAAAAAAAGCATGTATTATCTGATATTCGTAGGCTGTGGAAAGGAGATATAGGGGCATGCTTGGTGAAGGAGTCTCGTGACCTTTTCTAAGGTAAGACACAGTGACAGGTAACGACCACTGTGAATAATAAACCCAAAAGGAAACCTATGGAAGGTCTACAAATTCAGTCAATAAGCTGCACGGCTACATGTTCCCCACATGCACGCAGCTGGCAACATTCCCCATTTTAAATGGGTCCCATTGGTATCAAAATGAAGATTTGGAATCCATTGATTGATGGTTTCCACTTGGCAAATCAGTACCAGGATATTTATAAATCTGACTTTAATGTTATTTTGGTATCAAATTTGATGATTAATTTTCATGATGCTTCTCAACATAAACTTCATCATATAAATAATTTAATTAATATCTATTAAAGAGACAATCAATCTATCCCCAAAAAAAAAAAAAAAAAAAGCATGTTGAATCTGGTCATTTACTTGGGACATGTTTGAATGTCTTGTGAAGAATCGTTTCACATAATTTTGTAAACAAATTTCATGTATTGAAATGGGTCCATTCAAGAAACTTGCAATCATCATCATAAAATGCAGAAAAAAATTGAATTTGCAGCAATTCATGCATTTATTGGGTAAACTCTCCTACACTAGTAGTAATTGTGATGGCTACAAAATTTTCAATGAACTAATTCGAGATGATAAATTTATGACTTCAATCTTTGAGAACAACTAAACAGGCTGTGCTCCCACGACACATTCCCTTTACACACGCAAGTAAGAGTTAAAACCTCAACCTCCCCTCAACTCTCTCTCTTAAATAAAATTTGAAAGGAAGAGATGATACGTGCGTCTAGGCTACAATCCTATTAGCATCTCTAGCAAGCCTTATCCATGGCAGCCCCATGAATTACCTTTGGCGAGATCTCCAGTAAGGGCCATCAACATCTAGATTCATCATTTCCAATTCACTTGAGTAATAAAGTCATTTGAACATGCTAAATCGACCCAAACAGGTTTCATTTAAGACTACTAAAATTCTTGCATGAAATAACACTAGGTCAATCTAGTGACTCTACTTGCATGAATCCCCTATGCTAGCTCTCACAGTTTTATAGTTTCAAAAACTTGGTGCAACATAAGACCACAACAATGCAATCGAAGTTGTATAGGTTTATAGGTTTACCAATATGGATCCACCCATAACCAATTATATAGTAAATGCTAGACTACAACAGTGCAATGGAAGTCGTATAGGCTAATAGGTTTACCAGTATGGATCCACCCATAGCAAAAAATAGAGGAATGCTATTTTGAGCGAGGTTCAATACTTTCCTAATGCTTATCCAAACACAACTATAGAGAAACAAACCAATTCGAAGAATTTTATGCTTCTTTTTTGTGATATACATCAAAATATATACCACTAGGGAATAGATTCTCTCTATTTACTAGACGGCCCAATTAAATTTGAACTTTTCACATTATATAGAAGTGCAAGACCCACATGGTATTAACTGTCTAAATTTTATTAGACCGTCTATTACAATGGAGATGATCCTTATTCTTCCTTATGCTCCTAAAACTAGCTCGTACTCTTAATGTAAATTATGCAAGGGGTTTTAACTTGTGAGTGTTAAATACTTTAGTTGGTCTTTTAAGTGAAATCATCACTTCTACCCCACCCCACTAGAAGAAAAAAGGGGGGAGGGGGGGGGGACGGCTTTGATTGTGGCATTGAGAGCATATTATAAAAAAATTGAAAGGAAACCACGTAAAGTTTGATGTGGCCATATTACTATTTTAGGCGGTGCATCACTTTCACGAAGCACTGATAATAGGGTATATTGGATGGTCCTAATGCTTTGCTCGTCCAATCGAGGCCAACTTCAAAATGATGTAAAATTCCAAAGGGGACACACATCGATCATCATGTAACTTTTTTACCTAAATTTTTTCTTTTTGAATGCAGAAACAAAAAAGACTCTATGATTGGAGGGTCTCCTATGTATTTTTAAGTGACTATCTCAAGTGGTAACACATGGTTAGGAAACCAAAAGTAAGTTAAAAATAATAATTTAACCTAAATCATGAAAGATGATATAATTTCACTTTTGGATCTCTAATCAAATGGATTATCGGTTTACTCGGTGAATAGGACCTGCCAAGTGGCAGAGTTGGGGAGTTGGGATTAGAAATCGATCGAACCCTAATTCTTGTCGAGTTGGGATTAAGTAAACCCGGGAGTGATTGAGACCAAAAAGTTGGTCCCCCCTAAACAATCCCTAATTAGGGGCCAAGCTTACTTTAGGATAAATTGAACATGACCCAAGTTTGGTGCTAAAAACGCGTCCAAGTTCAAATCCAAACTCAATCGATGACTGTTTACGACCTTTTGGGCCGAATCCCACCCCACACAACTAGCTTAAGTCAATTGACCATGAAAATGATTGAAATATTGGTAGACCAAGCAAATAGGCTCCTTGGCTTTAATAACTTAGAAAAGTTGAAACATTTAAAGTTTAATCGGTTAGGTCCACTCTTTGTTGAAGTCCCTAAGTCCACCAAATTTTAGGCCGACCTTTTGTTGTACAATAAAAAGGGCTCTCCCCTCTCCCTCTTTCTTCCCCCGCCTTTTTTCTTTTTTTTTTTTTTTTTTTTTTTTGGTGGTCTCAGCAGGCTCTGTAGATGAGTGATGACAATGTGGGAATATATTCTTGAACAAGGCAGAGAGAGGGGATCGAGAGAGGAGCCAAACGACCCTCCTCCCTTTTTATTTTGTTGTATACAACTTCAAAAAAAAAAAAAAAAAAAAAAAAATTGCAAATTTGGCACTCCCAAAAAAATTATTTTTCTATAAAAAAAAATTGAACCTTTTGTAAATTTGGCATTCCCCAAAAAATAAAAATTACAGCCCCTTAGTTTTCCAACTTTGGTCCTTTTTTTTTTTTTTTTAATTCTTTTTTTTAATAATTGTAAATTGGACACTCCAAAAAATTTGACATTTTTGTGAATTTGGTCCTTACACAATAGTTAAAAGTCCAAAATTTTATTTTTCTAACTTGTATCCTTATCGTTTAAAGGTAAATTACATTTTGTCTCCTGAATTATAGAGTCAAAACATTTTTTTTTTTTTTTTATAATGAATTAATATATTAATCCTTCACGACTAATCTTCTAGTTCCACCCTTGTTCTTGAGCCATACGTTTTTTCGGAATTGACAATTTTTTTTGGTTTACTAATGCGACAAGGTATCCTGAAGCCTGGCATTTATCCCCAATTGGCTGCCTTAAGAGACAAGGAATTCTGGTAAGGTATCAAGTTGAAGATCTACCTCATGCATCTGGTTGACTCGTAGCTCTGCCCTAGCCTTCATGGCTAGCACAGTAGAATGCTATAATCACGGCTCACGGGAGACATGCCTTTCACCTAGCTCAGTTTAAGACAATGAGAATTGAGAGGTATATGGGTCCTACATAATATGGACATACTCTCTTCTTTGATTAGAAGGAAGAGATACGATGACAGGTGAAATGCTAGAAATTTGGCATCACCCACATGCCACATCTGTACGAAGGTGGACTCGTTCTGTTTGAATCAGACTCTTCTGTCCTCTCTTTCTTGTAGGTTCATCACACACTTAATTTTAGTTGTATTTTTCCCCCTTTTTTTTTTTTTTAATTATCTTCTCTCCAGTTCAAACACCAACTTTATGGCAATGATTGTGATTTTTGGCTACCTAAATCATCCTACGCCATTGCGTTTTAGTTCAATCCAAGGATGGATATATATAAAAAGGCACCGAGGGGCGCAGAAGATCCTGACTCGTCCCGTTCCAAGCCATGTCAACCGATACATGTTGAGTGAATAAAATTATCATGAACTTCCCATATCATATCATAGGCCTTCTTTTATATTCGTGCATTGCTAAGTCACTGGATTAAAGCCCACATTCGCGTGTACAATTTTGTGGCCATAACTCGTTCAGTGTAGCACGAAAGTGCCAGTCCAAGTCTCATTCACAAGCACTCTGGTTTCTTTCTTGAATAGTTCAAAGTCACTTTCACTTGAACTAGTCATCCATCATAATCAAATGAGGAAAGATCCAATGCATTGGACACTTAGTGCACAGCTAAATTGCCCATATGATAGATCCGGCCTATATCAAAACGTGGATGGCAAAGATACTTAAATCTGTGCTTTAATTCTCTTCTTTATTATGAAAATGCTAGCATGATACCTAGTATATTGGTTATTACAAAACACGACGACAAATAAGTTAGATACCTAAATCCCAAGGGGGTTGTTAGCATAGTAGCAAGTTTAGCATTATTAAACGCCTTCATCGGTCACGAAGTTAGGTTCAATCATTTCAAACCCACGAGAGCACTTGATCTTTCTAAAAACCACCGGCAAGGCCTCAAAAACTTGATAATTAGCTAATGCGTGCGGAACATAGGGCCGAAACAACTCATACCCAAGGAATTAATTGTGCTAGAACTTTTCTCTACATTTGCAATTTTGTCCATTAATTAATATTCTCCTAATGTGGTCCAATCAAATTTTAAGTAGATGACTCTGAAAGATAGCGATTACCTAAAACTGTAAGAGGATGGTTCATCCATCACATTATCACTTGTGTAATAGTTCTTGAGATTCCTATCATAATAAATATGAAAAAGAGTTCTTGAAGTGGTTTCAAATGAGTATAGACACATAATAAATGAGGTCATTTTCAATAGATAAATGGTACCATTTCTTTATAACGTGATGTTGCTAGCTAACTACGATTGATGCATAACCTTTGGGAAAGCTGACTAATTCACGTGTGGATCGAATTCGTTTCAACCACCAGAAACTCCGGCAAAGAAAATTTTGGGCATAGGACCAGAGTGGTCCGAGTCATAAACAGTCAATTCCCAAATACCAGTTTGCAATTTGACTATGTAGCTCGCAGATAATGAATATAAAATCGTTCCCTTTTTTTTTTCTTTTTTTTGGGGGGGTTATCCAAGAAGAAATATGATCGGAATCATTTTTATTTTTAAATTGACGGTAAGTCAGGATTAGATTGCGATAGATCATAATTCGATTTCTCATTCATTCTATCGATAGGGATTTTTTTTTTTTTCTTCCTAAAAAAATAAAATTCAAAACGATAGAAATTCCATTGATAGTCTTGAGTTTCACATATTTTTGGGCAAGATTTTAATTGCAATTTCTTATCGTAATTACCTTTTCAAATGAATAATTATTTGAAGCGTAATTAATCTTGTTTTCCCACCATCCAAAGTTCCAAACATTCCTGTTGTAACAACGAGAAAGGTGGAAGGAATTTGCACCCTAACAATCCAACACACACGCACGCGCACCCGTGGGAAGAGCATACAAAAGTGATGACCAACGATATTGAAAAAATGGGGTCAAAAACTAATAATTTCGATGGTGGGGCCCCTTGAGAAATTTTTTTCGGGCTAAAACCATGCAGGATTGCTGGATTGGTGGCCAACAAAATCTATTGATTCCATTATTCAGAACTTTAGACACAAAGACATCCTGTTTGGAATGAAACTAAGGAATGCATTTGGAGGGAACGCAACAAATTCTCTTGATTGCATATTTCTTTTTCTTTTTCTATAACCCTTTCTTAGGTGATAGGTAAGAATATCATGTATATAAATAAATCTACCCTACTGCTCTTCAAAACAAAGACTTCTATTCAAAACAGGGACAAGTGCTATTGGGTCAATGGACTATTCACTTGATTGTATGAGAGGCAAGAAAAATTATTGGAATTTCCCTAACCAAATTTCTTTAATATATAGAAATTAATTTACTTGGACGAGAATAATTATGCTACTTCCATAATTTTAATTAAGGATAATACTAGGGGTTCCGAATAGACACAAAGGGTGGGACCCACCCTTGTGTCTATTCGAGAATCCTAAATTTGGGACCCCAGTATTTTCCTAATTTTAAATCTAAAAGTATTGTAGAAAGTAACAAAACCACTTAATTGACACCAAAAGGATGCACGCACACAGGAATCGTAGGTCTCAAATTCAAATCTTCATTTCCTTACCATTAGATGCACGAACTAGTGGATTAGTTTAGGTCCAATGACGTAGGATACACCTCATTTGACACCCCCGCTCCCCCCAAAAAAAAAAAAATGACACCAATGAGGGTACTCTCAATGTGTTTCAAAACCTATAGTAGTAACAAAAAATGTGCCAGAGGATTATTAGGTTGAAATTTTATAGGATGGTTAAGGAATTGTAGCCTTGTAAATAGGAATTGGCCAATTTTTTCGAAACACTTTGACAAACATTCTATTCTGTTTAAAAATTCAAATTAAAATCAAATGGCTAAAATTATTAAAAAATGCTAGTTAAATTTTAAAATAGTTCACTTTAAAGTAAAAAAAGTCATTATCTTAGAAAAACCATATTAAATACATTTACAAACATATATTTTATTTTAGTATTTCAATTTTATCTTACATATATTGATGAGGCTAGGGGTCCCTAACATTTAAACCTGAGGAAGTATAAAAGGTTTTGGATTCTACTTTCCAAGTCAGATTTATTGTAAGCAATAACCAAGGCAAAGATTGTTTTAAAAAAAAAAACTCACATTTATGAGAGTTCTACTTTATTTTATTTTTTGTCTTCAACATTAAAAAATAAATAAAAATTGAATGGTTACTAACCTTCAACGATCAACAAAAATTATGAGACAATGAAGAAAAAAAAAAAAACAATATCAGGTATAATACACATCTATAATAGATAATTGTGAAAATATCCTGATGAGGATGCTTTTAACATTAGAATATGACCTTATGTAGATAAAGGGTTAGAATTAATTGATTCATGCCAACCTAGCGTTGACATAAACAAAAAAACAAAATATAAGTATTTGTCCAAGGAAAGAATAATTTTAGTAATTGATAGAGAGATCCTGATCCTCCATGTGAGGATCATGGTTGAGGCTCACTGTTACTAAAAATGGAAGAATAAATAATCATAGCTTCCTGTCCTGTAGCTCTCTCCCATGTTTAGTGTGATACCCATCATCCTTCTCAATCTTACTTGACCCAAGGTAAGGAGTTAGTTAACTTTGGGATTTGTGGCTTGTTTGGCCCTTCTCTTCTCATTCCCCTCTCTACGTCTACTGCCCCTTTATACGCTGATAATAAAGGGGCTCCTCTAAGCTTTTACCCTTCGGAATGAGAGAGAATCCAATAATGCCCAGAAGAAATTAACGCGTTTTCTGTCTTTCTCTCTCTCTATTTGTATAGGTGTTTTTGAAAAAGTTGGAAAGCTAGGAGGGAGGGTAGTCAACCCCGGGAGCAAACACAGGGCTCGAGAATGACAGACGCGTACACAATTATTGGGACTCGCACAAATCATTCAGTCCTCCCATCACCATAAATCTCTTCTCCCCTCAACTCTTCCTTAAAGAGCGCGGCAGAGAACCTTCAGCCTTCCAACTACAGATTTCTTTCTTTTTTATTTTTTATTTTTCCTTCGTATTCATTCCAAGATCATGCATTATGCAGTATTATATTACTACCTTCAAAACCCATGCATTTGCACGAATTTTTTTAATCAACCCTTACACCCTATTAAAGTGGAATATATTATTAGGACAGAATTTTAATAGAATATTTATTATTTAAAATAGTAATATGTATTTGTTAATATAATATGTCTATTAAATTTAAAATATATAAACAAAAATAAATTAAATAGTTAAATCAAAATAATCATTGGTGCAATGTAAACATAATGTATCATACAAAAATTAATTATATTTCTAAAAGGATAAATTAGGTTGAAAAACAATAAATTTAATGATGAAAACGTATGGAAAAAGGAAAGAGCTGACACGTTATAGTATTTAGTAGAAAAAGATTGAGATTCTCTTGAGTTTAACCTATCCCACGATCATAATTTTGATATTTTAGTATGTACCAAAGTAAGTATAGCTGTCGAAAGTGTCTTAAAATCCAAGGGTGCAAATTGTAAGATTCATGACACTGATAAATCTTGATCTTTCATGAGGGTTTCAAATGGGTTTTGCAAAGAGTAAAAAAATGAGAGACAATTTTATTTTATTTTATTTTTGAAAATTTCTTTGAGATTAAAGCCATGTGGAAGAATTTTTATTAAAACAATTTTTTTCCTTTTGTTGGAGGTGGATTGGGAGAATATGAAGATTTCAACGTGCTGCATTTTTTTAACCCTCATTTTCTCTATTTGTCTTTCTTTTTTTATTATGATCATTTATAGTTTTATACATTCAATTTTTAGGTAAGGAGATGAATAGGCATAAAGATAACAGAAAAATATAATAGTCTACTAAGTTTAGGTTAAACATTATACAATGTGTATTTTCCAATTCTTTCATGTGAAAACAAAAATATATGCAGTGAACACCAAGTACGTGTTAACCTACTTGGACCGTATGAAAAGAGCAATGAAAACCCGCCCCCTCGCGTCCGAAAAAAAAAAAAAAATGGAGAAATGACCACTTCCCAACTTAATACCAAACAAAAAAAGTAGGTAGTCATTTTGAAGCACGTATACAATCAATTTGTAGCTCATTGACACACAATAGCTTTTGATTGGTATTAAATTGGAAAGTGGTCACTAAACATTAATTTCCCCTGTGTTATGTTTGGATAAAGAATTTTTAGGTGGAATTTGTTTTTAAAATGGAATTTGTAAAATTTTTATAAGCAATTTTCTTATAAAAATTTTATAAATTCCATCGCAGAGACAAATTTCACTTGGAAATTCTTTATCCGAACAAACATAGCGCAAAAGTTTTGGGGAAAGATTACTTTCCAACTTAATACGGAGTAAGGGAAATTAGTAGTCATTTTGAAAGAAATTTTTGGACATGTATTTAGGAAAACTGGTAGAGTTGCTGCCTGTCCACTAAACTTAAAATTCCATTGGACCATCCTACCATCGTACATCCATTCAAAAGTCGACATATAGTGGAATAATCAAGTGGTCCTAGATTGGGACCATTGATTAAAATTCACCATACTGAAAATATCGATCTAATATTGACTTTAAGCTCTGTTTGCCTCATGCTAATTAATTAATTTTTCACAACTTCTTGATTCTTGAGATAGCCGGATTCTAGTTAAGTAGATGCATCGTTAGATTGTCTTAAAATTCAAATCTCTTGTTAATTAGGCAGTTGTCTTAATTAATTCGATTATGCCATGTTAGCTAGTGTCTTTCATTTCAAGGTCTATAATGCTTGTCCTAGCCACAAGGAATATATATATATATATATATATATATAAAAGGGACGACAATCGAGTGCACATAATACTGATATTATATTAGCCTTTGTATTAGAGGTTATACTTCGTGCATTAATGGGTTAAAAGATTGATTGGGCCAATGCACGATATTCAACTCCTAATGCATGTTAGTAATATAAATTAGGTAAACATGTGTTCACTTATTAGGACTACCTATAAATATATATATATATTGTGTGTGTATTACTCAAGGTCTGTCGCTCTTTAAATTGTGCTTTAAAGTCTTTATAAAGGATCATTACTCTTCATAATGGACTTTAAAAGCTATAAGATCATCACTCTTCATAATGGACTGTAAAAGCTATAAGAACATCACTCTTTTTACTATATAATATAAACAGCCACGCACTTTCCTTTTAACAAAAAAATTTTAAAAAAAAACTAATAAACTATATAATACACCTAGCTCATTCATGCTACACTATGTGATGTCTTTTTTCCATTTGTGTTTTATGCATGTAGCTCTCCCCTTCTCTTATATACAGTAAAGTTTGCTTCTAATAAGCTTTTATGACAACACAAAACATTTCATTGGATATATACTTGCCCATTGGTCTGTAGAAGAAATTAATCACGACATTTCTAGTAAACCTTTTTCTCTTATAAAATTTATTAGAGTTACCGCAATAAAAAGCGGGTTAAGGTTAACCCATATTTATAACATGCTTGTACAAATATATAATATATATATATATATATGTACACACATATACATACGGTTATGTTCTTATCAATACGTGTTGATATAAGTTATATCAGCACCATGTATTGAGGGTTGTACTATTTCATTGATTTAATGTACCTCATAACCCACTAATGCACAAGGTACAATTCCCAATGCAAGTTTTGACATAAGTTATATCAGCACGTGCTTACCTGATCATCATCCTAGATATATATATATATCTGAGACATGTTTTAATTTACACTATACATGAAAAAAAAAAAAAAAAAAAAAAATTGTCTAAAACTTTCCCTGTACCATGGACTCCAGCACATGTTTCTAAAATTTTTGAATTGCTCCATCCTTCTCATAAGATTGTTGATTTCGTGGATTTTTCATCAAAGGGTCTAAAACTTTCCCTGTACCGTGGACTCCAGCACATGAGATAAAGACGCTTTTTGTATTTTGGTACAGTATTAACGTGACTTAGGTCTATCAATACGGCATAACAGAGATGAGAGTGATTGAATATTTGAATCTGTTAACAAGTCCACATCCCTCCAAAAATTTGTTGGACCATCCTACAACGGGTGCATTCAAAATTCAGCATATGGCCACACATATCTGATCGTCCGATCATGCGTCCTTTGATCCCAAATAATTTTTAATTTTTTTTAAAATAATAAAAATTAAAAATTAAAAATAATAATAAAAATAAAAGGTTTGGCACAAAGGCAAGAAATTTAGCAGAGTACTAGTGTGCCACATGCCAATTTGTGATAGTGTGGTCCCACTTCTCTCGTCTTGTTCTTGCGACAACAGGGTTTCTAGTTAGATTGCACAGTGGGGATTGTCCTCTTAAAACTAGCACAGTTCGCACCACGTACAGAAAGACAAAAAGTGCTCTACTTATCACTTTCATCATTGTGAAAAAGCTTTGAGTTTCTTGCTCCAAGCAAACTGTCCACGGTTAGAGCCTAGGGCAGTCTGGTCATTTTCCATTGCCTAAGGGACGAAAATGCCATCCACCTCATTCCCACGTGGCGTGATGGTGATTGGCCCACCTTAGATTTTGGGAAGACCCCAACACCTAACCAGAGACCATTCCAACACGAGAAGAACTTCCATGTAATTGTGGTAGGGCCAGGGGATGTTAGAAGCCAATAAAGATCAAGTAAAATGAGATTATCAGTATATAATTTTAGTTTCATAATCTCACTTTATTTAGCCCTCATTGACTTATGATACCACCTAACCCTATCACAGTTACAAGGAAGACTCATTCTTCCAACACACCAACATAACAGGATTTCTATGGCCCCTTAATGGTTTTTAAAGACTTTCCAATTTGGCAATTACCTCTCTTCTTTCTTCTTCCTTCTTCTTCTACCCTTTTTTTTTTCCAAACGATTAAAAAACACACTTACTCACTCATGTGAATTCGAATCCAAAATCTCCATAAATTTTATATTCCTATTATGATGAGTCATGCTACTAGACCTGAGAGCCATGGGCCAATTACCCTTTTATCTGTACGTATATTTTTCTCACCAAATTGATTTTGGCACATGTTTGAAAAAACGTTTGCTAAAATTACCACCATGAGAATGTCTTTTTTCCATAGCCTTCGAAATTTATTTTCATTAATTGCTGAAAAACGCATGTAATGGCATAGACTAAAAGTATCTCCAAGGGTACTAGCTATTTTTTTGCTATTTTAGTTAGCAAAATGATATTTTTTAAAATAGCTAGTTAGTTATCCAAGTGAGAGTACTCAAAAGGTACTAATTATTTTTTAGCTATTTCAAAATTTTTATTAATAATCTTTCTTTTTTTAATTATTTGGTGGAAAGATAAAAATGAAATGATGCATAAAAAGTGGACAAGTGTCATTTTTTTTACTAAAAGTAATTTAGCTAGCGAATGTTCGCTAACTAAATTTTGTAACTAGCCAAAATGAAGATAATTAAAATAGTTAGTCATATGGCTAACCCCTTAGAAAAGGAAAAAAATATTTTGACCAGCTAAAATAGATAAAAGGGGTTAGATAGGTAACCCATTAGGAGCTCAATACTGGAGATCAATTTAATAAAAGCTTGCTCAAACTTGTTTACTCGTAAAGTAAAGGAGTTGAGCTTCCGTACCAAGGTTAAGGGCCTGTGCAGTGGAGACACCTTTATTTATATGTCGTATGTTTGGCTCTACTATCCTTTTGTTAGAATTGAAGAGTTGGTTTTAAAGTATTATTATGATTGCTGTATGGCTTGGATATACAAGGGAGGACTGTTTAAAACTGCAACTGAGCACAGAGAACAAATTCGTTACTTCAGCCAGCGGGTATGCGTTTAAAATATTATATTTGATGTTCAACTTATTATATTTTTAGCTCTTTTAATATATGAGGGTATGACATTCTGTACTAAATTTTAACTGATTTTTTTCAGGATCTTAGGGAGCTTTTCAGTCTCCCCAAACAGGGGCTCGATGTTTCTCTTACCAAACAGCTCATTAATAATTTATAGATTCAATTAAGTTATAATAATATTCGGTTTGACAAGCTTAACATATTTTAAACGATTAAATTACTCAAGATTGGTTGGATAAAATGTTTGTTTGAGATTGTTCGTAAAATAAATAAGTTGAACTCAAATATTCTTTTGGGGTTTGTTAATTTATCAAGAAAAATTGAGCAGAGTACAACTTTGCTCGATAAGCTTAATGATTTTTAAAGGATACATTACAGAAAATTACTTTGGACTTTAAGTCTACTTTCAATTTAATATCCCTAGCTTCAAAGTTGTTTAAAATAAATCATAATTTATACGGAGTTTGAGTTTTTAGTTCATTTTCATTTTAGTATCCTCAGCTTTAAAACCGGTCTAAATAAAATCCTAAATTATGTAAGATCTTCAAATTGTCAACACAATTAATAGATTGATTAAAAAGACTTGTTTAACCTTTCTAAAGTCTAACCTCATTAATTTAACTTCCTCCATCCCACTTTGTTTGATAACAATTCTCATTTTGAGAAGTCATAAAATGTTTGTTACTCAAGACAAAATATTATTTTACTATTCCAGTGTGCCATTTTTTATATATAAAATTACAATTACTCCAACCATAACACAAAATAAAGTAAGAGAGCAAAGTTAGAAAGTTAAATTTACTTAGTCATATGACAATCCATTAACTAGCTCACCTTAATAAGTGTGCTTAGTTAAAATGACTAAAAAAATTTGGGACAGAGGGGGTATTTTTGTACTCATAAACATAGATTTATACTACTTATAAAAGTATGTGTCTTAGAAAAACTTTTTATTGATCATTAAACCCTTATTTTAAATTTTAAATACTTATTTGCCTTCTTATTTTAAATACTTATTTTAAATTGGGAAAATGACAAAACAATGGATCAAAATAAAAGTAATATTAAAAAGAGGGATAAAACTTTCTGTTTCTCTCAAAGTGGCAATAATGAATTTTAATTCCATAAAGAGGAGATTCAGGATTAAATATCCATTATACCATTTTAATTAAAAAAAAATTCCTTTTTTATGTTACCCAAATCCTATCATATTGTTTTTCTCTCTCTCCTTAATAAATAAAATTTAACTAATATTTATCTTTTGTGTTGAGAAAGAGAATAAAAAAAAATGATTATCTATTTTTTCATTTTTTATTTTTGTCATTGCTTGTTGAAAAGCGTAATTTAAATTTAATTCACATACTTGTCACTGGAAAAATAAAAAAAATTTCAAATTCAAATGTGTAGATTATTATTCTAATCGAAATATATATATATATGATCGGTTTTTTTGAATTATGTTTTGAGACTTTTAAATTAGAAAAAAAGAGATGGGTTTAATGTGAGAATGGTATTTAGGTAGGATAAAATAAAAAAAATAAGGAAAATAAGAAAAATAAAATAGTTATTATAAAATGGCATATGTAGATTCCTTCTTTTGGGGATTAAAGTTCATCATTATCATTTTAAATGGAATAAGAGAGATTTGTACCATGACTCTTAGTTATAGAAGGAAGTTTAACTTATTTTGAATTTTACACAATTTTCACTACTATATAACTCTCCCAACCAATTTCCTATTTGTACCATGACTTTTAACAATAGAAAGAAGTTTAACTTATTGTGTTGAATATCCATTCTAATAACCGAACAAATAATTAGAATAATTAGATTTTTATATTATAATTACTTATAAAAGTGTGAATACTTAAAAAAAAAACTTTTAGTAGTATGAAATGCCATATTTTAAAACACAATGAAATCAATACCCTTAACCCAAAAAAAAAATGGTTTTTATCCAAAAATATTCACGTGGGTGCTATAAGTGGTGCTTTAAAGTAAACTTAAATCACCTACTCCGTAATACTTAGTACAAAAGCCAATTCGTACCCATAATCGTAAAAGTCCATTCCTACAGTGACTCCCACAAAATTCCATTAAAAGGTGTTGAATTGGGAAGCGATCCCTGTCAATAGGCCGTGTACGCCGGTGTTGCAGGTCGGCGGAGTCCGTAACTACATTTATTTTTGTCACTTGTATTAATTAGACTGCGTACTAATAGTGTTACATTCACTTAAAAAGACGTAAATATCCTTTAAACCAAATTAGTCAAAACTCCAAAAGTCCAAGAGTACTACATCTCATCAATTCAGACGAATTCAGACGGAACAAAATGGTCCCATAAGCTCACTTAATCTAAAATTATTAAAGAAAATTTAGAAAGAAAAAAATCAAAAGGGGATTGAAAGAGTACAATTAGGTGGCGCAATGTCCTCCCATAATGCGAACATTAAATATAAATATAAGAGTAGTACTCCTTCCGTTTCAAATTGATAATATCATTTGAAAAAAATACATTTTTGAAAATCTTATTAAGTGTTTTCATATCAATATATATGTTTTGAGATTTTAATTTTACCTTCAAGCATGCAAAACATTAAAAAAAAAAAAAAGAATACCTTTTTAAGGGTATTTTAGAAAATAAATCAAAAGGAATCAATGACTTTTGAAATATAACAATAATTTTGAAACATCTTTAAAAAAAAAAAAAGTAAGCCACTTATTTAAGAACGGAGGGAGTAAATTTTTGGTATACATGAGAGTATATTTTGGAAATTCAATAAATTGGGAGCATATTTGTGACATTTGATGAATATACAACTTTGTGTTGTTGCTCAAAATTTTTTTAATTAAATGAAATAAAAAGAAAAAGAAATCTTACCAATAGTTATTAGGTATTATATCAATGTCTCTAGTACCTCACATGAGTCTCATTTTCCCCGCGAGTGATCGTCAGGGACAACAAAATGTCTTGTGAAATTTTAAACTTATGTTCACTGGTATACTAATGAGGTTTTTCAGTTAAGTGAAGAAAGAAAATGCTTTCACCCCACCAAAAAAAAACTTTCTACATTCTTGGAAAAAATTCATCAAATCTTTATTTTTTTTTGGTTTTCGATGGTCAGGGTGTCCAAGTCATCTTGCGCGAAACTCAACTAAATCCATTTTCAGGGTAATCTTAAAGGCGTACTCTCCCTTATCAGCTTGGTGTATTTAGGAATTAATTCATAGAGTGCTTTTCAAAGGAATCGAACCCAAGTTGATAGAATAGAGAGACTCTCCATCTATCAACTGGATTAACGGCAAACTCACATTCACGAACCTTTTTTTATGGAATCCTAAATATTGCTTAAACAATACTCCACATATAAAAATATTTAAGACAACTAATAAGAATGAGGAGAGATATATACACCAACTCTGTGTACGAACTCACTTGATAGATAACGTTCCTCTGTCACATTAGTTCAGTTAAAGAAAATATGCTCGACTTCAATTAGCATGTATATTGGGGAGAGAATAGGTGCAGAAAATTAGTGCATGCAGTATTTTTCAATCAAAATTTTCTCTAGAGCTACACTAATGAGTTGGTTAGATAACCCTTTATTTTATTTTTTTTTATTTTTGGTCGAAAAGTCAGATAAACCCTTAAAGCTTGTTTAGTTGATGGATAATTTTGTTAATGAAGCATGTAATTAAAATTTTAAAACTATGGTGCATTAAAGGGAGGGTCACAAAAAGTAGCGGGTTTTCCGGTCCAAAGGACGAAGAAGCAAAAGCTGGTGCGCCGACACGTGTCCATTCCTTAGACCGTTAGATAAGCATGCGATGGTTATCAGCGGTTTGATCGTTCTTAGTATAGTTCTCTTGTATAGATGAGATCATGAGATCCACAACCCACAAAAGCCACAGAAAGAGAAAGAGAGAGAGAGCGAGAGTGCTGGTGGGTGTTGTTCTACCCAAAGAAGAACAACAGTGCTCAGTTTCTAAAAGCCCATCGGCCAGTTGCAAGTGATCAGTGAAAAGCAGAGAGAGAAAGAGGGAAACGCAAAAGAGGGCATGGCCGAAGAGGAAGGGTTGGGTTGCAAGACTTAAATTGGGGTTGCAGAGAGAGTGAAAAAAACAAAAAAAAAAAAAAAAATTTCTTTTGGCCATGGCGGCGTTGCAGAGCTGTAATTCCGTGTCTTTAATGCTTCCAACACAGGGAAGGAATTGAAGGCGCGATTAACGCTTCTTTCATAGTGTCCGACGTGTGTCCTCTCTCTGAAGCCCAAAAAAAAAGAAAAGAAAAGCCTGCAATTACCCCCAGCTACAACGAAAAACGACAATAAGCAACTGTTCAGTATTCACACTCCTCTATAGAGAGAAAAGAGAGGGCACAACAAAATCAAGAAACCCCATTTAAAGCCATACCCCCAAAACAAAGCGACAACAACAACTCGAAAGAAATTAAACCCCAGAAACCCAGAAAGAATCTGTGGGTTTTAGTCTGATATGGATTTTCTGTCACAATTGAGGTTTGGGTCAGGTTTCAAGGTAGAAAAATGGCTGGGTTTTTCTCTCTAGGTGGAGGAGGAAGAGGAGGAGGAAACAACAACGACCACCAAGAGCAACAGCAAAACAACCCGCCTAACGAAATCTCACCAGAAAGCTGGCTTTTGTACAGAAATGAAGACATCTCTTACAAGGGTAATTTCGAGCTATGGCAACAACAGCAACAGGAACAACAGCATCATCTCCATCAAAGGCACCATCACCACCACCATCATCCATCGTCGCAAGATCCTTATAATTCAGCGGCTCTCGTCGGATTAGGGGTGGGAACGAGTCGTAGCAGCGGAATCAACGTCTCTGATGAGTCGTCGTCGAGATCGGCCGGTAGTTTTATGATGATGAGGTCATCCTCCGGTGGAGGAAGTATGAGCTGTCAAGACTGTGGAAACCAAGCGAAGAAGGATTGTGCTCACATGCGGTGTAGGACTTGTTGTAAGAGCCGAGGGTTTCCGTGCCCAACTCATGTCAAGAGCACTTGGGTTCCTGCCTCTAAAAGGCGTGAGAGGCAAGAACAAATTTCCGCTATGCAACAACAGCAACAACTACAACTCCGAGGAGAAAATCCCAAAAGGCAGAGAGACAACAATCCTTCCTCTTCCTCCCTTGCCTGCACTCGTTTGCCCACCAACACGTCAGGTATAGTATTTCCATTTTTCTTTTTCTTTTTCTTTTTTTCCCCTTTTTTATTTGTTCTACAAATAAATAAAAAAATTATATCGATTGCGTGTGATAAAATCAACCTCCATAGTAAAACCCATCAGCTTTTCTTTATTTTTGCCCTTTTTTCTTTTCTGAATACTGTTGTTTAGTAATCCTGACGAATAGATTGACAAGTATTTGAGACTCTCTCGCACTCTCTCTCTCTTTCTCTCTTTCTTCTCTTTCTCTGTGTGTATGTTTTGGTATGTGTGTATGAGCGTGTGCTCCCATACAGGTGCCTGATTATTATTATCTTTTACTATAATATATCTAATCGAATGATTTAAAATAATCTGATTAGGGTTGGAAGTGGGAAATTTTCCGGCAGAAGTGAGTTCTCCCGCGGTATTCCGTTGCGTTCGAGTGACCTCCATTGACGATGCTGATGATCAGTACGCGTATCAGACGGCGGTGAATATCAGTGGACATGTATTCAAGGGAATTCTCTACGATCAAGGGCCCGGGCCCGAAGGCCATTATGTCGGAGGTGAGAGCTGCTCCGGCGGAGGCGGTGGAGGAGGAATTCAACAACTGAATCTCATCACTGCTGGCACAACTGCCACAAACACCGCTACTACCGCCACCACTGCTGGTGGCAGTCCATTTATTGATCCTTCGTCACTCGTTTACCCAACTCCTCTTAACTCTTTCATGGCTGGTACGCAATTCTTCCAACACCCACGATCTTAAAAACACCTCATTCTTCTTCTTCCCTCTCTTGCCAACGTTTAGTTTGTTTTAGTATGCAATATTGATGTTGTTGTAGTGCATTTTAACACCCATTGAACTAGGAAGAAAAATGCTAGAAAAAAAAAAGAAAAAAAAGAAAAAAAAAAAGAAAAAGGAGAACGAGTGAGGAAAATGCGGATGATGATGTTTGTTTTTTTGTTCAAATTTCAATGCTTAGGGAATAATGATAATGATTATTATTATTAGTAGTATGATTATTCTTCTCCTTGATGATCTTTTGTTTACCAAGATGGGTATTAATTAGTAATCTACTGTGTCTTTTTGCTGTTGTTTTTGTTATCATTAGAGTATTTGTTTATATGGTTTTTTTTTTTTTTTGTTTCTTTCTTCTGGGGGGTTGAATTTCATTACGCTTTTCTGGTTGGTTTTGAACTTGGCAAACTCCTTTTCCCCCGTTTACCCGTAACCTTGCCGGTTTGAAATGGGACTAAAAATCGTTTTTCTTCTTTGGTTGGACAAACTACAAGGACATCATCCTTCCTCTTAATTTCGGTATGGGCGGTCCCGCCATGCATGAGAGAACATTCAACTCCAAAAGGTGAATGAACAAATGAAAACTCTCTCTCTCTCTCTCTCTCTCTCTCTATATATATATATATATATATATATATAGTTGTGTGAGGTGTGATTATTCATATATACAAAATATATTTTTTTTCGGCCCTGATGAGTTCAAGAAATATAGGGGATGCATAGATGGGACTTTGATGATAAAACGGGAAATGTTTGGTGATGATGATGTGCCCTTTTTGTTTAATGCGTCTGAGAGGAAGTCTACTTATAGGAGTACTTACCATATGTATAAAGATATTATGTATGTATGCTTGGAGGCACTGTGCTATTCATTGAGAGCCAATATATATAGTACGTACCAAACGGTAAGGACTCAGATACTTCTGATTTCATTAATGCTGACACATCCATCATGTGTTGGGTTACATTATATATAATTTAATGCTAGTTTAAACATTTTAACTACGATTAAATATAGAAGGACAAGCTCTATCTCCAAGATAATTCATTTGCTGGTGGAAAAATAAAGATACAGCACTGGGTACATAAGTACTTGTGTATTGTGGAAAATGTTAATATATAATAAGGATTTAAACAATTTATATTATTTTTGGTTGGAGTTCAAGCATAGTTGGCTTAGTAGGAGAAAGTGACTTATCAAACAGTATGAAAACAAAACTGGCCAGACTTATCCTCAACTGGTCAGGTTTTCAGGTTTACCAATTTGCCCCTAAAGGAAAAGGAAGGATATGGTTTGTAACTTTAATGGCAAAATTTGAAATACATTTTCTTTTTCTTTTCTTTTTCTTTGTGAAAGAGCGAAAAAAGAAGAAAAGAAAACAGAAGGAATGATAATCCTAATGTCGTGTCCCATTTAGGGAAATGCTATTGCATCAACCGACCTTAGAATCATCCCAATGGGTTTGAAACTACACTTGCATATTGCATTGGTCATTTTTCGCTGCTCATCCTTGGTAATTTTCAAATTTAGAAACTTTTAAATGAAGATTATATCATATGAATGCTACTGAAATTAAGGTCCAAGAAAACTTTTCTTATGTTGCTAGAGGGTTGATGGCCTCATCGGTATAGTATGACCAAAATAGAAAGCCACATGAACAATAGAATAGGATAAATGTTTAACTTATATTTATAAATGTGGCTGAGATGAATTATCTAAGCTCTAAAATTCATGTATTATTCCAGTATTTATATGTTTCATGCACCATATATTTCAATCGGTTAGTTCACTATGTTGAGGCTAAGATCAGGCTAGATATGGCCCACCAAGCCCTATTGACCCGCATCTTGCCTAATTATTTACTTTTCAACATATATATTTTTAAAAGTATTCTTTAATCTTCAAATAAGCTAATTATAATACTATGTAAATAAGAAAAAGTTGGCATATTGAGAAATTTTGAACCTAGCTACCTGAATTTGACTTGGCATGAACCCAACCCTTCATAAGAATTTACATGAAAACTTAGGAAAATGGTGGTGGAAATATGTAAAAGGCTATTCACGTTATCAAAAAAATATGTAAAAGGCTATTCCAATCCCATTGGGGAGAGTATCTTACATGTTTCAATCTGCCAGACTTTTTCACTTCTTTGTGTTTCTTTGTTTTTGCACCGAATGGAAATTGTTTTATTAATTAGGACAGCTAGTTAGCTCAATAAATTCCAAGTAAGGATTTGACCCATGACTAACATGCTGCATGAGATTTGAAAATTTGACCCTCAAGGTTTAAAGTAATAGTGAGATTCTGAGAAATTTATAGAAGGTTGAATTACAAATTCATTAGGAAAGCCATTCCCCCCCCCCCCCCCCCCCCCCCCTTCTCTTTTTTTTCCTTCCTGAAATGGTTTAGGAGTTTATTAGGACTCTGCATAATGAGGTAATCTTCCATAATAAAGGAATAAGTCCATTTGATATAATTGAAAAGTATGTTAAAAAATGATTATATGAATTCTAAATGAAAATAAATGCTTGTTGCATCATTCATCTATTAAAAGTGGTACTAAAAGAATATCCTTGCGAGTGAACTCGTAATCTATCAACGTCTAATTTGTGCCATCATGAATTTTTCCACTACCTACAAGATTTCATGCCATATGTGTGTGTGTGTGTGTGTGTGTGTGGATCTAGGTTAAATTATTGTTTGTTAAGCCTTGGGAAAAGGTATGGTGTCACTTGAGAATGAGAAGGAAACTAGACCTTCAATATCATTTACTTTAAGTAACCCTAGATTATCATTCATCAGGAATTCAGGATGCTGTTAATTCATAGAAAAGAGATACCAGCAAGAGCAATTACTTAACTAAGACTAATTTGTTAAATGGAGCTACAAAAATGGGAGGACATGCACAATATATCAGGACTGTTTGTTTCTCAAACTTTTAGGAATGCGTGGCCGTTGAATTAGATCATTTCTGTTTATGTCATCTTCCTGATAATTCAATCATTCTAGCCAAATACAATTTGTTATTTTTTTTTTTTGTCAGAATAAAGTCAATGTAGAATTATACCATATATAGAATTTGCTGCCCATTTGGTAGTTGTCACAAATTTTCAAAAATTGCAATGTGGGGATATTCCATCAAAATGGAATGACTTTATGTTCCTTTGAATGGTATAAAGCTCCCCACCTAGGTTGTTTAGAGTCCAGATACTTTTCTATGGTAGTGCCATTGTAGAAGAGGAACAAGGATCTTGTTAGTAGCATGTATATTCATGAAAGACTCAAATCCTAACATTAGAAAGCATGGGCTGTTATTCTCCTACTTCAATGTCTTTACTCAGTGAGTCAAGTGAAATTTGTGGATGATGTATTCCATTTCTGACCTGGAAACTAAATAGCTTATCAGATGACCCCATTTTTCTTTAAAATATTATTTTAGTTTGTCTTCCTACAATTCTTTCATCTACTTCACCATTGGCTCCGATTGTTTTCAACTTAAGTCATTTCCTGACTGAATACATACAAGTTTGTTTTATAGGAATTTTTTTTTTTTCCTGAATTATTTCATGTTCTGCATTAACTAATTAAGAGAAATTATTCTTCAGGAAAAAAAAATAAAAATAAAAAACTGGTTGAAGTTGCTTAATTTCACAACATTTGTGTGGCATCAATAGAAACAAATCTGTCACTAGAGTTTTTTAGGTATTTGAAGCACCTTCAATTATGTTCCTTTTCCTAGTAAAAGATATCCATTGCAACTTGCAACCAATGGAGCCAAAGACAAATTAAAATTGTGAGGGATTCTTTCCATTTCCCAATGCAGACATTACTAATACTACTTTACCAGAGATGTTAATGATGGAAAATTATACCCTCATATTTCCATGCTTGAAAACTTTCTTCCACTTTTATTGGATTCTAAATTTTCTCGAGCAATGGAATTAGGAGTTATATTCCTTTCTCAATTCTGGTACATGAAACTACTACTTTCCCATGTACTTTCTACCCATTTTCTTTTCTTTTGTGTAATCAACTGTTAGCAATTCTTCAAAGGAGAATACTAGGGAAGAGTAGTTTTTCTCCTTGGGTGTTTCTCCCATCGATTTTTTGCAGTATCTTTTTCCAACAAAACCCTAGTACTTATTTTAGCTAGGTTTTTTACTGTAGAATATCAATCTAAAGCACCCAAAAATAACGAAATAAGCCTTTGAATATATATACTTGATTAGTTATTTTTAATAAAAAACTAACGAACATTTTAAATAATGAAACAAGCCTTTGCATATAGACTTGACTAGTGATTTTTAATCAAAAACAAACATGTATATGTGATCCATTCAAGCATATGTATAAGAAGAGAGTAGAAAAATTCACCTCGACATTTTGGCATCCAAGTGCCAAAAACCAAGCTCGTTTTGTGTTGGACACCCAAACTCGGCTATGCTTGCTTTGTCGCACACGTACCTAACTGTTGTCCATAGACATTTAAACAGACAGATTTAGAACCCAAACAAGTGTTTGGGTGCTGGTAGACTTTGGCAGTAAATTATTGTTTGTTCAATTCTTGTACATGAAATTACTACTTTCCCATATGCTTTCTACCCATTTTATTTTCTTTTGAGCAATCAACCGTTAACAATTCTCCATAGGAAAGACTAGCTGGGCTAATTGTTTTTCTTAGGTTTTTCACCCATCAAATTATTGAGTATCTTGTGTTCCAATAAAACCCTAATACATATGCCAAGTTTTGAACTGTTGAATATCCATGTATAGTAACCACCCCCCCCCCCCCCCCCCCCAAAAAAAAAAAAGAAAAAAAAAAAGAAGATAAATATATATAAGCCTTTGTACAGTGACTTTTTTTTTTTTTGGGGGATAAATCTTTGCAAACAGACTTGATTGGTCATTTTTAATAAAAAACATCTATGTATAATCCTTTTATAACCTATTTATAAAAAGAGAGTAGATGAAATCACCTCAATATTGTTGCAATGGAGTGCCAAAATCCAAGCTCAGATTGTGCTAGACCAGACTCGGCTATACCCTTGTTTTGCCCAGTACGTATCTGTTCCTCATAGAGGTTTGAACAAACAAATATAAAACCGAATACCGGGTCTAGGTTCTGGTAGACCTTGATAGTAATATTAAATGTCTACCGAAAGCCTAAAATAGACATGTCCCCAGTCTACTTGGAGATAGAGATTGTAAGGGTGTGTTTGGATCCGTAGATAATGTATATATAGTCATTTTATTATGTGACCTCAATTTCATCATTCAAGAGACCTCAGACATAACTTAAAAAGGTTAATGCATGGTGAGATTGAAATCACCTAATACAAGTTGCATCATAATAAAATGACTGCATAGGGTACAATATACGACTCATCTATGCATGAGGTATGACCCCACAATGCATACAAGCAAAATCAACATGTGTTATCGATTAGAAATTGTTTGTGTATATATATATATACTAACACCCACAACCATACTGCAATCATTCAGCATCTCAAGTAGATTTCCTTGTACTCAGCCAATAAAAAAAAAAAGGAAAAAAAAAGGTAGATTTCTTTGTAAGCCATGAAAGAGCCTATGCCAGTCAAAAGGCTACTAGGGAGAGAGAGTTTTGCAAGCTGTGCATAGAAACCACAGATAAGCAGCCATGCTGCAATCAGAGAGCATCTCAAATAGATTAACTTGTAAAGCCAAGACACATCGAAAGCCAAAGCCAATGAAAGGACTGACTACTAGGGTTTGTTATAGTACTAGGGCACCACTATAGGGGTATGGCAATTTTGAGCTCGGGTATAGTAGAGTGAGACCAGAAGTATATACATATATAGGAATCCACTGCACCACTATGTGGCATGATGGGTGTGGTCCCCTCTAGCCGTCCGGACGATGGGTGTGTCTCAGCTCGATCGGCTGCAAAAAGCTCAATGAGTTTTGTTGGCGTTAGCAGATTGCCACTGTGAGCAACTGTTAGCCGACCAGTGCAAGTTCTTGTTTCAGAAATGGAGACTAGTGCAGTTGTGTGAACAAGAAGGCTGCAATGCGTTTTGACCTAGGACTTGTGACCCTATTTTTAAAGGAGAGCAAAGTTGTCTCTGATTTGTCTCTTCAGTGGGTCAGTTAAAATTCTTTCATTTGTAGGACCTCCAGTGTTGGCCCTTTATCAGCCTATTTCATGAATCATGAGTGCTGCTATATAATTATTATTATTATTTTTTTTTCTGTTATAATCTTTGAATAAAGTTTTCCTGGTTTTTCTTATAACCAAAAAAAAAAAAAAAGATTTCGTGGATTTTGGGTGGATACCAAACCCTCCACCAAGGCAGTTACTTCAAAGTGAGTCAAAATTACGAAAAATGAGAGAGATATCACTTAAACTAGACATCAGTGGTGCACAGGGGCGGAGCCAGGGGGGGCCTTGGGGGGCACGTGCCCCCGGCTGAACCAAATTTTTTTTCTTTTTTTGGGAGAGATATTACCATTTCATGACTATTTCTCAACACAACGCTAAAAAGAGGAAGATAGTAGTCATTTTAAAGTATATTTACAGTAATTTGTAATAAGTTGACAAAAAAAAATCCTTTTTTGGTATTAAATTGAAAAATGATAACTAAAAAGTAATTGTTTTAAAAAATTGCTTTCTAAGGCTTTTAATTCCTAATTCCTACTTCATGGAATCATAGCATAGTGCCCCCCTTGGAGATAAATCTTGACTCCGTCCATGGTGGTGCAAGTATATATGGGTAAATTAAAAATCTCCTACTGTCAAAATTATAGAAAGACCCAATAGTGAAGAATGTTTTTATTTTATTTTTTTTAGCAATAGTTAAAAGTCACTTTAGCATGAATGCAAAAATGTCAATCATTTTCTCCTCCTTTTTTTTTTTTCGGAGGGGATCGTGAAGCATACGTAAGTAACACAACATGCAAATGAGGAAACCCACTATATTTGCTATACATAAGCCACCACTTTATTTGGTATACATAACTGGTAGATATGTATGATGAACATATCATTTCCCTTTGTAAAATGATGGATATATGCATGTCTAACACTGGGACATGTGTCATAAAAAATATATGAAACCCACATATAAATAACATGTTATATGGGATCACGCGACTACCATTGAAATAAACAATGACCGACCAATTTACCAGCGAGACTAATTAATAATTAAGAAAACCCTTATATTATGAAAGCAATGAAGAACACATAAATACGGATTCAGAAAAAAATAATTGAGACCCATATATATGTCGGCCATTTGTTTACGTTTCTTTTTTTTTTATTTTTTGGGTAAGTATGTGTTCACGTTTTTATAATTACCTTTTTGTTACTCCAATAATGGATCGTAAATTCGTAGTGCCCTAACCCTAATAATTACCATGGCGTGGCGTGCCCTATGTTTACACCGAATCCGTACTTTCAAAACCGCATAATTATTGTACGTGCAAAGATAACAAAGCCCGCACAATTCTTCTAACGAGAAAAGGGGGCAAAGCCGGCCCCTGCATTATACAATGATTATGATAAATCATGCAGCATGACAATTTGCATGCAAATTTCAAAGGGATGGACTGATAGTTCTACTTTGAAAAACATTTGGTTTTCAGTTTACCTTCCCAACAATTGGGTTTATCCTAAATTTTAACTGATGCAGTAATACTATTAATCCTGAATTTTTATTTCTAATTTCTTTCCTGAATAATGTAATTATTGCCACATTAACATATGAAATTTTTAGACTTTTAAATGTGCGTCATGTTAGTAGCCAAATGATTATGGAAACAAAAGGGGTTGAATAGTATTTTCCTAGTCAATGGTGTCTTGTGCTAGGGAATTACTGAGGCCAAAGATCCGGATATTCCTACATGCATGAACTCTACATCATAACTTTTTCACAAAGGGGATGGGCTTGCACTTACATGATGATGTAACCTTATCCAGTAATCCATGGTCTAGGCCTTTCCTTTTTTCGAAGGAGTATGAGCATAGAATTAGTACGCGTAGCATTTTTCTATTCCTATTGTTTCCATTGCGACCTCTCCACGGACACCCCCCTCCCCACCAGAAAAAAAAAAAAAAAAAAGTGGTGGTGGTGGGGGAACCAGCACAACCAAATCATACCATTTCAATAAGAAAAAGTGGATTTGAAAGAAAAGAAAAGAGGGAATGATAGAATTGTGAAGGACCACACATTATTTAGCCATTCTTGGCCCATTGTACTCCTCCAAGACCACTTTGGGGCTTGGGCCTACGCGAATTTACCCAAGGACGGGAAAATTGTCAGCGATGTCTTGCTTTCTTTCACGGCAGGTTTTCACTTTTCATTTACGAATTTCCAGTAAAATGCTTCAAATCACTATCGAAGCAGAAAGTACAATTATGGAAGTAACAGTTTCATCTTTATACTTGTAAGGTATGCACTTTGGTGAGTGCTTCATAAACAAAGGGTTTTCACTATCAGCTTGCTACAAAATTAACTGTCAACTTATAACAAAATGACTGTCAAGTTTCTTGTTTGGTTATTAGTTTGGGAATCGCTCACCAAAATGGAATTTCCCCTTCTTTTTTATTTTTTTTATTCATCAAGTGCTATCGCGTGTTCCTGCCGAGTTGCCGTGTAGATTAATGTAGTCAATAAACTGTGAGAGTTGTACAGATTGTAAATGATCACAATTTAAAAATTGGAAGTCCCAAATTCGAATTTTCACCTTGTTATCGGATGCATGAGTTACAGGTGGAATCGCTTGAGAATAGTCTAAACCAAAACTTTGATGATGGAATCGTTTGGGATTAATCTGAAAGAAAACCTCGATGGCTAGGATACCCATGTTTGACATTTAATTAATTAATGTATTTTTTTAATGTATGCAATCAATTGAGCTGAGCATAAAACACAATTTGCCACTTGTTTTGTGTTAAATGCAAATTGCCAAATTGGGGTATATAAAAAGGTCAAGGTAAAAGCTTGTATGACAAACTGTTAAACAACGATAGTTAATGTCAAATGTGTACGGGTGTGTGTTTTCCTACCGTTTGGAAAAATAAAAAATAAAAATAAAAAAAGGAAAGAGAAAAAAATAAGAAAATAAAATGTGGATTTTTTCCACACCTACAATATCTTATATTTATGGTTATGATTTGATTGTCATTTTATTTATGGTCATGATTTAATTGTCATTGTGTTTTGCTGGAACCTAGAAGTATCCAACAAGTCAATTGTGCTACATTATCCATAAAATACATGATTTTCTCAAGTTCATTTTTTTTAGGTGGCTATAAGGTTATTTTTTGATGAGAGGTTTTTTGGGTAGAATTTGCCTCCAATTTCTAAGATGAAAATTTTGCATAATTTGCATCACCCAAAAAATTAGAATTTGTCGAACTATAATGAAGGATAAATTGGAGCAATTAAGTCGTCCACTACTACTACTACCACCACCATGCCCATCACCAGCCACCAATAACTAGCACCTGGCATCACCACTATATCACTTTAGTCCTCCACTACTACTACCACCACCATGCCAGTCACCACCCACCAATAACTAGGACCTGGCATCACCACTAACATCACGAACCCAGTTTAATTGAAAATTTTCCTACTTTCAAAGAATTCAACCCAATAAGTAACTTCACAGTTCTCTTAGTAATGAATTTGGTCGGTCATTTTAATTTTCCACTATTTTTTTTTAAAGTCCTAGTCCAAACACAGCCTTAAAAGTTTCAAATTAATTAGGCAATCAATACTCGAAAAATAGAGAGTGATCACGATTTGTAATATACGTGTCAACCAAAAATTACAATCTGTAAAACAGATTCGTAGATTTCAGTTTATCCTCGAATAGCAAGGCCAAATTTATGGTGCGAGGGTGATCCAGGCTTTGACATATCTTGGCAGCAAGGCGAGAAATGGCATCTAAAACATTTCTAGACGTACATAGCCACCGGCCCACCACCGGGAGGTAGTAGAACCAACACCTTGGCTATGTGGCACAAGACATGATATACTAGACCATTAGTTCAGCAAGAAAATTTCTGAGAATGGAATGTTTCAAACTAGCAAATAGAAGCATATGATGATCTACATAGGAAAAATCAAGAGTATACAGAAACACTTCTCTATAAAATTATAACCCAAAATCTTCAATGAGCTGCGTGGAGCTAAGTTCAAAGTCCTCCCCAGACATTAATTTTAGCAAATTTTACAAGCAAAAGCTCTTGTTACAGTAAATGTTGAAACTGCTATAAGAGGAAGGGAAGTAGGTTCCCAAAGCTCATCAAACACTTCTACCCGTGAGCCTGAAATCTTTGAACTCCCCAACTTTAAAGGACTGCTCACAAACTCTCACTAACCCTTTTTTTTTTTTTTTTTTTTTGTTAGCAAACTCTCACTAACCTTACAATACCTGTTTTGCTTCTTTCAAGGGCTGGTGAACTTCAGTTGTGACAACAAAGTGCAGAAGCACTCTTTTCACCGGGGACCAGATGAAGCGCGAGGTTTCCCCTTCATGGAATTCAGGTGTTGAGAAACAAATATGACACCCATCACGACTATGAGGCAACCCACCAATGTGCTAAAGAAGAGGGCACCTGGTTGCCTGGTCTGGACAAAGCCATACACGCCATTAGAGGTGACAAGAATAAGGTCAGTGAGCCCATCATTTGAGAAGTCTTCACAGATAAGGGCATGTGACGGTGGTGCAGGAAGATCGACTGATGTTAATAGGCTTCCACCAGGAGATAACACTACAGCTTCCTGATCTCCTGCTGCAAGGATCATTTCTTGATTATCATGAACACGCAAGGTGAACGCCTTCAGTGTAGGAACCACCATTCCAGATTCCATCATCCCCGATGGAGAAGGAAGATTTGACCATGTAGCACCTGTCAAGCGCTGCCACTGCCAAACAGCATCATGGCCATGCAAGCCGGGGGAGTATGATGTAACCTGACAGAAGAATACATTCATAAGTTGCCGATTATTCACTTTAAGAAATAAGATGAAAATACAACATGCATCCTACAGCTAAAAAAAGTAATTTGCACCATAAAACTTAAATACAATTTCAAGATTATCACAGCAACAGGTCCAGGTTAACAGCTTACCTCCCCTCGATTTGTCAAGAAGACGACGTCACCATGGCTTCCTTTACGATGCCTATGACCATCACTTCTTGGGATGATAATGGGTGTTGCTACCTCTAAAGAAACATCTGAACTTCGACCAAAGTTTCTGGAAAATTCTCCATGCTGGAATAAGTTAAAAGGGGAATGCTGACATATAGACGCATTGAAGAGTTGTTCTCGTACTGGTACACCGGAGGTTGCAACAGCCCAACAGGGTCTTAGCACTTCCATGGATCCACTAACAACAGTCTGCTCAGCACCATTTCCACCAACAACCTACAGAGAAGTAAAGATATTTTTGTTACACTGATCACTAATGAATCCAGCAAAAATCCTATCAAATGTTTTTGTTTGTTTTTCCTCCCCCCCCCTCTCTTCTCTCCGGTGGCCTGCGGCCAGCAAAAAATAAAAAAATAATCAGTGGTTTGTAAATGGAGAAGAGAAATGCACACTTGAATTTGGTGGCTGTAATTCTAAATTTCTAATGCTTTCAAAATATAGTATGCTTTCATCCAGATAATTAAAAATCTTTGTAGAACACTCTAGAAATACAGTATGATTCTATCCATCCATATATTTTAAAATCTTTGTTGTACACAACTCTGTATATATGTAAACCAGCTTGGTAGTTGATTGGAATGTTTTCATATTAACCATCAATATACCATTGCAAGGGCAACATGTCCTATGAACCTAGGGATTGCTGCAGTCATCAATCATGGCAAATCATGTTACTTTACATGGATCAAATTACCCATGTATTCAAGGGAAATGACTGAACATACCCAGGGTTCAGTGGCATGAAATTATGTCGCGTGCTGTATAGGCAATTGCTTTAATTCCAAATAAAGGAGGATATGAACCCAACTTTGTGGACATTAACTTCCAACACCCACTGAAGCAGAATTTTTTCATATATTGCATTGCATAAATATGATTGAAGACAAGAAAATAGAAATGTTGAAAGATAATGGTAAAGAGAAACAATTGTGTACCTGGACATGATCTAGGACTCCGTCTCCATTGATATCAGCATGAAGGCCGCCCTCTTGAAGATGAAGCTGGTAAATTCAATGAATTTCACATTACACCTCAAGCTTGTTAGTGATGATATAACAATAAATTTTACAAAAAGTATATATAATGAATCCAAAATAATATAAATTACCAGCAGCTTTAAAATGTAAATACATATGCAAAGAGGCAGAAATCTAAGACTATGAATCCGAGAAATGGTCAAGGTGAGAAAATTATTAGGGACTGTTAAGTTTCCAACCTAAAAGCCTAAGCAATTGGGGGGAGGGCCCAAACAGGTATGTGAAGCCATATTAAATCAAAATGTGGGATGTGGGACTTCCCAACTGGGACTTGTGATTGGACAACATTGTGTTTCATATATAATTTAATGTGCAAATCCATCATCATAAATGGGTCCACTAAAAACAATGGCTGCCATCAACACCAATGAAAGTGAAAAATTGAAGCAACCGTAATTCATGAAAGCGTAAAACTGATCTCACAGGATCAGTTGTGATGGTTCTAGTTTCATTCAATGGCCCCATTCTACATGAACGGTACAATTTCCAAGTGATGACCAAATGCGCTGTAAATCAATCTGTTCCTAAGATTTTATAATGTTCACAAACGTACTGAAATTCAAAAGAACATAACTTTAAATAAAAGTATCATCTAAATTGCTGATGTTCATCAGTGCACACAAATGAATTACCAACAAGATTATTTATTTATTTATGATAACTATTACTAACTGGATTTTGGGGAAAGCTAACTCCCTGCTGCTCCTTGGAGGATATTAGCAACCCCATTTTTCTTTTCACAAAAATGTCCATTTTTCCCAGTTATTACAAGGATAGGTCTGGTCTTTTCACTCTAAGTCTCTAACTAAATAAAATGTCACTCAATGAAGCTGAAAGAGAGGAAGAATCCTTCTGGGTCTCTTCCATTTGCTTCCTCTCCAACCCCATGCTCAAATCCTCACCTAAACCAGTGCTTTTATCTCTCCCTCTCTCTTGAATTTGCTTCATCTTCTTCCTTTGTGAAATTGAGGGCTAACTTCAGCAATTTTTTTTGACTGATTCTGCATCACTCAGGATTGACACGAGTAAATATCAATTTGGACGTGAAATTTTTACTGGACTGAACCAGAACTTAATCAACCAAAATTGCTGGCAATCATAATAGATTCTCAAAAATATAATTTCTAGCCAAGTTCTACAGTTAAAATACTAGAAAATAGAAATTGAAAACAAACTAGGAGATATTTGCAGCATAACAGTGGCTGCAATTAGTTTTTGAAACAATTTTATTATGTAAATTTTTTTTTTTGCCTCTTTGCAATTTGCATACCAAAAAGTCATTGTGCAAAGTTTCTTATTTCTTTTTCATTGTTCTTCATTAAGCTTGCTCCCAAAAAACAAACTCTTACAGCAACAATTCCAATAGTCCAAAACTGAATTCAAGCCTTTTCAAACAAATCAATAGTAAAATCAAAACAGCATCTGCCCAATCACACTTAGAAACAAATCCCGGACTGTCATCAAAGACATGGTTCTTTTGTTCATTCTATAAGGCTGGAACTGCCAGGAAAATGGTTTTATGAGTTCAATGAGAGAGATGGAGATAATTCATGGTTAGAGAAATTGGCACTGGTTGAGATGCTATGATTTCACAGAGGAGAGATCATCTTCACATCTATGGCAGCATGAAGGGAGAAAAAAAAAAAAAAAAAAAAAAAAAAAAACCTATTCTCTGATTCTAAGTCCAATTAAAATGGGGGCTAACATCGTCCAAGGAGTGGGGACATTAACCACAAGGTAAATGGGGTCTCACCTAATTAGGGTTTCCAATTAAGCTCAAGGTTTCTTGCTGTAATAAACTTACCTCTAGCAGCATGTGCAAACATTATCTTAAACTTGACAGCGTGGGAAAGAACTTTACGTAAGCAACGGCATAATTAACCAATTAAGTTTGTCAAGCTCTGTAATATTTATCTGAAAAGAGCAACCTTAAGCATGATGTGGGTTTAATATTTACCTTACAAATAGTACGACCCGATGCCAAATGAACAGCTTCTATTCCTTCTTTTTGATGAGCCACAACAACATTAGGAACCCACCAAAGTTGAGTGTAGTTAGTGATGGTGGGAATATAAGGCAAAGGCTGCATCAGCAAAACAAAACAGGTCATTTACAAGATAAACTCACCAAAGGATGAAAAAGGTAAACATATTCTCCTTGATGTGATATACATCCTAAAATAAACAAGAAGAGAAAGCAATCTGGGAAGCACAGTATGAACACAACAACAACAGCTAATAGGTGCTGTTAGCTGAACCTAGATACATAGTTCAACCAAAGTTGAGAAAGCTTGTATGCAGAACTCAAGTAGTTAGAAAAAGGCATATTTAATTAACTAGGAGTGACATGTGCTACCTGCTAGAAACTAATCCTAGGTGAGAGAGATGAAAGAGCATCTGTGGTCATTATTTGAATTTACTATTTAATCACGGTTTTCTTCGATGAAGAAGTACAATGGCAATCTTAGTATATTACAAAGTTGAAACAAAATAAGGGTTATATCAACAGAATAGTATATCAGATACAATGAACATCACAAACTCAATATTTAATAACCATTACTCAGAGATTGGTATGCATTATAGTTGACAAATAAAAATGACAACCCTAATTATAAATCTCTACAAAAAGAAAGCTGGTAACAGAAAATTTTAGGTACCATTGTGGGTCATATTGGATCAAAATTAAAATGGAAAACCACTTTATGCTAATGGTATTTGCTGGTGATGAAAATACGATCCAAACACAAATAAGTATTATTTAAAACTTTAACTGCATATAAATGTGGTTGGAAAGCCTTACTTTCTTGGATTTTGATGAACCAGCATAATTTGCAGCTTTTCCAATTAAGTTTGAGATCTTTTTTGTTGAGTCCTTTCCCGGAGGATGGTTTTCCTCAGGCTTGTGAAAAGGGTAATTTGTAGTTTTTCCAGCAGTTCTCTTCAATGTTTTTCTTTTGTGTCGCTTGAAGTGTGCCAGCTTTAACAAAGTATCTTCCCTCCTATCCTGGTTAAAAAGTCCTTGTAGCATGAATTATTAAAGTCACCTAGAAGAATGCAACAAATTAAATTAAGGGCAGAGGGAGTGAAATAGAATCTAAACTCACCCAGTGATGTGGCATAACTCCAAGAATTGATTCTCTGAATTCCCTGCATTCAAACTGTAATTTAACATGTTTCAGGGAGCCTATCTTCTGGAAAGAAGCCATTAAATCTAAAAAAGCATATAGTCCTGTCTAGGCAATAAAGAACTTCGAAAAAATATGAGAAAACTACCAAAATAAGTACCAACAGTGATCCTTACAGCAGAAATAATGAAAAATGCAGAACTCTCTCTCTCTCTCTCTCTCTCTCTCTCTCTCTCTCTCCAGATGTATATGTAATATACAAATAAATTCAGAGAGATATAGAGAGGGAAGTGACACATTCCAAGTAACACCCCCCCCCCCCCCAAAAAAAAGAGGAAAAAAAAAAGAAAAGAAAAAGTGAAATGGTTCAACCGTTTTACTAACAAAAAATATTAGTATAAAAGAAACTAATTGCAAACTGCTTGCACCTTGCGTGCATAAGCAATAATCCAATGTTCCTTTGAAGACAAGCATGCATGCATCCAAGAGTGGGCAACAATCACTGTAAGCACAACCCAAGAGAGCCCATTTTTATGATACAAACTACAATTAGGTAGGGAAAGGTTTGCAAACAGTAAGGCAACATTACATAGGCAGAATACTTGGATTCACTTAAATGACCATTCCCAAATAGCTTTTTGAGCATGTAATAGCATTGTCGATCTCTCCTGAGCAGAGCTTGGATTGTCGCTTAATTCATACTTTGAGAGAAGGTAACTCCGCAGCAGATGTTTTGGCAAAAATGATCCTAATCTTTCAGTGCGGCTAATGATTTTCAGGGGCAGGTGCTTGATTTCTTGAGGAGGGACTTTAAAAGTATTAATGTGCCTAGATGTTTCGGCTTTTTAGGAGGAAATATTTGCCTTAGAACTCATCTTTCATATGAAAAAATCTTCACACCGATCCTTAAGGGACTTCCAAAAATGAGCTCCAAAAGTGCTGAAATTAATCCCTCATAATGAATTCCAGTTATACGGAAGCATGGACTAAAGGTTTCTGTGGGCTCGAGTGCCTCTCATGGAAAGAATAGCCACTTGCAATTGTTCAACAGGCTCATTCCAATTTGAACTTGAATGTTTAGCACAAGCAGATTACGGAATTGAGGATCTGAAGTCACTAATGATGATCTTGATTATGCAATTGGACCCATCATAGGCATGTTCATAAACATACTTGATATAGGAACCACAAAAATATTTGTAGGCTTATTAGAGTTTATTTATATATATATATATATATATATATATAATATTGCTCTAATTTTCTCATTTTGGAAATTTTATAGGTTTAGGGAACTGAATTTTAGTCCTAATATGTACTATGTGATAGGTTTACATTTTGATATATTCTACGTGTTTTCAGTGTTTTGCAAAACCTATAAATACCTTTCTTTCTTTTTTTTTCTCCTTGTCCAATTTGTATTCTTCCTTTTGATCAATACAATTTCTCTTATAAAAAAAAAAATAAATACATTTCTTTCTCTTCTTATCTCTCTCTATTTCTCTCTTTTATTGTGATCGAAAGGCATGAAAGACCTCTTCACACCGCTCCCCCTCTTCAAAAATACCACTCCAAGAGTAATTAAGTTATAAAAAAAAAAAAAAAAAAAAAAAAAAAAAAAAAGAGGAATCAGAAAACAGAACAGAGTGGACTCAATATCATGATCCCTGTCATGAAAATTGGTCAAAGAGCCTATTCAAGATTATTTCAAGCTGGAATTTGAATTTGACTGGCTGTCAAAAACAAACCAGCCAATTAGAATAGGAAATCAATAAACAAGGATCAGCACAAAATGAGACATGTTTCAACTTCTCTTAGATCAGTATGAAAAATAAATTAAAATGATTGTAAGTATTTCTAAAGATCAGTGGCCCTATATCAGCAATTGGTAATCACAACATGTAGAGCATATATCTAAACCACTTCAAAAGCATACCTCTCCAGAATGATGAATGTTCAAAGAATGAACATAACATGTTACATCTAAACCACCTTAAATCATACCTCTCCAGGATGACGAGTGTTCAAAGAATGAACATCAAGCTTGTAGTTATGCTGAGGAATTAACTGTGATGCATCCGAAGCATGAGCTTGAATATTCTAAAACACCAAACTTGATAACATTAGTTAAAAGAAAAGGAAGATACACCTTGTAGAATTCCCATAAATAATTAAAAACCATAAATAACTTATAAATTCCCGCCTAGATGTTCAATTAAAAAATGACAGTGGTCGTACAAGAACCATCAACTATAAATGACAACCTACATTCTCAAAACATTTTACACTACAGAGTCAGAAGCTCTCAAGCATTCCCTAGATTTAATATAAATGTCGATTAATATCACATATTGACAGCATAATCCTCCTAAAATAGGCTCTACAGAATTTTATTATACAAATAGTAATATTTTTTAGATAAAAGCATAAGGGTTAGAGAATTAAAGTACTACTAACTGAATTTCTAGCAACAATACAATTGAGGGGGCCATATATTCAAACATTGGTGCTTTCAAGAATTTGTAACTGACTCCAACATGAAACGTCTTTCACCTTTGAAGAGATTAGAAAAAATGTAGTACATACCATAATGACAGTTCCTAGAGTTAGAGGAATTCGTACTAAACTTGAATACTCTCCTTAAGATATGGTACAAGAAATGCCACAAGGAAGAAAATATAAAAATGCAGAAGTAGGTTAACCTCATTTTTTCTATTCCATCGAAGTGTACCACTTTTACCCGCAAATGCATAAAACGCAAAATGGCGTAAATCCACAGTGCCAGAATTCTCAGAAGCCTACACAGGATAACAAAGACATAAAGTGAATATTGCGTGGCCACATAAAAGAAGATATGAGATCAACTTGTTATTACTGAGGTCTGATAGTTCATGCATTCAAGACTGGAGACTCATTGAGTAGCTAAAAATAGAAAGAAAACAAAGACATGAATTTGATTTACAACAAGAAGCAAAAGTGTGTCACTATGTTACAATATGACAAATTCACCACCATGCAAATATAAATTTCACTTTCACCTAAATACACTAATGCCACAACTTAAATATTAAGAATGAAATTTCTGTCCAGTTTCACATATTCACCATCTTAAACAGAAGATAAATGCCACCCAGAAATTATGTGGACGTTTTACATATCATTCTTTCCATTTTCAAGAGTGAATTGCTTCAACCAACTATTCCACCGTGTGATTGTTAAAATTTTTACCATAAAATAAAATTTACTAATGCGTATAAGCTGTCTGAAATCAATAGTTAAAAATCATAAAGTAGCAATAAATCTGTCCAATATAGGTTATACCAGTACATGTGATTTCTGCCTTAAGAAAAACTTTGCCTATACAATTCAAGAGAGGAAACTACTGACGTCACTAACCTTTGTTACGAGAAGACACTTCTACTCGTATATGACTTGTTGACTTGTTGAAAGACTACTACACCCTTAATTTGAGTTATCCCTATTAAAAGAAGCAAGCCACACCAAGGGAACAGCCAAACAATTTTTGCTTCCACTGTTCCCAACACTGTTATCTTACACATGTTGCCATGAGCGGCCACACCAAATGCCATAGCTACTTAGGATCACATGACCAAATCTAGTTTGGCTACTTATCATAATCAAATACAAGATGATAGATGTGGAGTAGGTGATGAGAATGGGTTGGTAGTGTTAGATGGTGACTCTAGTGATTTATGTCTAATATCATTGGCCACAATTTGCATAAGTTATGGTTGATGATGACCAAGTGGTAAGTTGGATGGTGCTTGGATGAAGTATCAACACTACCCCCTTGTCCAAAAGAAGGGTTAAATGGTTGTCACTTTGCTTCTTAGATTCATTACCTCTAACTGGAATTCCCTTTTGAGATTACTAATACATTTTTATGGGCATAAATTTTTATTTTTGGGGGAAGGGAGGGGGGGGGGGGGGGGGGGGGGGACCAACCTAAAATCCTGATCAAAAAAAAAAAGGTCAAGGCAATTGCTGTAAGTATGCTTCAGGGGAGTAAATTCAGTAGCGAATGAAAGTGACTCACATCATCAGTAGGAAATAAAGAACACAAAAATCAAAGAAACATAAAGCCATGAAATGTCCATACCTCCTTTTCACTAGCACTTCTTCTATGCTGCTCAGCATTTTTCGCTGCCATTCCAATTTCTTCAAAAGGATCTATGTAAATCTAAAACATTACAAAAATTATTTGTAAGGGTAATAGAGAGGGATGATATTGTGGGTCTTCTAACAGCACATTTAGCACATCATTACAGCTTCTTCCAAGAAAATATTTTTATGCCAAGAAGTTAGTAAGCAACATAATATTTAATGCAGTGAGTAATATATACATATTTTACAATAAGAAATGTAATAAACATACATGTGGCTGCAATTCCATCCTCCCACCAACAATTATCAATCCCGAGTCTCCATGCTTCAAGGTATAATTGCTTATTGAAATTGCTATCTCCCTATGATGAGCATTATGTGGAAAATCCCCCTGTCAAAAACCACCAAGTCTAAGTGGACCCAACAGAACATTATTGGGTGGTCTGTACCATAAATATAAGCCATCTGTGAACAACCTATGAACACATATTGCAATTTATCCAAACACCCTGTACACACCTGTAGGTTTGTTTCCCAGAGCTTTTTGAGATTGTGATCGAAACACATTACAGACCAACCTGATGTAACAACAACCAGGACCTGCTTCTGTGCTTGTCCGTGTTTATAATTTCGATCAATAACACCAGTGGCCATGGCTACAGCTCGTCTTCCAGATGAAATTCGAATCTTGTCCGGCAACAATGTCACCTCTGCGAGCACACGCGCCTCACTGAATCCTTCATCCACACGCCTAGAGTGGGGCTCCAAAACCTGAGACACACCGAATTTCAGAATTTATTTATTTATTTATTTTGATCGCTAATAATAACAGTGATGATAATAACGCACAGTAATTCAGTAAGAAGGTTAAAGGACTAATGGCACTAGATAGCAAAAATTGTAAGAAGTATTCCATGATACAATACGTCAATGTCATAAATTGACGTCTATCATGCTGCTGAAAATTGTTGTACATCGAATTCAATAATCAGAGTCTGAGATAAGCATGAAGTCCGAAGCTTTAATCTTTTATTATTTTTTCTCCTTATTTATTTATTTGCAGCGATATTAAGGATATTTGTTAGTTTTTTACAATACGCAATACGATATATATATCTTCTATTTAATAGAAAGGGGCTTTGGAGGCTTTCTTCTCTCACCTTTATATCTATATACTCTCTTCCCCATAAAATCTCAAAATACCCATATTATTACTTTATAATCAGAAGATAAAATGAGGCAAATAGTACTGTGATACTATCATATTAATTTAAACTCAAATCCATTAATCCACTATCCACTATCCCACGATTCTCTCCAAGGAACAACTAGGGTGTTGTGCGATACATATGGCACCACCTCTAGCTATTCTGAATTCCGTCGTAATCTCTGTTCATTTAATGATATTAAACATAACCCACCAAAGACCCACAACAAAAATAACTCTGAGGTTTTCAAACAGGCAAAAATTATAAGAAAACACCCACATAGACCAAAACACAATGAAAAACAAATCAAATACCAGAGTGTGCGAAAATGGGTCAAAATTCACCTGAATTTTGGCGTCATGAGTGGCCACGAGAATCTCTTTCTTACCATCGCCGTTGAGATCGGCAACAATAGGCGGTGGAAGACGCTCGGCCTCGTATTTGATTGGGTATTCATCAGAAAGATGGAACCACGCCTCTCTAAACGAAAAATCACCTTCATGCTATAAGCCCAAAAAAGCAGCAGCAACCCAATTAGCGCCATATTGAGACGATGCGTAAAACGGGAGAATTTAAGTGATTGAAAACACATGAATTGTTAACACTAGAAGCTGTCAAATGAAGATAAAATTAGAAATCGAAATGTCTAGGGTTTGTGTGGTTTATGACATGAGAGTGTGTGAAGAGAAATTGAGAGGACCTGAAGAGAGAAGAAGATGGCGAAGGCGGCCAGCATGAGAATAGCTAAATCTCGTTTCCTCATCTCTCGTCCTCTTCTACGTCTGCCTTCTCGATTGATCGACTGATCGCAGATTCGTATTTGTCACTGGTAGTCTTTAGCTTCTCCTCTTGAATATAAAACTCTCCTTACGTATAAACGCTTAAACCTTGACAAAGAGATACAGAGAGAGGGCGTGTTTGGTTTTTTTGTTTTAGTGCTAATGGGGGCGTGTTTGGTTCTGGACTTTGAAAATAATTTTCTGTTCTCGGAGAACAAAACCATAAAAATGGAACCATTTTACTGGGGAAATAAAAATAGAAATGTGAATGCCGACAAATATGCACAAAATTGTAAAAAAGAATTATGTGATTCACAATGTCACAATGTGTTAGGCTTGGCAGGTGGCACCCAAAAGAAGGGTTTTTTTTTTTTTTAACAAAGTAACCGCCCTTGCCACTGCTATTGCCAATTCATTGCATACATTTTTTTTTCAAAGTTCCCATTGATTAAACAAACACCGGTAAAATTACCCCAATACTTCAATGGAAAAATGTTATTGTTTCCAATTATTTTTTCTCACATCTCTCACATGGAGTGAATGAGGATCCCACATGATGACATGAGTATTGGCTCCACCCCAGTGAGGGATATAGGAAAATACGAGGGAAGTATAGTATTGCCCTACTTCTAAGCATCACGTTTTTCATTAATCAGTAGCTTCCTATTATATGGTTACACAAGAAGTGATTCCATGTCCAAATGCGTGCATATCTTGTGAGCTCTATTGTGCTGCTCTCACCATTTTTTCTTTAAACCAATGCTCGGTTCTTGAAAAGTGCAAAAGAAAGAAAACAATCAAAATCACTTAAGAAAGCAATAGCATTTATTTTGATCAATTTCAAGTATTTTCTTTTTTGTTTCCTCCAAACTTTCCGAGATCCATCAATGAGAAGTTAACACGAGACACCATTGATGGGAAGGAGGAAGTTACTATTGACTGGTTAAAACATTAAGGCTTTATTTGGTTTGTGGATTTTATCAAGGACCAAAAATATATATATATATATATAAGGAATTCTATTTTTCTTTATTTGGTTGCAATGAAAAATTAGAAGAAAAAGAATAATTGGAATAATTTTGGCTTGATATGATTTTATTTTTTCCTTTCATTTTCTTTCCTCCTCATTTTTTTTCCTTTCTTTTTTCCTTGGTAGAATCCATGAACCAAATAGAGGGTAAAGGAAACATACCCAAAAAAAAAAAAAAAAAGAGGAGTTATGTCAAGCTATATGACACATTAAGCCAACTTTCATTGAAGTAGATCACATTTGAGATATAATACAAAATTCATAGCTGGACCATTACACCTCAAAAAAAGAGAATTATATCCAGACAGAATTTGCTAACAACAAAAGACGGGATATAACACCCCCACCAACGTAACAGTTTCCACAGAAGATCAATTGTCGGGCATCGTCCTAGTCCAGTCAAGTGCTTCAGAATATAGTTCTATCAAACCTTTTCAGTTAGTTGTTTCATAATTTTTTGCTTCCTCTGACTCTCCAGGTGTGCAGAAAGTTGAGCACATTTCCTTTTGGCTTCTTCTAACTCTTTCTCTAATCCCTCAACCTGTTCCATTCCAGCAACAGGAAGAGTTCATTATTACATTACCAATCAACAGTAAAAGTTATCATATTGTACCACAAGCATGCTTTAGGCATGTATATTACTGACCATCTGTTTCAACTCATTCTCCTTCTGTATGTGTCCCTCACACCTGTCAAAGAGGGTCTCATGCGGTTCAATTTAACAACAAAAGTGTAGGAGTGACATAAAAAGCAAATCTTAAACCAAAAAATTAACAATCATCAGTTAGTGTAATCCAAATAGAAGCTGAAACATCATAACTACATGAGAGTCTAAACTAACTACGGTACTACCCCATCCCCCTTTTTGATGCGGTTAACTCCATGAGATGATGAAAGTTAATACAATGAAGAACACAAGGGTATAAAAATGAAAGCAAAGTGTACATTTTCTTTTTCCAGTTTTTTTTTTTTTTTTTTTTTTTTTTGGGGGGGGGGGGGGGGGATCGAACAGTGTATCCTATTGACAAATACAAGAAAGATAAAAAATTGGTTGATAGTGTGTTGACAAGGCAGTCAGTTTGAAACCTGTAGGTGTTTTGATAGACATGACATGTTTTGCGATTCAAGAATGTTAGATTGAATTTATAATCTTTTACCTCATAAATAGTTGTATATTCTCTTCGCATAATTGATCGACTGATATGGACCCTGGACCATCTACAGATGTCACTTCTTTGAAGGAACCCTGCAATTTGGGGCATTTGACCATGAATAACAATTAGTAAGTTGTTAACTTGTTATATGACCACTATATTGCTCGTAACAAAGATTAAAATTGTAATAGTGAAATATGTATGCTTCCCGAGACATCCACATTCCACACACAATTCATAAATAAACACAATATATATCTGTATAGGTACAAATAACACAAACTTAAGCCACGTCCTAAGTAGATACAAGGAGTTATCAGAGAGTGAAATGGTTTAGGGTGACTCTGAGAAACAAATATCTGAAAGAAAAAGGCAAAATGTAAAAAAAAATCCAAAGGGAACAAGTAGAAAACATCAAGTGAAATGAGCAGGTAAAGGAAAAGGGAAATGCCTGTAAGAAATGAAGCATAGACATGACAAGAAAATGGCAGTTTACATCACTTACATCCGCAAGTCCAATAATGGGCTCAACAGCAGGTAATTCCTCCCTAAAATTAGTTCCATGGCCACTTCCAGTTTTCACATTACTCAAATCTTGCCTCATATTAGCTGCAAGACCAACAATAGGCTGTTCTACACAGATTTCTTTCTGAATATTAGCTGAAAGACCAATGATATGTTGATCAGCAGACAACGGCTTCTGTATTTTAGCTGCAAGTCTAGTAGCAGCCTGAACGGATAAATCCTTCTGCGTATCACGTACACTGGAACCTGGAATCTGGTGTCCCATTATGTGGCAATGGTTTTTCCTGTTTTGTCCAGAACAAATTCCACCATGTCAAAACAATTTCGGACTCATCACTTGAGTAAATAAAATAATGGATATAACCCATAAAACCCTCTATTTCAATTGACAATAGCAAATAACCTGGTACAACTGAATATTGACATAAATAAAATGAGAGTTGAAGAGGCAACCATCAGAAAATAGAAAAAGATAAGATGCTAGCACACAGACAATACAGTATGCAGCTTCAAAATGAAAGGAAGCTTCAACAAAGTTCACACATTATCCAAAATATCAGTCATCATTAATAATGACTCCAAATGATTCCTGATAAACGTAAACAACCAGCAATTATATCTGTAATAATTCCTCACTTTGCAAGCATTTCACATTCATCACATTCTGGTTTACTTACAAAAGAAACCTACAATATTTTTATCATTATTTAGAGAAAAGCACATGCTTGCAACCCTGATCAGGCACAATCATTCACTTCCTTATCTAGACACGATTATGAAATCCAATTTCATGAGGAATCCTCACACCATAATAATGATGTCTATATAATCCAATTCAATTTGGAGTTGGGACATATACTCAGACTACAACTCATATCAACTATATCTCCATTGGCTATATCTCTGCATTTAGACTAATACAAAGTGAACCTCAAATCTTGGCAACGTATTTATCATCTCTATCCACCAAATAGGGACTGCTTGTGTTATAAAAGCAGATTGGCAGGCTGTTCGTGTTTAGCTTATTTTAAGTGGTTTTTGTTTGGTTTGGTTCTTAGGTGGACTGCTTGTTCTCTTTTGTAACCTTTCCTTTTGACCTTTATCTGTAACATCTTTTTTTTTTTTTTTTCCTTCTAATAATTCGTTTTTTATTTTCTTCTTGTTGATTAAAAAAAAATGGGGTTACCTGATTCAGAGGGAACCCATTTCTGGTGAGCATTTCCACCATTGCAGAATGCAGAAATGTAATGTTTTATCAGAAATGCTTCTTTTCCAATGTTATAACATTTGGGAGAGCTTCCTTCACACTTGGTTTCTTAATACAATTCTCTTTAACAGCCCACATCCATTTTGACAAAGTTCCTCACAAAAAAAATATTTATTCATATATAGACTTATCTGCAGGAAAAGCAAGAATCTTCTTAGACAACAAAGAAATAGTTCATCATTAGGTTTCACTTTAGGTTCCCCAATATCTACAAATTCTTGCTCCATACTGTGATTTCCAAAATACATACATGTGTGTGTGCATAATATTTTTCCAAACCATGCTTCCTACTGCTGTTTCTCATTTTGTCTACTTCTCCGCTTCCCAAATTAGCAACTGTGGTTGGACCTTAGAAGCAGGAACCTTCTATTAAGGGTGCCGCTCCCGCTTTGGAACCACGGTTCCATGCTCCCAAGTTACAAAGAACCTCAATTCTTTCGAGAGAGAATCTCGATTCTAAGCAAGGACTTTACTATCAATATCGATGGATATATCGAGGGTCCAAAAATACGGATATATCGTTGGATATATCGACAATATTGATATCATTTTAAAGATATGGTGGAAATTATGAGTTAAACATAAATATTTTTATTGAAACTCTAAGAAACAATGATTTAGACTCTAATACACAATTTAGGATCAAAAGATTACAATTTAAATGTGTATAATACAAGTATGTGTTGTGTAAGGTATAAAAAGTGTGACGCAGTGAAAAAATAAATAATAGGAATTTATGCAAATTCAACAATATTTAAATGTCACATAATATTAAAATACTATATAATTCACATGTATGTGGTACAACACTCAATGCATAGTGTTGACTTAACTTACATCAACACTTCCTTAAGGACCAGATTCATGTATGTACATATATATAACTAGACTAAAATAAACATAAAAAATGTGTAGAACTTTTTAAAAGATAAAAAAGTTAAAGATAAAAATGTAAACAATATATATATATAAAAAATTGTATTTCTTAACTTAAAAAAAAAAATTAAAAAAATAAAAAAGAGAGGAAGAAAGAAAGAAAGAAAGAAAAGTCATGTGTTATGACTTTATGAGGTGGTCTCAGACTATTTTTTTTTTTATTTTTTTAAAAAGACTTTATGAGATAATGACACAAACAAAAGGGAAAGCACTTCCCTCCACTCACAAAAATGAAAAAAGGCGAAACAAGGGTAAGCTGTTAGAGGCGGCAGCCAAGCAGCCAAGGGGATTGATGACCAGGAGGACGACAGTGATGGCATGGAAACAACACACGAGAAGGTATGTTAGCCTTTCATTGTCGTCTGGTATTCTTCTTCTTCTATGATGGTGGCACGGATTGATGCCGATGATGGAACAAATCAGATCTTATTCTTCTTCTTTCTTCTCAGAAATTTCTTAAAAATAGTTCAAAATTTGTACCAGCATTTTAGATTGACGATATCATCGAAATATCGACCAAATGTCGACCAAACGGTAAATGGATAAAAAATGGAAAAAGTCGCGATTTATTGCGATATTGTCGAGATTTCTCGACATCTTGTCGATATAGCGATATATCCATCGATAAACAACCAAAACGAAATCGCTGAGAGATATTGTATCGACCCTTGTCGATACACCGATATATCGACAATATATCACCGGTATCAACGATTTTAAAGTCACCGATTCTAAGCAAGACAAAACCTTGTGATGGAAGGGAGAAGGCATGACCCCTCCACCCCAAAACTAAACTCTTCTCAACTTTAACCGAAGTGAAAAATGTTTTTAATAATAATAGGATTTCTATTAAATCATATCAAATTAATGCTTAGTTTACTCAATTCTTTTCCTCAAGAAAAGAAAAACAAAATAAGGTAAAAGCATGCTCTCTTTCTCTACATTAGTGTGGCTTCTCAAAAGAACACCTTTTTGCACATTTTTCTAGAATTTCATCCCACAAAATATCATATTGAGGTAAATATATATATATATTCCACAGACGCTTCCTACACGCCCCAAACTTTTGACTCTTCTATGTTCCTTTGCCCCGCTCCTGCCCTAGCCCCCGCCCCTGCCCCCACTTCATGCTTCTATGGGTTGGACGAAAACAAGCCTAAGATGTAGTCACGTAGAGCTTCAAAGGAAAAGGGACAAATCCCGCTGTTTTAAAAGAGTAAAGGGGCCTCCCCCCCCCCCCCCCCCAAAAAACCCACACACACACACACACACACACAAAAACAAAACCAAACTTGCACAGATGCCTTTACCACTGCCATATGATGGATTTGGTAAAATAAGCATATTTAATTCTATGTCAAAGTTCACCTCTAACCATGTTTTGGACCTTCCTCTTGTCCTTTTGACGCCTTCAACTTGAATCAAGGTACCCTTCCATATGGTGCATTCCTAGGTCTTTATTGTACATGAAAAAACCACCTTAAATGATTTCCTCTCATCTTGTCCTCAATAGATACAAATTCTACCTTCTTACAAAAGAATGCATTTCTTATTTTATCTTTCCTCATCTTACCACTTATCCATCTTAACATCCTCATTTTGGCCACACTCATTTTCTATTGCCAACATTTGATACCATAAAACATATTTCCTAATTGCCAACATGCGATACCATAAAACATAGTTATCTTTACTAAAAATTTTCTTTAAATTGATAAGTATTGTACCTTCACAACTTCATCCATACTTCTCTAATTGTATGAAGAACATCCTCGTGGGTCTCACCCTTTTTATAGATAATTGATCCAAGATAGTGAAAATGTTTACTTTTAGGTATTCATTGGCCATCAAATTTCACTTATGCCCTCATTTCTCTCCCTAGGTTGCTGAAATTTAAATTCATATATTTTATTTTAGTCTTACTTAACCTAAAACCTTTAGATTCTAAGGTGTCTCTCCTACTTAGAATTGACCCCTATTTTAGTTTCATCAGTTAATACTATATCTCTGTCGTTTGCAAATAACATACATCATGGAACATCTTCTTGAATACGACTAGTTAATTAATCCATAACCAGAACAAAAAGATAAGGACTCAATGCCAATCTTTGATGTAAGCCTACTGTGATTGGGAATTCACTTGTCTCTCCTCCAATGATTCTAACCCTACTTATGGCTCCATCATACATGTCCTTAATTATATATGTAAGACGAAACTCATATTAAATGCTATGAAATACAAAACTGTTTTGTAATATAAACAAAATGAGGTGTTTCATTTCCAAAATCTAATTCCTTATTTGCAAAATTCTATCAAGAATTAATATTAAGAATACATAAAAGCAACAAACCAGTATTCCAACAGGATTTGTTTCAGTTTAGCTTCCATCCGGATAAACAGAGATGATCTCTCAAAATCCTGCTTGTCATGTGCCGGTTCTATAAAATTTGCCTCAAGAACTCCTGCAATATATGGAGCAAAGCAATAAATAACTGGACTCAATGAAAAGCGTTTGACAGTAAAAATCTTGAGGAAAGCCATACCAACAACACCGTGCCCTCTTGAATTACCATCACTAGTAACTTTCCAGAAGGGCTGAAACAAAGTGAACAAACACAGCACATAAGTGAAATGAAGTGCAAGGTACAGACTCACTATTTCACAAACTTTCAAACACCCTTATCATTTAATGGGCTTAAAATTCTAAACTTCCATGAATTATTTTTAGTTCCTCGTTGAAGACTTGAAGTCAAAGGTTAAATCATTGTGTCACTCAAATTGACATTCTGGGTTTAAATTTCCAAAAATTAATTCCACCACCGCAGATATTGAAGTTTATCAGAAAAGTTTAGGCATTGCATATAAATGACTTCAGCGTTAATAATTAGAAGTATCAAAATTAAAAAGAAAACATGATCGAAGTATTATATAAATAAAAAGTTTACTCAAGCATTACCAAAACTTACCCTGATGAGGCGATTTTTATGGTACACGTTGAATCCACAAACATTAAGAGCAGGTGCCTCTTTTATAAATCCGATGGTCGTTTCCACAGAAACCTAAACCAAAAAAAAAAAAAAGCAGCCATACATGCTTATATTTTCCACTAATTTCCAAGAATATTTCAACTTCTGGACACTTGATGTTTCTGATCCAAACTTCTGTAAACTTCCATAACCTTCCACAAACCAAAACCATCTTTAAAAGGTGGGTGAAGTTTAACTACAAATTGAAGTTTAAAACCTTGAAAACAAATGTCTATGCTAAGTGTAATTATTAAAAAATAAAGCACAAGCAAGTAATGATAAGATGAGAAATAAAAACTCTCAATTGCTTTTTTGACTGAATTAGAATTCCCATTGAAAATCTCCACAAGCAAGAAATAAATGAAATGGGAATAAAATAAAATAACCCACCTTTCTTACTAAAGCAACTATAACACCAGACAAAATACGAAAATTGTTCATGTCAAAGTCCAATTAATTCAAGAACTTGCAACAACACTTTAATGCTCTCACTACATAGGGTTCTCAACATAAAGCAATCTTCAATTAGGGTAACATAGGGCATGATTTTTTCTATAAACTAAAAAAAATTAAAAAAAACCAACCCTTCTCTAAGTTGTACATCCAGAGCACATTACGTCAGTTAAGCATGGATATGTGGCAAAATATTTCTAAAGCTTAAAATTTAATGCAGGGGAAAAAACGGATGCATTTTTTTTCATCATGCATCTTACCTCTTTTGACGCCATAGCAAGCTGTGGCCTGTAAGTAACTACCTGCGGATATTTCAACTCTTCTGCAATACTAAACTGCTGTACAGGTTTTCCCCTTAAGATAATGTTGAATTTCGTAAATTTTTTGAGGTAAAGAATGGAAGCATATGCCTGAGGAGAAATTTTTCAGTAAATTAGTATTATTTGGATGCATCAAACAAGTAATACAGGTCAATAGAAGCCAAATTCAAAAATACAAATTCAAATGGTCACCCTTAATGAATAGCGCATGCGGTAGGAGATATGGGATTGAATCTCAACTACTCTCTTATTTATTTTTGACAGGCTTCCACGATTGGCTTCATCCCTCAACCTTATATCCTATATCAAATATCAAAGAGAAACATAAATACTTCCATCTTAAACTTTTCTATTAAACAGAAAGCACATGTCAGCATAATCAACAACAACAAAGATAGAATACTTGCTAATGGGCCACCAAATGCAACAAAAGTTGGCACATATAGATGCAGTAGCTTTTATAAATATTTTCACAATAAACTTATTTTTTTTGATCAGCAACAACAGAAGATTTTATTAATTATAGAAAAGAAGAAGTACAAAAGGAGGACAAGACGTCCACCTAAAGCAAACAAACAACAAAAACAAAAAAACCAGAAATTAACTCAAGACAGCCCTCCAATCAGATTTTAACAAAAACAAAGGAATATCCCACATATCCTTAGAAGAATGAGCCCAAAAAGAAGCAAGAAAATGAACCCTATCCCACAAATAACTCAAAGAGAACTCCTTATCCTCAAAAATTCTCCCATTCCTTTCAAGCCAAATAACCCAAAACAAAGCCAAAAAGGCACACCTCCAATCAGATTTTCACAATAAACTTATCACTGCTCAATTCTGTCCTTAGGAAAAATATCACATCATTTCACAGACCACCATGTAAACCAAGACATACCTCATCATCATCATCGAAACTCAATTCGTATATGCCTTCATCATTCAGCCACAGGTTAAATATTATTATTTTGGTTCCATGGGATCCAATATCCTCGAACTGGAAAAATAAAACAAACTAGTCATGGAACATGAAATGCAGACTTCAACCAAAAGAAAGAGACAAGTACTAAATGACTCTTGGTATATTTAAAAAACCATAAACTATGCAATCATTCAATTTACTCCACTCTCAACACAAACTATTCAGATTCTTAAGTCATAGTACAATAAACAAAGGTATAAATTAAGAAAGAAAAAAAAAAAAAAAAATTGGATCCAGGCCCAAGTCCAATGGTACTAAAACTATACGCTACATAAATGTTAAGTCAATAGGTTAGGACTTAGGACCTACAGCATTCAAAGAGAAATTAGAAATACGTGTTTTCGAAGCTATATCACAACTTTTACTAATTAAAGCTTAAATCCTAAGGCATTTGAGAGTCAAAGACTTCAATGAATTTACTGAAAACCACGATTGATGTTATGGCATATTTCAGGATGTCATTTTTAGGAAACTAAAAGGATGCCAGTGAAACCACAGTGCTTGAGCATGCATCTCCAACATTATTATAATAATCCAAAATAATCCCTTTTATCTGAAGGAAATGAAATGTATCAATAGAAATTGCTCAGAGTTATTTTACTGAATTTCAATATAATGTCAAATTTAGTGAAACCTTTAAGGAAAAAACTAATCCTTGGCATTACGTCAAAAAAGACCTTCAGTAAGAGATTTTAAAATATACTGCATGGAGTGTTAAATTTCATGTACTCAAAAGACCTGTAGCAGGAGCTCCTCCTTTGATGCAAAGGGAGACCATTCGAGGATGGTTTTCAAGTTAGTAGACCAATCATCCTGTGAGCCATAAATTATTGGTTCTGCCCAATGGTCAGAAACATTGAAATCAACCTGAAAGATGAAACCAGAAATGGAAGTCTGTAAACAGGAACAAATTGCTGAGGCTCAAAAGGAAATTTTAACACTAGGAATGGAAGAATCACCATTGGAACAATCACGTCATCCTGCCTAGTTTTCCGCAAAAAAGTATAGGAAAGCAGACCAACACTTTGAGTTGCGTGGCTAGATGAAAAACATTGCAAATCATGTAAAAAAATACTGAAGATTGAAAGTAAAATCTAGCAAGCAGTTTCAAATCTAGAAAGAAAAAAAAAAACTACTGAGCGAGGGCAAAAAAAAAAACTACTGAGCGAGGGAATAAATTAAGTCTAAAATATGAGCATATCTTCAACAAAATATTGCACATTCAAGAGAATTTAAACATGACATACAAACAAGCTAAATGGGCAGAACTGCAAATTAAGCTTGAAATTCCATTTTAATCCTAAAATCAACCCACTAATAGCATCACACAGCATAATTCTATTTTCTTCCCCAAAATGCCACCCAAAGACAAGTGTAGATCTTATTGCAACATCAACTAAAAGAGAAAACTCTGGCTAATATTTTATACATGCTATCAAGTATCCCTCCCATTCTAATACAACACTTACTTGTGGTTAGCTCTTGTATATATCTTATGTACTTGGGCTTTGCCATTTTTTTCTAATACAACACTGACTTCATCCAAAAAAATATGGGATGTGGGACTTAGCCACAAGGATCAAGTTACAGAAATCTCCCATTCCACCATAAGCACGTTACTGGCATTCCCATCTTGTCAATCATGCAACTAGTTCCAGTTAATACCAAAATAATAGCACAGACTACCCACTGACCTTTTCAATCATATATTGTATTTTTACCACAAACAACAAAAACATTAATTGAAAGTCTGCAGCCAATGTGGTCACCCATCAAAGAAGAGGGAGTGGACTATTCTTAAGATTTTGATGATATTTTCCCACTAAAATCTTGAAACTCAACAAACTCTATCCCATCTATTTGGAGTCAATTTGCCTAACAATATCCTCTCAAGATAAAATATATATAGACACAACTTTAATTAAAAACCAAAGTCCATGATAAGGTCAGAGGTGGAGAGAGAACATTATATTGAACCTCCTGTGTAGTTTAGTAAACGAAACATTCAATTGAACAATAAATATAAACAAAAAATATATTAACAATGCAATGGAAATTATTTTATACATACAATCTGTATTAAAATTCAGGAAAAAGAAAGTACACTGCATTAATATATATGTATGTATGAAGCTTTGATCATGTGCAGGATATCCCAGAGTATCCCTTTCGATCACAGCCGTCCGTGGATGACACACGCGCGCACTCTGGGATATCCTGCACATGATCAGTCCTCTATATGTATGTATACATATATGTATGTATGTATTTTGGTGGAGGGGGGGAATACCCTGCACGATTTGCACGACTGAAGACAATTACATCAGCACCAAGCCGCATGGTACTTGTCTTGAATCCATTGCCATCTGAAAACATACACACCTTTGAAAATCAAGAAATACAGAAACATGCAAAGATCTAGGATTTGAACCCAGAGATTCAGAGAAACTAAATCAATATGTAACTTTTAAAGGAAACCAAAATGAACATCTCAAAAACATGGATATTCTGTTTTCGTTTTTTGGCAAATCCATGTTTTTGAGCAATATGGATTTACCTCTATCAATAACAACAACAACAACAACAAGAAAAAGAAAAAGGATTTGCAGCCTATTTAAATTATATCAATTGAAGCTCAACGAAATCAATGTTATCAAGGAAGGATGAGTACAGCTTAACTGCAAGTCTGAAACTAACATACAAACCACAAGCTGTCAGAGGAAACCCTGAAGTGGAAGTCAAGTTACTTTTCAATAGAGAGTTGGGAGGGGGGAACCCTTGCCATTCTCTGGTGAACTTTGCAACTTACTTTCACTCTCCAGTCCCTTCTTTTGTTGCTTTAAGAGTGGAGAATATAAGAGGGATTTTCTTTGGATACAAATGGGAAAAAAGTTTTAATTTCAATTGGCATAATGGGAGAATTGGAGAATATTTCTGCACAGAAAAGGAGGGAGGTTGGAACCTTTAGCCATATGAATTATGTAAAAGGCACTACACAGATTATGGCCTTCATGACTTGAGCTACAGATTTTTTGACTTTGGAGAAGGGCAATTGCAGCAAAATACCGACTTGCTAGGATTGGGAACCCATGGAAGTGCACACTCCTCCTTGTTGTGCCCCATTCTGGTCCTTTCAATGGTAAGTTCCAATTGAAGAATAAGGTTTGTGGTAGACAGTGCATACTTAGTGAGAAATGGAAATAAATTGTGGTCTGGCGATATTCCCTTAGCCCTCAGACTGTTTTTGATAATACTCAAGTGGGAGAATGAGGCATGAGTGTTATCTTTCATAACTAGAGAATTCTAAATTTGGCCGAAAATGAAGAAATACAAAAGTGCAAAAGTATATTTAACAAACATTATTGCTTTAGTTCATAATGTTGAACAATAACATAAATTATGCTGGAAGAATTTTTCCAAATTAAGCCAATATCTGATGAAACAAAAAGCTCATTATAATTACATTGTCCGATTGTTGTATTTGTCTTTTTTGAAGAGTATCCCAAGCTCATACATTTCCGAATACCCTCAGGATCCATTCCACCCCCATCATCTGCACATAACATTCTAGGAAGTAACTTGACTTTGTTGTTAATAACTCATAAGAAAACCATATACTTTAATTCAATAGTAAAATTCAACTCATACTAATACAATACCTTGGAAAAGTAAAGCGGGAGAGTTATCCTTTAGAATATCTATTTTATCAACCTTCACAAAAGTTGCACCATTGCATATCTAGAAACATATGGACAAATGTGAGTGCACACACAAACAAAACTTGACATTAACGTCTGTATGAGTTGGATACAAAATAATTTCATGCAGTTGAATTATTCAACTATATATAAATATGAAAGCTTTAATCAAGACCATTAAAAAATCAATAAAAAATGGGAAGAATATAACTGTATTGCAGAGCTCTCTAGACAATGCAACTAAGAAAGAAATGTACCACAATTCCACAAAACTAAAAGAAAATCAAACTTTCATAGCCTTCTCCTCCTTGCTTTCTAGAATAACTCTACATTAATAATTCTTTCCCTTCACAGATCCGTTTATTTCCTTACATAGGGTCCACATATTATGTTCCCCAATAGTTTCCCTTCCTGCTTCAGGCCCTAATTTTCAATCAATGCGAGAGCGCCAGAACATTACTAAACAATCATACTCCAAACCTAAAACAGAGACAACCCATAATAAAGCTGCATATACTAATCAAGTTAACCATCCTTTCAAAATAATTCATGCAATGATTCATCTATAGGGAAGCGTCTGTTCCGCGGAGATAAGATGATCCACCATTAGTATTTTATCCACCATCTTCTCAAATCTAGACCCTTGTCAACATATTATTGGCATACAGACATAGGTCCGACAAGAGAAACTCTCTCCTAATCATATAAAGACCTTCTAAACCTAAATGCCCAACTCACTACTCACGCACCTTTTCCATGAAATCCTTTACCACTACCCCTCTCTTCTACCCCATACACAATGACCAAAATAGAGACGCAGCAGTTACACTTCATTAGCCAAGACCCCAGCAAGGCAACCAAAACCCGTTCTATGCACCAGAAAAGAAGAAGAACCTTAATCAAATAAAAAAATACCAAGAAAGAGAAGAAAGAGAAGCAGCAGCTTCCAGTAAGCATGCCAAAGAGATATTCCAAATGACTAATACTTATGAAAAGTTTCCTAACACAATAAAATTTAAAGCAAGATCATTTGAACTTCACTGATTGCATCTGAAGTCAACTCACACACTTAACCATGTCACTGTATGAAAAAAATTAATAAAAAGTAATAATAATACATAACCTATATGGTACAGCATAAATGACACATTAGTTCATGAATAATATTGGTAATTACCTCATCAACAGCATTATCCAAGAGCTCAGCAATCGCTGCAAAAAAATAAATAAATGAACGGATGAATAAACTAAATTTATCGCCCTGCCTATGTATCTATACTATATACTATATATTTAAATAAATAAACTGACAGACTTGGAATCAAGCACTCATCAATTTGAACCGTTTTAAAGACTAGACGAATCGCAATAAGCTTACAGACTCTAATTCTTAAGAAGATTAACATAATCTTCATTTCAACAACTAAGAATTCCCAAATTTTTCCCCCCTTAATACAGAAAAACACACCTCCAAACGCCCATTTATGCGAAGTCGCGTTTGAGTGGAGAAACTTCGGGTGAACACGGGCATGCTCCAATTGACCTGTAAAGGCGAAGCAAAAATCATACACTATACATAAAAATATATAGATATATATATATATATATATATATATAGAGAGAGAGAGAGAGAGAGAGAGATGGAACGATGGGTGCAACCTGGGGCAGGGGCAGATTTAGTGGGACCGATATCATAAGCCCCGGCTTTCCAAAAACTCCGGGACTCGAGAGCTAGGTTTCGGGGGGTCGAACCGGAGGGCGAAGGAGCAATTGCTCCGGAAGCTTCCTGTACTTGTGGTCTAGTTTTCAAAGGAAGCTCGCTCGATGACGTCGCGTTCCTTCTCACAACTCCGACGTTGTCTTCGTCGTCGCTGCTGGCAATGTCCACAACATTTATAGGCTTTTTTTCCTTTTTCGCTGACATTGTAGAGGGGCCAGTGCTGTAAAATAACGGAATTTCGAAAGTTAGGGTTTGCAAAGCTTCTAGTGTATATGATGAATGGAGTTGCAAGAATCTCTGAAAGATGAAGTAGAAGTAGAGGAGTTTCGTGAATGAAGTAATGAAGGTTGAAATCGCAGATATGGAACGTATGGGATGATGGAGATTATGGAACTAGCTGCTTCTGCTGATACCTTGTTTTCGAATGACCGTAGAGAACCCGTGGACTCTCCTCTGACCCAGAGAGAGAGAGAGAGAGAGAGAGAGAGGGGGGGGGGGAGTGGTAATTTTGTACTTTTATTGTTTTGTGAAAGCCTTCTTGATAATAGAGCGCTAAGAAAAAAAAAATTTGCAAAATTGAAAGCGCGTTTGGTAATCTCTCTTTCAGTAAAGAATAAAAAAATTTAAAAGGAAAGTGCTTGTGATATTAGCACTTTCTGGCATAATAACGTTATTAATAATAACGCTTTCAGTAGAAGAAAACAAATTAAATCTTTTTTTAATAACGTTTCAGTAAATAAAATAAAAAAACATAAAAGCGTGTTTATGAATAGCGTTTTCGATAACGCTAATAGCGCTTTCAGTATAAGAAAAAACTTGAAAAAGGAAAAAGGTGAAATTTCTTGGTTAGTTGGGGGAAAAAACATTTTGCGGCCACGACTTCGCTATGGCTCTCTCGCACTTGACTCTCTCTCTATCCACCATCGAAGCCGGCGTACACCCCTCCGACCGCCGTATTCTCTCGCCGACGACGACGACCTCCCACGCTGCCGTTCTCTTTCTTCTTTCTCTCCTCACGAACATCTCCGCCGTCCCTGCTCGTCTATATCAACAGGTAACATTATTCCCTCCCTGAATTTTCTATTCATACTCATCTTCTTCGAAAAACTACTGTTTTTTACTGAACCCTGTTGGATTTCTCTGTGCATCTTTAAATGGCATGTTAAATCGCTAATTTTCTGATGTATTGGATAATTTACAAATGGTATTGATTGTAGTTCAGAATCTTTTTAAGAAACATGTGCTACATTTTACCATAGTAAACTGTTTGGTTTCTAAGAAAAAGGAGGAAAAGTGAAGGAAAAAAAAAAACACATTGCCTCTCACAGTACTTGTTGTCTTGGCTTCCAATAAATGAAAATTTTGTACTATCTAGGGTCAGTTGAGTGGAGGCTTTTGCTTCTCAGGAGGTCACAAGCAAACAAAAATCCCAAATTCAAAAGCTTTGTTCTCCTTTGTTTCCTAACTTGATTTTTAGTCAATGAAGCGGAATTGATTTTCAGAAAGCGCTTGTCATTTTCAAGCATAGAATTTCCTCGTTGTGGGGTTGCGTAAATAAAGTGCATTGCTATGTATTGTCCTTTATGTGACTTAAATTGATCTCTATTGCCCTCAAGCAGCCTTCTTTTTTCTTTTTCATTTTCTTTTTTTCAACTCAAACTTTCAGCTTGATTAATCCCCTAGAATATGGGTGAGACCACCACCGACTTCACATCAAATAATGTCTAAGATAAACATGAATAGTGGCTAGTTGCAAGAGAGAGTGGGAAGTCAAACCCAAGACCTTTTGCTTCTGGAGGCATAAATCCCAAGAACCATTGATTTACTCATTGGGGTTCCATCTTTTAGACCGGATAGAATGCTCTTTATTCAAAACACGGTTTGGATAAACATTTTTCTTCAATAAGAACTTCCTTCCGTTTTTTAATACGAGTCTCCCTAAAAATGTGAAAGAGGAAGCTAGTATTTTTAAGTTGAGAAGGTGTATATTGCTTTTAGGAATTCGTTTAGATTTTCGAAGAGGGAACCATAATATTTTACAAGTCAAAATAATTCCCTAGGAATTCTTCTTTTCTTTCATGTCTACATTAATATATGCTCCCAACAAATTTTTCCCTTGTGTTGAAGACTGAAGTTAGATTGGTAGTCATATTGTTAGTTTTGGTCCATGTTGGCATACAATTCTCATTTGAATTTGCTAGGACAATGTTGTAATATGCTTCATATGTATATTATAATTAATTAATTTGTCTTTTATTGTACATTAGCTTGCTGAATAGTTGTCAAATTCTTTCCTTTTCCTGTCTCTTTCAATAAAATGGAGCATTAGTTTGTTTGTTATGTAATAATTATTGAGAATCATTTGTATAAATTAGTCACTATGACTCACCTATTGATTGTTTTATTAACTCTGTTTTTTAACATCGTCCACTTTTTTTGTCCTCAATCTGTTTCGCGATGTAAACTATGCACTTCACAAGTCATAACTTTTCATTCTTATGAAATTTAAATTCAATGTTGGGTTTCTTCTTGAATCTAAGATATGGTTGATTTTACACAACTTTTCTTAGAACCTAGTTAGTAAGGTGTGAATTGGGTGGTCCGGAGTAGATCTAACTGGTCCATGTGTGGATCCAAAAGTTTACACAGATTTGGTTTGGATTTTAGATACATTATGCGGAATATAAATCAGTTTCATAGCTAAAGATATGATCCAGAAGCCCAAAATCTATATTCCAGCCTCTTTTTTGGCTTAAGATTTAATTTGATACACATTTGTCCATGATTTTGCTTGCATAAATACTTTTTAGGAAAGAATGATTAAGAAACATAAATTAAGAGCAATAATAGGGAAAAAGAAAGAAAAACACAAGGACTCTAATATTCTGAAATAGAGTTGAGGAGTGAAGATTAGGCCAGATTCATGTAAGAGACTTAAAATTCTTGTTTGTAAAAGACTTATAATCCTTGTTTGGGTGTCCCGGGGAAATTGAATTGTTCCATTGTGTTTTTAGTATACAATTTTACAAATAAATTCATCATTATAAAAAGCAGTAACTAAAATTTGAAAGGTGGCATTTCAAGAGATTTTAAACTTGATATTGTACCTTCATCTGTAGTGATAGCTTCAGTTTTCTTTAATGGCTTCATTTGAGTTGATGGATTTTTAGCTTTAGATGCAATGAAAAAAAAAAAATTTGGAGTAATTATGTACCCCCCCCCCCCCCCAGCCACCCCCCCCCAAAAAAAAAATCCTTTGAGATCCAAACATGGCCTTCATATGTAGGTCATCACTGAGCTCATTTGTCTCTGCCGTCCCCCTTCACCCCACCCCACCCCACCCCCACCCCAAAATTCTCTCTCTCATTATTTTGTCTTCTCCTAGGCCCAATCAATGAGCTCATTTGCTCTTGTGAATCTCCTCTCTCTCTCTCTCTCTCTCTCTCTCTCTCTCTCTCACACACACACAAATACAGACACAAATATTATTTTTTCTTCTCCTGGGCCAGGCTGAAGGTGTAAGAGAATAAAGTGGGACAAAATCATAAACAATTAAAGCTAGGTACCAAAAATTTGCAATTTTTTCAATGCACCTGTGGGACATCTACCTGTACACTGTATCTGTCTCTTGATCTCTCCAAAGGGGCAACCATGTACAGATATAATAGCTCCCACATAAACGTTTTCTATACGTATCTCAGTGTGCAAGTCTCTTAGTCTCTCTTTTGGCATATGCTTCAATGGCTGAAATTGGTTCAGCACCTACTAAGAGAATGTGTTCTGTGCCTGAACGTGCCATGGTGCACATAGCCATGACGGCTTTGCAATTTGGTTATGCTGGGAACCATGTCATTTTGAGAGCTGCGCTTAATATGGGCATAAGCAAGCTTGTTTTCCCTATTTATAGGAACATCATCGCACTGGTTTTGCTCGTTCCCTTTGCGTATTTCCTGGAGAAGTACATGTTTAAGCTCTACTTAACATATATGAAGCATTTTAGATTCTTAAGTTTTTACATTTCTGACTCTTCTTTGTCTTTGTAGGAAAGACAGGCCGGCACTTACTACTTCTGTTCTCATACAATTCTTTCTTCTTGGACTTGTTGGGTATGATTTGTTATAAAGAAACCAATATGAAAGACCAAAGTTTGTGTAGTTTAACATTGATTTTCTTTTGCAACAGAATAACATCAAATCAAGGATTTTACTTATTGGGTTTGGAAAACACGTCGCCCACCTTTGCTTCAGCTATAGAGAATACTGTCCCAGCCGTAACTTTTCTCATGGCTACTATACTCAGGTAAGCTAATATGACTACTCTAGTTTACTTTTCAAATTCCTCTAGGTATATTGGCTTGTTCATATGCTTTGCCTTGCAGAATAGAGCAAGTGCACTTGAAAAGGAAAGATGGTATAGCTAAGGTGCTTGGAACTCTTGCTTCTGTCATTGGAGCTTCAGTCATAACTCTCTACAAGGGACCAGCCATATATAGGCCAAATCCCCCTTTACACCAATCACTTTCATTGTTTTCATTAGGAGATGCTAAGGGGAAAAACTGGACCTTGGGTTGCATCAGTCTCATTGCTCACTGCCTGTGTTGGTCTGGCTGGATTGTGTTACAAGCGCCACTCTTGAAGAAATACCCGGCTCGGCTCTCTGTTACCTCTTATACTTGCTTCTTCAGTATTCTACAGTTTTTGGCAATGGCAGCATTTATTGAGAGAAACTCTCAAGCCTGGCTTGTTCACTCCGGTGGTGAACTCTTTGCTATCTTCTATGCTGTGCGTAACTAAAACTGATGCAGTGATATATATCATCATTCAACTAGCATGACAGTCAGCTGCTACACAAACCGAAAAATTTTGCACTAGAAATGACCACATCATCCATTAATTTCATAAGTGCTCTTGCCAAATTATCTTATATGAGTTATGCATACAGTCTCCTGCAAGCATAGCATTTCCCTGAATTGAAAATCACAACAGGTTACAAATACTTACGATCATGTGTCTCATTAAGCAATGTTTAGCTCTGCAGTCTACACACTATATTTTGTGCTAAGAATACATGTCAACTAATTCCTCAGAGACATTTTGAAATCAGTGGGGTAATATTGATCATTTTGCTTTGAAAGGAAAGGGAAAAATGATGCCAACGTCATTTAGCATGAGGTTTTAGTACAAGTTATCAGTTCATATAGCACTTGAGTTAATTATACCCCATGCTTGTGTGTGTGTGTGTTTTCTTATTCATTTGCCTGGCATAGAATGTTCCACGACCTTAAGAATAATTATATCATTACTAAGTGCTGTTTTTTCTCATACTACTATATTAGAATGACATAGTAGATTGGTGGTTGCAGGGAGTGGTAGCGTCAGCATTCGCGTTCGCAGTGCAGATATGGGTCATTGACAGGGCTGGCCCAGTGTTTGTTGCAGTGTATATACCTGTGCAGACCTTACTTGTGGCCATAATGGCATCTATTTCTTTAGGCGAAGAATTCTACTTAGGAGGGTGAGTCCCTTCCTACCCAATCACGGTTATATTTGTTCGACGATACTCATTCTTATCAATCATCTATCTATAGCTGTTACTGGTTTGATTGAAATTCAATTAGGCTTGCCATACCAAGGAGAAGCCATAGGTCCTCTATTCAAAAATCAACTTGGGGAACCTTTTAAGCCAGCCTACTACATTTTTCATCTCTCTCTCTCTCTCTCTCTCTCTCTCTTTCTTTCTATATATATATATAATAAAACCAAACTATATACCAACCAATCTATCCTATTTGTGCTTTTTCCCTGTAATTACAGTTGTTTAATCTTTTTTTTTTTTTTTTATTGAATGCAATGTGCAGGATCATTGGAGCAGTGGTAATCATAGCTGGATTATACATGGTTGTATGGGGAAAAAGTGCAGAGAGAAAATTTGCAATTGAAAAAGCTGGAATGTCATCGAAGGTAGAGAATGATTGGGCAACTAGCTGTGGCAAATCCTCCCTCGTCCAACCACTACTCTCTAATTCCTCCAGCAATTCGTAGTATGCTGCAAAGATGTATGAAATGCTCTCGGTCTGCACTTGCACCCATGTGCCAAACTCTTTCACAGGTCATGATTTAATGTCACCAGGTTTGCAGCAGTGTGGCATTGCTTAATAAAAAGAAGCACTAATGAGCCCCCTTTTATCACCCACCCTCAGCCCCCAGGAAAAAAAAAAAAGAGAGAAAGAAAGAAAGAAAGAAAGAAAAAAGAAGGAGAAAAACCAGGAAAAATATATTAGAGAGAATTAATTGAATCTCCTGATCCGACCCATATCTGTAACTGTAATAAAATATTTGAAAAGAGTAAAAGCATCAACGGTTGTGAAAAAGTGTGAGACCAAATCTTACACCAAGTATAAACAGATCCCTCCCCAATAGTAATAATATTATGGAGGAAGAAATGACATTATATAGCAAGCAAGCACTTTCAATTGAAATAAGCTCTTGATTCTTGTTAGTCTTGTGTGTTTCTCTCTCCCTATTTTCTTTGTTTAATAATTAATTTGGCAAACAAAGTGTTTCTATTTTTGAAGTTGGGTCTATGCATTCACGAGTCGATGAGTAGCCGTGTCACTACTTTGGAGTTTTCTTCGCAGCCAAATAATTAAATTTTCACAGTTTAAAGTTTTGGGGTAACTTATTGCTGTTTATCCCATTGCTTACTTCAATCCACTAGCAAAAATAATCTCCTTGGAATATGATTTTCTTCCCTGACAAAGAGAGAGAATCAGATGAAATCCACTCAGCCTCAACTGCTATTATGGTTTTTAATTAAAATAATTGATGGGTATTTGTCTGTTTTGTTTATCCCTTCTTTGGTTATAGCCACATAAATTGAACTCTCCAAGGACTAGTTTTTTTACATCGAAGTCGTGTTGTGGCCGAATAAAATAAAAATACAGATTTACTCCAAGGATGCTCTGTATGGCCATGTGGAGTACATGGTAAGTGGTAACAGTGCAAATTCGAATAAAAAGGGAGCATATTCACCCTAACGGTTATGTTCTTATTAGCACGTATTGATATAAGTTATATCAACACCATGCATTGGGATTGTACCCACTGCATTAGTCCAATTTACCTCATATCCCATTAATGCACAAGGTATAACTTTTAATGCAAGTGTTAATATAAGTTATATCAACACATGCTTACTTGATCATCATCCTACACCTTAAAATTAAATAATCAACAATAAGATCAACATAATGAAGTTCTTTTTTTCTTATTTACCCAAAAAAAATAAAAAATAAAAAAACCAATTAACAACGTTAAGATCACAATATGTGCCCAAATTATTCATTGTGTAGGCACTATCTATTAAAATTTAGATGAATGAATTTATTGATTCGAATACTTCTACGAGCCAAATTATTTGGGTTTGGATCAAAATAAGTTTGATAAAAGATTCATCCAAGTTTACTCATAAAATAAATGAGTTAAAATCAAACTTTTAAGTATGTCAAATCAAAGTAGGGTAAAGTACCATTCTTCATTTATGTGAGCTTATTCAATATTTAACTAACTATATTATTTGAGCTCCGATCGAGATTAACTCCATAAAAGCTCATTCAAACTTACTCATGAGTTAAACAAATTAAACACAAACTTCATTTATGAATTCAATAATATATTCAATCAATCCACAGCAACCTACTGCACAACTCAGCTTAACTAGTTCATACCCCAAACCACGAGTAGTGTTAGCAAAAAGCTTATTGATTAAAAAGGCCTTCTGTTGTCCTAAATTTTTTCACGATGTGATTATTTAAGTGGCATGCATTTAAAAAATTAATAAAAAAATATAATAGAAATTAGTGATGAATAGTTCTGCTGATTCGAATACCTACATAGAAATTCTTGTGGTTTCGGGCTTCGGTTGGATGTACAGCTCCCTATGATGGAGCCGAGTCTAAAGACGGCGTAATTGGCTCGAGCAGAACGAGCCGTAGTCTGTTCTACTATTGGACGATCAAACCCTGTGGCTTCGTATCAGATCCTGTTTTCACCCAATGATATAAGCCCATTTCACAAATTCACGGCCGCATTAGTAAACGAAACCTACTGCTTTGCTTCAACGAGCTCGCGGTGTTGGCTTCTTTCTTCTCCTTCCCTTGCGAAGGTTTCTCTCTCTCTCTCTCTCTCTCTATATATATATATGTTTGTACCTGCAATACTGAGATTTTGAATATATGTATGTCTATGTATATGGAAGAACTGGAAATGGGAATCTGAATTTATGGCAAAAGCTAGGGTTTATAATCCGTTGCTAGACGTTATGCTGTCATGTTCTTTAGTCTTTTCTATTTAAATTATAAGTAGCATGCTTGATGGTCATTAAATTAAATGGAAGATAACAAACGTTTTGCTCCGTTTGGTTGCTGAGAAATTGTAGGAAAAGAAGAGAAAATTTTTGAAACTTGCAATAACTTATTCATCCCCAACTTGTCAGAACATTTTGAGTTGGCATGATTGTTGTATTTTTTTTTTTTACTTTCTTTTATCATTATATGGCACTTCGTCTATTTTTTCCCCCAATCAACAATACCATTATATATATTAGGCAAACTCTAATAAATTGCAATTTGTTAACTCTAGAACCAATTATGTGTGTGTGTGTGTGTGTGTGTGTAGAGAGAGAGAGTTACACACACAAACATAGTGCCAACGTTTACATTTGGAGTGCAAGGAATCCTTAGTCTAAAAAACAAGGGTTAGGGCCAAATCTAGCTCACCTCTCCCAGGACCCCGCTTAGTAGGACCAACACTGGGTGATGGAATTTTTTCGATCCTCAGTTTTCTGTTATTTTTCTTGTCCTTAAATGACCACAGAGCTGGTTGTCTTGTGCGGAGTAATTGATAATGAACTGAAATCTTATACAAGTGGGTCGAATGTGTCATAGATGGAAACAAAGTGACCATGTTGGATGGGCATTCACACTTCAGACGTGTATTGTTCATTCTTCTTCAAGGAACCATCTATTTTAGTCCCAATCACTATTCATATCCCTAGGTGGATTTTCTGTCTTGATTTTGACAATTTCATGTATTGATTCACTTTTAGAATTTACTTTGCAATCTTGTTCAGCACTCTGATTGCTTTTTCTTCTATCAATGAATCAGCTTAAAGAGTTTTTAAAAAGTGCATAGACAAACTCTTTGTCTTCCTTTGGATGTTGGTGTGGTTGGCACTTATTAAACTTTATTTTGCATCCTGTGATATAAACAAAACAAAAAAAAAAAAAAAAAGGAAATTTTTAAGAGTAAAGACCTTTTCATGGTGAGGATATGAACATCTCAATGGCTTGCTAACCACTTTTAAACACAGTACTATTGGAAGTTGTGTAGTTCAGGTCAGTACTTAGTACGTAATACTATATATGGAATATGCAAACTAAGGGAGTCTTGCATGTGGGTTATTATGAATAAAGGGGTATGAGAGGTTTAAAAAAATGTATACATGCCTAGCATCTAAAATTGCATTTTGTGCAGACTTTTAATTTTTGGTTGGAAATGAAGAAATAATATGAAATGAATTGTGATTTAGCCTCAAAACTTGGGCCTTTTCCATGATCCCTGCTGTGCTGAAAAAGTAGTCTAGATGTAAATTGAGTATGTAATCTCTTTGAATCTTTCCTTGGATGGTTTTAGTAGACTGGTAAACCAGTGGAAGATTGTTGGTGCAGTCTTGTGTCCCATTAATATATTGGAAGAAATTGAATGGTACACAACTGAATTACAATCTGTTTCGGTATATTGAAGGCCATAAAGATTCAATTTATAAATTCCTGTGTTTGGATGGAAATAGCACATATCTGTTGCCACAAGATAACACTTTGAGCAAATGTCCTTATATGGATGAAAGAATCAGGCAGTTACTCTACTGATTCTTTCTTTGAGTATGCATTAGAGAGAACCTAATACAAAAAGGGTCAGCTGGGATTGGTTCAACAGCATGATTAATTTAATGCTCCATCTTGTCCTTTTTGGATCTTCTTTTGGAAAACATGAATAGGAAACTGTCACACAATAGCACATGTTTCTGATAAACTACATTTATTTTCACTAGCATCTCATGTGTTGAGGCAATGGGCTATTGTACAGCTTTGGCAATGGAACCAAATGCGGATCCTGAGAACCAGCTGATGATTGGAGCAAGTGTTCAACAAACGATGCAAATTGATCCAAGAAGAGCCCGATTTCCGTGCTGCATCGTGTGGACACCCCTTCCTGTTCTTTCATGGCTTGTTCCGTTCATTGGCCACGTTGGCATATGCAGAGAGGATGGAGTAATCTTGGACTTTGCAGGACCTAATTTTGTGTGTGTTGACAATTTTGCATTTGGGGCAGTATCACGCTACATCCAAATAAGCAAAGAAAAGGTATATGCTGATTTTCATTTTTGAACGACAGTTTGACTCTTTCACGTTATCTTTTCTGCAATCATAGGGGGCACCAGCCTTCCTCCAAGGCCATCTGCCCTACATCACAGTAGAGTGGGCACTGCTGTCATTTCATTAAATGGAGAACCAAGGAACTTACTAAATCACCTTATGCTTCTTCAGTGAAATGACTGGTGCCCTTTTGCACCGTGATGTGGTGGGGCTGAGTAATACAAGTTGGCAGAGTTGAAAATTGTAGAAACAATTAATTTCGTAGATTCCACACCCCCCCCCCCCCCCCCCCCCCCCCCCCAAGGCGCCTGGGGTGGACATGCATGTCCTAGATGTTTATTTTATTTTCTATTATTTTTTGTATGATTTCTGCCCATTCCTAAGTATTCTCTGAAAAATTTTGGCCAACAGTGCTTCATTTCTCCCCATCTGGCTGCTGCACATAAAAGTGAGGATCAATATGAGCAGGATGAAAGGACCATATCAACATGGGATGATGCACTGCGGAAGAGCACGCAGGAATTTCAACACCGATCTTACAACCTCCTTACCTGCAACTGCCACTCCTTTGTAGCCAACAATTTAAACAGGTTAGGCTATAACACTGGTGGGTGGAATGTGGTGAACCTTGCTGCTCTGATTTTCCTCAAGGGTCGCTGGGTGAATAAAGCATCCATGGTACGATCTTTCTTACCATTTGTCATAGTACTCGGTCTTGGACTAACGTTTGGGGGTGGGACCTTCCTAACTTTCTTGGCCTTCTTCACCTTCTTTCTTACGGGTTGGTTTCTTCTTGGTACCTACTTTTTCAAGAGTTTAATCCAATTGTAGCTCATCCTTGAATGCATTATGTGTGCAAAAACTGTATTTTAAAGAATGTTTGTTGATTCAGATACATATAATACAAAAAATAACCTGAGCTTACTTGGGAGATTGTTGGGGATGGCTTGAACAGATAGAATGAAGATGTTTCTTTTTGTTAGTGTTGATTTTTCATGGTTGAAAATTGAAATTTCCTCTAGCTGGTGACCACCAAATATACTGTTTCTTTCTCATATGAATCAGAAAGAATATTGGTGAATGTTGAATGGTTTGTGCGGAATTGAAACGTTGTCATTTCCTTGGTGGTTCATCACCCGCCTTGGTGGTAGCTGCTCTAGATGGTGCATTGCATCATGTTGAGAACCTCCACTCGGTCCAACTCATGTAAAATGAGAGGCCCAAAATGAAAAACCCACATGTGCGATCGAAGTTCATTCAGGCACGACATTTCATTTATTTTTTAGCCAAACATTTCAGCATCATGCGTGATCGGCTACCATCATTGCTCAGTCACAATCTAGTGGACCTGGATGCTGACATCCCAATATCAAAGAAAAAGAAAAGAAAAACTAAAACACGCGGTATCTCACCGGTTTGATTTTTTCGATATTAACCAATGTAAGGTCAATGTCTGAGAATTAATTGGATCGCTCTCAAAAAGACCATAGAAAAGAAAACGAAAATATTTACAACTGCTTAAGAAATGAAATCCTTCTAGAGCACTTTCAAGTATTTTCACTTCCTCTTCCTCCAACCTTTTAATATCCAAACTGAGCTAAAGGATACTTCTTTGAAAAGGAAAAAAAAATAAAAAATAGAAGAAGAAAAAGGAAGAGGAGGATAAATGTTTACTAAAGGTATAAGGAAAGTGCATAAATGTTTAAGAAAAACCAATTTTCAGTAACATTTTTTTCTATTCTCATTCATCCAAGAATCCAAATGTCGGTTGAATGGTTAATATATAAATTCCACCCAATTAATTCTTTGAAGATTCGAGTAGATATTTTCCATTTAAAAGATGATAAAATATTAATGGAAATATAAATAAAAAGAATATCTGGGAAATTTATACCATTTTAAATGCAGAGGTTTAAAAGGAATAAATTTTCCCACTTGCCATGTTTGTGTCCGTAACATGTGCCGAACAATTAAGAATTAAAATAATAATAATAATAATAAACAAAAATGAATTTTTGGGGGTGGTATTAAAAGGACATGCACCACATGATCATGCTGAGAGTCACCGTACTGCACGATCCAAGTGAGTAAAACTTTAAGCCAAAAAATTATTAGAATATGGCAGACACTCTAATAAAGAACAGACATCAATCAACATTAAAAAAAAACAAAAAACAAAAAAAAAAAAAATCCCATAATAAAAAAGAAAGATAATAAAATGTTTTCTTGCCTGTCTTAGTGTCTTGATAAAATTGGTTCTTACCCCCCAAAAAATAAATAAATAAAGAAAATAATGAAAGAAAGAAAGATAGAACGAAGGGAAGATAGCACTGGCAACAAAACACCTAGTGTGATAATGTGACATTTTTCGTGTGTTATTTATTCAATGATTAGATGCCACATTATAATTTGCCATGATAGGGAGGAAGATGGAGGAAGTTCATACAATGCTCATAACAAATAGTAGTTCATAAGAAATAAGAGAGAAAAGATAATAATTCTTTAAACATGTGTGATAATTTAAACACACTTACCCAACTAACTACCCCTATTAATTTTATAAATCTATTTGATAAGCTCTCCCAAGTTGAGAGATTTTGGTGTCCTCTTCAAATAAAAACTCGTATACTATAGCAATATCACAAGTTGAGACTGATCAGGTCCGAAACGTTACAGAAATTATTGTACGGTTAAAAATCATAAATGATAACCACATATGTGCAAATGAATGTTATGTACGACTTCAAATTATATGATATGTCTCAGATCCCTCAAACCTAGAGCGAGTTTTTCATGTAATTGTGACACAGTTATATGGTGTCACAGACCAATAAGAATCAAGTAAAGTAAGATTATGGGGTCAAAAAATATTTCAACAATTCTACTTTATTTAACTCTCATCGTTTCAACTCCTCGCAGAGATCGTTGCTTGTGTGAGTATAGCACATCTCACACAAACCATTAGAAGAATAATCTTGACCAAAATCTCAATGAGAGTAAAACCTAAAATACTCTTAATAGTTAATTAAAAAAAAAAAACCCTTATTAACCTGTGACACCTTATAAGACATATTTACATACAAGTTTTTCTCCTCAAACCTAATCAACCCTTTATCAATACTTACTAAAAATACAGTAAATAAATATATTAAATTTGACATATTTTTTGATGTCTGATCATTCTCCAATCTCGAATTCTCGATATTTTTACCTAAATTATTAGGGTGGGTGGATCTATGGTATGTCTCCATCGTACGGCCAGGATATATTGTATACATGTCGTGAAGCTTGAGTTGGTAACAGCTGGCATATGTATATCTGTCGCACCGAAATATCCGTACACCTTGTCCTGGGTGGCACCTGGCAAATGGTGCCATTATTAGGTCATTTAGGGGGAAAAAAAAGAAAGGGCTACCATGAGGGTGTTCGCATCTCTCTTAGTCTCTTGCCACGAGCTCTTTTTTTCTAAGCTATCTCTCAAGCATGCATTTTAAGATTTGCATTTTAGGATGAATTTAACTTCATTTTTTTTTTTTTGGTTTGATGTTTAAAGTGTTTGGACTAATTTGCACGTATCTTGACTAAATCTCTTTTCGCATAATTTTAAGGGCACACCTCTTACATCGGTTTGGTATATTCAGGAATTAATTTTTAAAGTGCTTCTTAGAAGAATCAAACTCAAGTTAGTAGAATAGAAGATTCTCCTCCTACCAATTGGCGAACTCCTATTTTATAAAATGTATGCCTCAAAATAGTGAAAGAATTCTAAATTTAACTCTCCATTTTTTAATATCTTATGAAAGTTAATTTACATGAAATGAGCATTGACTTTACTCAAATTTTGAAGGGAATTAGTTGGATGTTTGATATCCAATTGGCAAAACTCTTATGATGAATAAAAATGCTTCCTAACCTGTCGCATGGGTCATGTAGCATAACCCGATAGATGTGGGCCCAAATTATTTATTTATTATTATTTTTTATTAATAAAACTTAATCATACCCTTAACCATTTAATATTAACAAATAGGTTTTGATACTTTACCATAAACTTAAATTCAAGATAACCCCATTCTACAAGTGAGGTTTTTATTAGTAGAACTTAATCGTACCTTTAACCATTTAATATCAACAAATAGGTTTTGATACTTTTATATAAACTTGAATTCGAGTTCTATAAATGAAAGAATGCTATTGGCGACCCACCTCTTATTTAAGGAGAAGCGATGGAATTAGGATTTGGTGTTGGGTGAAAAAACTTGGTACCATATTGAGGTGTAAATCAATAGCTTTACACCAATAGCTTTGATGGTGACACCTTTGTGATAAGGTACAAATCAACAATTTGGATCTCAAGTTTAAAAGTTGCTATTAAAATAATCGAAATACCCTTAATGGGAGGGGTTTTTTTTTTGGAGTGGGACCTTTTCAATCTGGTAGTGCCACATAGATTCATGCAAAGTAACCGGTGCACCTACAAGGGCCACTCATAATAGCTTTTCTCTTTCAAAATAGACCTGTACGTGCTGCCAATATAAAGAGCAGAGCCGTTTCGGTTTTGGTGAGTTTTTGTGTGTGATAATACAATTTTGAGAGAGCTTCGACCAGAGAGACACAGAGAGAGAGATGGCAGCAGAAGAAGGACAAGTCATCAGTTGCCACACCGTTGAGGAATGGAACGGGCAGCTCCAGAAGGGCAATGATTCCAAGAAACTGGTATTTGTTTTTTCTATTAATCAATTGTTTTTATTTTTATTTTTGAGAATTTTTTTTTCCTTGGGTTCGATTTATGGTTGGATTTGATTATTTTCTCGTGGATCTTATTATTTTTCCCATTTTGAATAATGTGTTCGTTTTGGTTTGTTATTATTCGATTTGGTTTGTTCGATCTGAATTTGCGTCCAAAGGATGCCATATTTTTTTTAATTCATTTTTGTTTGTGATGGGTTGTGGTGATGCTTTCCTTTTGTTTTACCTTTTTTTTATATAAAAAAAATTATGCCCTGATGTTTATTTCTTTTTGTTTGGAATTTTTTTCCTTTATTTCTTTTTGTTGGGTGTGTTTTTTTTTTTTTTTTTTTTTTTTTGGGTGGTGGTTGTGGTGTGTGTGTGCGTGTTGGGAGGGGGGGGGGGTGTTCGTGAGCCTGTGAGATAACGTATGAAATGGATCCTTTCAATGTCAAAAGGAGAAAATAGAGGCAGTGAGGAATTTGGGGTTCCCAAACAGAGTTGCTGCTACAAAACATATGACAATTTTGAATGTTTATGACGAATCAGTTGGTTTCTAGACATTTTTTGACATAGGAATTTGGATAAATGAATGAGAGTTAAATTTAAAGTGATAGTTTGTTAGGATCCTAAAGGTTTATAGGCCTTGATTTCTTGCGTTTCGTGAGATGGTGGGACTTTTGAGTTAATGGTCTAGGTTTTGTAACCATGGGTTTCTTATATTTGAAATAGCAAAGACGGGATTTTGATTTAGACTTACAGAATAACCTTAAACGAGGTGGACAATTGTTTCCTACTTTCCTAGAACTTATTGGTTTATATCGTGTTAATGAGGATAGGGATGCTAGAGAGGAAATGACATTTCCAGGTGTTAATATTGTTGTATTGATAGTAACGATGTGTGTGCAAACATATTGCTTCCTGCAGCGAATAAATTTTTAGCGATTCGGGTCTGCAGGGAGGGATTGATGTTAAAAAAATAATTTTGATCATATGGGCTTAGGCATTTTGGTTTAAATATTAGGAGTTTTTAGACACTGAAATCTTTGGACCCAAATGGCCGACGGTTATTCCATAGGCTTTGTATTGGTATCATATTTTACTGTCTTTGCTTTTGGTGATTGTCTCCTCAGTCCTCACCATGGTTTTCACACTTTGACTGCATGAGTTTATCACTTTAATTGGCTCCCCGCTGCTTTGGAGAGTCATGTGCTGATGATGGCAGTAGGGACCAGTGTTTTACCTTCCCCCAAAAAGTACGAAGTATTTATTTTACCTTCACCAAGAAGGTATTCTTTTGGGAAAAATTGAAGAATGACACTCTGTTATAGGTTTTTGGAAATTATCGAAGAACTATATTTTTTTATTCAGATTTCCTGCTCAATTGATGTAACAGTGGCCATATCAATACACTGTTTTGAGTGTTGTCTTTGGAAAGATATTAGACAGTTATGTCCAGTGTTGTCGACTTGTCTTTTTTTTCATTTTTTTCTTTTCTACAAGTTGTCCACTTGTCGTTAGCCATGGCTGTTTGCTTCACTGTTTTGAGTGTCAATTAAATATTTAAACATTATTCTGGAAAACTTTTAATCTCATGGACATTCTTGTGGTTTTAGTAATTTTTAATTTGATTAATTATATTTAATGTTTCTGTAGGAATATTTATATGACGTGTGTTTTGGAGTATGCAAGTAAAACCTAAATTTTGGTGATTAACTTTGGATACACCTTTACAAGCTTTTATTGTATACTCTGTAAAAATATAAAACACTAAAACATAGTATTGGGTCCTTCAAACTTTGACCGACTGGATTTATATTTAAATCTCTCTCTCTCTCTCTCTGGTGCTGACTATGCACACTAGCCTATAGTTTTATTTATTTATTTCAGGAATTTTGAATTAATTCTTGACCTCTTCTCCTTGTCAATGATATAATAGTCTAAGCCAATAGCGAGTAATCTTAAGTTCAAACTTATGGAAAAACATTATATCCATTTATCGAGATTGGGGGTAGGTTCCCATTTTATCTTTTGTCTCCCACCCAAAAAAAAAAAAAAAAAAAAAAAAAATCCCCCTTTATTGGAGGGAAGGGATACTACCTTGTTTACGGGAAAGGAGAGCACATGGCTACTAATAAAAGATGTAGCGATGGTTATCTGTATGTTATGGCCTTAAATAATGAAATGGGAGCTGAATTTTCTGTGTCTTTGTGATGCAAAACTCATTTGTTTATAGATAAGTAAGGTTAGTGCCAATGGTTTGCCACTTTATTTTTGCATGGAAAACCTTTCTCAATTTGTTTCTTTGAAATATTTCTGTCTCTGTAATTGGTGCAGTTAGTTGTTGATTTCACTGCTTCATGGTGCGGACCATGCCGTTTCATCGCACCGTTCTTGGGAGAACTGGCTAAGAAACTACCTGATGTCACATTCCTTAAGGTGGATGTGGATGAATTGAAGGTAAGAAAAATAGGAAATTCTTTACAAAATCTCGGCCCCTTTTGGTTGCAGACATGTAAACAATTTTCATTTTTGAGTATAACTTGTTTTCAACTCATTTTCAGCGGCAAATGTGCCCGTGCTATTGAAAATGCGAAAAACGAGATTTCAGTCAAATCCAAGCAATTTTTTTTATAAAAAAGAAGCATCAGGCAAAATGCGTTTTTCACATCATTTTACTTTTCTCCGTTTTATGAAATAGAAATAGAAAGATTTTCATTTTCAAGGGCATTTGCCTTGTATTTCCTCATCCTAGAAGACTAAATATCTCAACAATTCAACAAAACTTGGTTCCAACTTTGGAAGACCCTTTGTAAAGAGACCCTGTAAAATTTTGGTCATAATTAATCTTCTTGTTGCAGTCCGTCGCGACGGATTGGGCTGTGGAGGCAATGCCAACTTTCATGTTCCTGAAGGAAGGGAAGATCGTAGACAAGGTTGTTGGAGCAAAGAAAGATGAGCTGCAGCAGACTATTGCAAAGCACATAGCTACCGTTTGATAATATGATATTCTCATTTAGCCTTGAGAGGAGGCTGTAGACCTTTTCTATGGTTTATTAGTATGGACCTCTCTTTTATGTCCATGGCAGACTAATGTTGCTAGAATTGTATCTCTGTGGGTTTCTCCTTCCTTTTGTGAGTGGAGCTCATTCCATGGTTGCAATATTTCTTTCTTATGAAAGTCAGATCCATTTATGTTTACATTGTTGGAAATATTGGCTTTAAAAAATAAACTGATAATATCAAATATGAAAAATAAAATATTATAGGGCTTGTGTAGAGATTTTGATGCAACTCCTTAAAATAATTAGAAGGCCAACTAAGCAGACAAATGTATTCCTCAGTGTCAAAAGCTATGAAGACTATACTATGTACCAGTAAAAAAATGAAAACAAGAGGACTACCAAGTTCATCCACAGAAGCCTCTGGGTGCTGCAATTTATATTGTCTGTATTGATTCTGATTCTTGTACATAATTAAACGTACGGAGGGATCTTATCAGCCTTGGATTGGAATAACTATTCATTTTAATGTGACATCAAAAGCCCTTGAACGGTTCTGTTGTTCAACACTACACCCAAGATAAAGAGGATTTGAAGCAAAACTTTTCACTCTTTTTGGGTACCTCTTAATGGGTCTATTTGGGAAGTGATCAGAAGAATCTGATAAAATGCATTTGGACAATTGGATTAAATTTGCCCCATCATCCGGTCTGAATTTCAACTAAAGCTTGTACCATTCCAGAGACTTATAACACTACTAGGAGTCTAGGACTGTCCGCACGCTAAGCATACTTATGGAGGGGATTTTCGGTCACTAGATTTCAGAAAGGTGGGATAAGTAGGTAATCAATTGGAGTTTCTTGCCACTATCCTAGAAGTGGGAGGCAGCTTCCACTTGGATGTTTTCACTTTCTAAAAACACCCATCTTCTCCACTCAGAAAAGACTTTCAAATATGCCATTAGAGTAATGAATATTATATGCTAGTTTTGCACAGAATTTTTCATTTTAGGAAAAGAATAGAAGCAAGAATTAAATCTTACAGTAAACCAAATAAATGGACATGACAGAAGGCTCTTTCAATTTCACTAGTTACTGCACAAGAAACATTTGGTGTACGCTAGGATCCGCTCCCAACATGAACCTGATTTGGGGTTTGATTTTCCCCACTAACACAAAACAGACAAATAAATCACGCCAATAACTTAAAAAAACATATTCACCGATACAAATCACTTCTTTTCCCAGTGCCCATTTCCCGTTAAAAAGGCCGGGGACCGGGGCTTGAAATCCACGACGGGGCCCACAATGCAGAACCCCTGAATTCTACAAACTGACACCTATCTAAGAATCACTAATTTACAGGAGCCCATTAACTCCACTTTAAATTAAAGAACAGACTCTAGCAACAAACACCCTCAGCCAAAGCTTTACTTTGTCTGAGTAACTAAGGCATTCCACTAATCTAAATAAAAACCCTTTCCATATAAGTTACCTTTTATTCTCGTTTCCTTGCTTTTTCTTGCTGCTCGCGTATAGTTAAAATCACAGGATGCAATATATATGAGCCGTTATATCCCTCTTTTGGCTAATCAACCCCTTGAAGTTATAGGGGCACAAACAGCTTCCACTGATAACCTCTTCAACACATTTGGACACGGGTCTTGCCCGAAGTTACTGTTTGATATGGTCACCGCGCATCTCTGCTGCCCTATACATTTCTGTGAAAAGAAAATAGATAAATGAATGAAATAATAAAACAGATCGATTGAGTGTACATATTCTTCACATATAATGTTAAAACAAAAAGGGGCATTGGAATACCTTTTCTAAGATGGCATAAGAGGTGGGAGCATGGCAAGTTCCTTGCTGGAAACTCCCGCAAGTTCCAAGAGGAGTTCCAAAGCTTGCAAATTTAATGGAAGATATCGACTGGCCTGGACCACATCGCAGGTGGATCTTGGGCTTGCGGAACTCTTGTGTTCTTCCATAGCTTTCGATTTGCCAATTCTTAATCATTGGGTGGTACTCGAATACATCCGCACAAACACTGGTTACAGATCTCTTTACGAGAGAGATTCTTGAGGGATCTCCTCCAAGTTCTTCAAAAAGTACCAACAGATTTTGCGTTGGCTTTAACCAAGATCGAGGCACATGATACCTGAAAATGAAATGTTGGTAGGGATCAATGAATATTTTTTGTTATCAAGCCATTTAAAGTTCTATCTCAACCTCCTTAGTACATGGTTCTAGTATGAATTTCCATCAAAGGAATGGTTACCATCGTTGGGTTGGTTTGCCACAACCAAGTTGACACTTTGGAGGTCGAAACGTCCCAGAATAGCTGCAGTCATTACAATCACCACTAGCATATGCAGTCCAGTACCTTCCTATACTCTGCCCATTAATCCATACTTGACCTTTTCCCATACCCTCCATGTCCAAAGCCAATGGCTCATCTCCATCTGGTGCATTGAAATAAGCCTGCAAAATTTTGAGACAAAAAATTTTTTTAATGCCAATATCTCACTTTCCACCAGCAGCTTCAGGATTTCTTTTTCTTCACCCCCACTCCTCTCTCTCCTTTCATACCTTGTGCCATGTCAACGGCTGCTGTTTTTGTGCAGCCAATGAACCTTGCATCCACTCGACAGAGGACATACCATTTGGAGAGACGAGATTCATGGCTTCTCCTTTCAGCCCAACCTGTACAGAGACCCATGAGACGAAAACTCTTTTGAATTGGCAGAAAATTATTTAATATAGAGGTAAGAATTCACAACCTGGTAGGTCCATTTCTGCCAGGACAGGTCCCACTTCCCCTGGTCAAGTCCATGTAATGCAACTGGACCTAAAACTCCAGTGTTCCATGTCTCAAAATGTCCCCCCACATTCTTCAACAACAAACAGAAATACAAGGTCAGCATCAGAAAAAAATAGCAATTACCTTTTTCCAAAAGTAAAGAGGCATGTGAAGCATAGTTCACAGGGTTTTCAGAATCTCCAATCAATTGCTTCATTTGCTTGAATCATAGGTTTAGGAGGACCAGAGTCGGTATGTAGCCCATGATCATTACGGAGCACCAACTCTGCCACATTTCAGGCATATGCTATTAAGCTGGAATTTATAGGCTTGGATAATTCCGTCCATAGAGTAACCTAAAGATTACCCTGATGTTTACGATGGGTTACTCCCATTAAGGGTTTTTAACCTTCTCCCACTCTGTATTGAATGATTAGCTAAGCTCCCCTCAAAACAATAATTTAGTAATTTAGCTTAAGTTTTTGTCATTATAGTTAGACTCAAGTGACTCCATTTTTTGTTCAGTATATAGTTGCAAAGAGCAGGTTATGTTTATAGATTTCGATCCATTCCATTGGGTTTTCACTAATCCAGATATGAATAACAGAAATGATAAAGGTGGGGAGGGGAACTAACTGGCAATCCGACAGCTACGCTTAGCAGTGCGATTCTGTTTGATCCAGCACGCAGGTTGACCTTGTCTGTATATGTGAATCTCCTATTCTCCCTCGTCCCAAAGGCAGAACCTATAACATGTGATTAGTGTTTCATAGTTAATTGGATAGAAAAGACAGCCATGATTATTCACACATTATTGGAAGAAGTAATTCAACCATGTACCTGAAAGCTGTCCATTTATAAAGACGTGAACAGCATGGCCTGTTGATTGCACAATCAGAGTGGGGAGTTCCCCGCCATGCAGGAAGGATTCAGAAGAACCAATATCAACGCTGTAAACACATTGAAAAGGAGAGATTATAGTTAAAACATGGGACTGTAAGATCTTTCAAAAACTCTCATTCAACTATGTTGCTCAAAGAAATCCTTAACCTTGTTGGGTTTTATGTCTGGCACACATGTAAGGCAATTGAGAGCCAAATTTAAAGTTCCCAGTTAAGTCTTCTAACATGGAGTATAAACAAGGTGAATGATTCAAACCATGCTAGGTAAGTAGGTGACATTGTGCTAAAAGGTTTTAGGATCTATTATTGTTTTTTTCATTACTGACTTGTAAGGCAAATATTAAAATGTGACTCAGGGCTTTAGTCTCACCTAGTTATGTACCAGAGGTAATCACTTGTATCCCTTGTAACATTTATTTGCTCCATGAGACCAAGAGTAGTGAATGCTGAGCTGTCATCTAGAGAAGATACATCTTCATCGTAACTCTCCCACGAGAACATCTCAACGTTGGTTGGCACCATATCCATCTGAGATGTCTGAACTCCGACCTGTAATCAAGGCACCATGACTGCTTATCATCTCATAAAATCTACAACTATTAATATGACAGAAAATGAAAAGGGAACAAATGGGTTAGTCTCCCAGAAACACTACTTCAGAAATAAATCATAACAAAAATCAATAGATTTTTGGGATTTCCATACTTTTGCAGTATTAAAGACTGCGTTTCTGCAGTCAGGAAGGATGCTGATGGACCAGGGAGGCAAATTATAATGCATGTTGTTGAACATCACTCTTGCAGCAGACTTTGTATCATAGTTTGAGAGAAATGCTGCACAATCTCCTGCTTCTGAAGAAAATACATGAGCCTGGAAAAATGTCAAAAATCAACCGAGGTCAGTAAACAACACTAATGTGTACAATTTCTAGAAGAAAAGAATTCCAACAATAGAGATGAAAACCTGTTGATAGGTTCCTAAAGAAGTAACAATAGGATCAGCCGAAACTAATGCTCGTTCACATAGCTTAATGGACCTATGAAGCTCCTTCAAATGACCATATTTAGGTTGCCTGATCAAACCTATTCAGTTGAAACAGCGAAGCGGTTAGTTACATTTCCAACTTCTAGTATGGAGTATACTTGAGCAAAATAAACAGTTATCGCATGCACAAGGATTTCAGAATAGAACTCTTATTTTCTACAGTTCAAGGTGTTTTATTGTGGGTATAAACCTATAGATGCAAAACACCTAAAGAGAAATGTTCAGATGCATCTACAAAAATGTTTCCTATTACCTAGAAAACTACTCAAAACAGTCCAATGGAAATTTTTGTTTTGAGCCCATTGATGTTTCCATATTGATTTTGACTGGTTTGAAAAATGAACAATATGGAGTGAAGCATAGGAATCTAAATTCTCACCATATTCATCAATTGGAGCATCATAGTCATAGCTGGTAGTGATGAAAGGGCCTCCAGCAGTTCGTCCGAAGTTGGTCCCTCCATGGTACTGTTTCACATGGTGCACAAAGGAATTCATTCACTAATTATGTTCAACAGTAGATTTTGAATACACCAGAAACTGGACTGCATAAAAGAACCAACCATGTAATAATTCAAGAAGGATCCTCCCTTTTGTATGAATCGAGCAACAGCAAACGCCAAATCCTGAACTGGTCGCTTGTGAATTGGGCCGCCAAACTCTGTGAACCTTCATATTTTGATTGAACAAAGTAAGTCAAATGAGCGAATTCGCATTAAATGGTAAAATATGAAAGTAGTGAGCAAAAACAGAGTTTTTAACATACCAGCCACTCCAAGCTTCTGTCCAAATTGTGGGCTTGTAGGGCTTATTTGGAGAGAATGTGTCACAGTAAAAACCATTGCACGTGTTTATCTATAGCCAGAGATCAGGAAAAAGAGTTTCATTTGGTCGTTTGTTTGCCACACAAGTTAGAAAGAGATTAAAATTAAAAGATACCCTATTGTGTTCTACTTCTTCCCAAAAAAACATTTATAGGCAATCTAGACAATTTTCGAACTATGGTAACTGACATATGTCAGCAAAACTCCAAGAGCAGCAAGAACAACTCATAATTTGATTGCACAGTACAACTGTAAATTGCTCATCAAATGAAACAATGTACTATGAGCTAAGCTAGATCTATCCGTCAAAGATATGAGGATGCTCACCACAGGATCTGGGGCATCTTCTTCCTTGCACATCACCCAGGGGACCCCAGTTCCCAGTCCAACGGCCATATTTGCTGCCCAAGTCATGTAATTATAACCAGCAGCTCCCAGCGCCTTGCCTTGCGTCCCGTACTCGTTCTCAATCTGCACAAACAAAATTAATGTGTCACTACCATACATTGATTTCGATCGGTGGAACTATTGTCATTATTACTGTATTTTCTAGGAATTTTCCTCTTTTTGTCGTTATTGTAAGTTGATTCAGATTTGTGGAATTCCCGTCATTATAACCGAATTTTCTCAGAATTTTCCTCTTTTCTCACTTAAAATCATCGAAACAGTCCAAATACAGTCAATGTATAAAAAATAAAAATAAAAATAAAAATAAAATTCAGGAATGAAGATACGCAGGCTCAAAATACAGGAAATGAGAGGAAAGATGGAAAATAGAAAAGCCAAAAAGAACTAAAACTCATACCTGGGATAGGATAATAGGACCACCCTGGGACTCAAATAGATTTTCACTCTTCATTAATCCTACAATCTTTTCAGTGAACCCTTGCATTGCCCTCTACAATACCATGGAATTAAGTTAATTAAAATCAGATATAACAAAAAAATAAGTTGATTCTTAATTACACTATTTTTAAACCCAAGGTGTTTTTGTGCGTTTCAATAGGTCTCCCTTTCACTTGGCACGCAGTTTAAAGCATTAAAAAAAACTAAATAAAGAATTATGTGTGTGTATTAGTATATATATATTTAATATAAATATATATAATAAGAAAGTGTAGAATTGAGACCTTGAAAGGCTCATTGTCTGTTCTGAAGCTGATGCCTGGGACATACTTCAGCCAAACTGGAAATCCACTGCACAAAACATAGGCTAAGAATAATAGGAAATGAAAACTAAAACTCAGAAAGTGAATAACCCTCTATTTTCAAACAAGTGAGAGAGAGATAGAGAGAGATCTAAAGAGGAAGTGATGAGTACCCAAAATTCCACTCTGCACAAACATAAGGTCCAATACGAAGCTGTGCATAGAGACCTGCTCTCTGAATTGTCTTTATGAATCTAACCAGATCATATCTCCCTTCAAAATTGTACTGAAAACCCATAAAAAAATTAAAAATAAAATGCATGATTTCATAGATTTTTTAAATTAAAAAAAAAATTTTAAAGAAAAAAATACAGAACAAGACAGAGGAAAGCAGAGTACGAATTGTAGACAGGAAATGGAGAGAAAGTAAAGTAGTACATTGCCAGGAGAAGGCTCATGAACGTTCCAGAAAACGTAGGTTTCAATTACATCAAGACCTCCATCTTTTGCCTTCTGTATGAGATCTTCCCACATCTGAAAACAGATTTTCATTTGAGCCAAACAACAGAAAATGAGAACCCCGAAAGGGGAACAACATTTTGACGATAAAATTTAAGAAGAAGAGAGAGAGAAATGGGAATAATTTTGCGTACGTCAGAGGTGCTTCTGGGATAATGTATGGCGCCGGAGATGAGGATTCTCCTCTGCCCATTAATCACAATGGCTTTCCTATCGTAGGTCACGCTACACTGGATCAGCTTAACACCCACAAACAGAACCAAGCAAATAAGGGACAACGACTTGGAAAGTGAGGTAGTTTCCATTATTTCCCCCTGTTTGGTTTCCTAGAAAATCAATAAATCTCTCTCTCTCTTTCTTTCTTTGGGGTGGAAGAAATGGAGAGAAAGAGAGAGCTTGGGTGGTTGTGGTCTACAACAAGCGGTGTTGGGGGGCAGCAACAGGGTCCATTCTTCTCTGCACTCTCCACTCTGCAGCTCTCAGCTTAGGAGGTTAGTATTGTATTTATATATATATATATATATATATATGTAAATGGTTTTATATTATATAAAATAGAGTACAGCTCTGAGTCACAGATGTCGAGAGTCATCACTGCGTGGCTGTGAGCTCAAAAGAAGTAAAACTAAAAACCTGACAAAAGGAAAAACAATACAGTAAATCTAAGATGCTTTATACAGTTTTCTGTGAGAATCTTATGTTGGCGGGTAGACTGCTATTTGCGCGCGTTTACTCAACAACGAGCATAGTGACATGTGATTTGATGGTTAAACCCTTAAACCCCTCAATATTTTTTTTCTATTTATCTTTATATTTTTTATATTTAATTATTATTTACCGAGGAAGGAGGGTAAAGTAAAGGATATTAGTAAAATAAATTAGTGATTCAAATCCCCTTATCTTATCTAAAAAAATTAAAAAATTTAAAATGTATTCTTAGGACACGTGTTAAAAAATCTCTTTAATTAAAGAGAAAATACCAATGACTAGGGACGTAGTGGTGCCCTAATACAAACTTGAGGCTTACACCTTAAGTTTGAATATAGTGTTAATCCCAATGAGTAATTTAGTTGGTGAGGATTTATATTTCAGGGAAAAGAGATTTTAAGTTCAAATTTTATTAAACCTTGAGATTATCTACATAAAATTTCATAATTTTTATGATTCTTAAATTTGATCTATACACATTGTGGAGTTTTATATGAGTTTGGGATTCGTTCAAAGAATTTTTTTATCATAATAAAAAAAAGAAAAAGAAAATTAGAACTCCAAAAAAATTTAAAAATAAAAGTAAAAATGTGGAAGGAAATAAAATGAACGTTTGTGAAAAGGGAATAAGATAGGGGAAAATAGAAAAAGACAATAGTACGGACGCAGGAATTTTATCCGAGGAAAAACCCAGAATAACTCAAGAAATTGCCCATCTTCAATAATAAAGTTGTCGGCTTTGACTAGTCCATGTGATTGTTGCCTTGCTGTATTATAGTAAATGAAAAAAAATAAACAAAAAGAATGGAAGATGACAAACAAAATGCCGAACTCCCTTCCTCTGTCTCTCCTCGTTGAGGTGCCATTTTCAAACATGGTCCACGACAACATTTCCATGTGAAGGGTGAACCCAATACGCTTCCCATCACATATACTTCCAAATTCAGTACCGACTCGTTTATGTCGATCACAAATCTCTCTGCTAGACACTTAGATCTCTTATCTTTCTCTAGCTGTCCAAGACTAAGAACACTGCCAGCTGCCATTCCAACCCTTCAAGCCACCGTCAATTTAGTTTGTGTGTGTGTTTTTTTTCTTTCTAGTTCAATTAGTTTCTTGTATTTCTATTTTGAGACCGATTGTCTAAGTATTTCTTACAATAGAAGCTTGCTATTCTAACTGAAAATATGTGCTTTATCAGCTAAAATTTTTAAGGTTAGGTTTTCTGAAGGGCGTGGCTTCCAATCATTGAGGGGCCAAATCAATGGTATAAACGAACACTTTAATTTACTCATTCCGTGGGGAATCCCCGAATGGCTAAGGCATTACTTGGTTAAGTTTTCGGAAGTACCACATAGGATTTTTGGTTCTTTAGAGTAAAAATGGTAGCAAAAATCTTAATATATCTTAAGGGCTTGATCAGTTAAACTTAGGTTCTTACTCCGACCCCTTGAGCTAATCTCATGAGATTTTTTTCAGAATTACCCAGTGTGTGTACGTGGGTTTCTATGTGTGTTAAAAAACCAGACTCACTTGTGACTTGTGAGCATGGCCGACACCCTTCCTCACTCCTACACAGTACACATACATGCCGGTTCGGTCAGGGAATTAGTCTCATTGGCGGGTGAGAACACCAAATGGATTAGTCTCAATATTTCTTTTTCTTTGTTTCTTTAGCTTCTAGATGCACACACATGGCAAATTTAAAAGAAAAAAAAATGTATATTTTTGGGTACACTACTGTCAAAGTGCTTTTGTTTGTTTCAATTGCTTCTAGGCACGCACCCCAGGCATTTCTTTTAGGTACATTATTGTCAAAATTCTTTTTGTTCATTTGTTCTATAGCTTCAATTCTTACTGCAGACAGCTCTACACAGTAAATTTTTATGTTTTTTCTTTAGGTACATTGTTGTCGTAATTTGTTTTTGTTTGCTTCTAATTTCTATAGCTTGGAGGCTATAGAAGTGATGCCGGCAACATTTTCTTTCTTTCTCTTCCTTTCTTTCTTTCTTTTTTCAGTATATTATTGTCAAAATTTCTTTTGTTTATTTCTATAGCCTCTAAGCAAATACATAAGTTTTTTTTTTTTTTTCTTTTTTTTTAAGTACGTTATTGTCAAAATTCTTTATATTCGTTGCTCTAAATTCTTACTTATAGTTAGAGTAGCATTATATGCATCTACTTTCCGCACCAACATTGTGCATTACTTTACATGCCAAATGTACCGTCACATAAACCCAATTTAAGAAAAGGAATAAGAGAAAAATAAGTAGCATTTTCTCCAACGGTTATCCGTGAGTTACGTGGGTTACCTTCTCATCATGATAAACATAGAGATGATTATTAGATTAAATGCAATCATTTTGCATTATTAATTATTATGATAAATTATTAAAAAAAAAAGGAAAAAGTAAAATCACCTTCTCAAGCGGGATTTCAACAAATTAGGTGAAAGTAAGTCAGCCTAGAATCAGGTTGAGGGTTGATTAGATGGATGGTCATGATCTTTCCGACATGGTATATGCAAAGTTGGCTTAGGAAACTACTGAGTGAGGTTCATCGTGTCCATTTTTTTCTTTAATTCTTTATGTTTGCTTTTATAGCCTTCAACGGCGGGAAGCACGGAAGGGTTTGGTGAAGCAAGTGGAACCCTAAGCCAGTGGGGGCCTTCTCCTTTCTCCACTCCCCTTTGTCAGCGCAAATTTAGGAGTGGGTCAACCTCTAAATGAGAATGCATGGGAACTTCTGTGATTTTTATGTACACCTTTTTTTTTTTTAAATGCAAATAAATTTGACTAGGCTGGCATCGTATGTGCATGTTGTGATTGATTTCGGCCTAAAATTTAGAATACCATCGAAGGTATAGTTATCAGAATTGGATTGGATACTGAGCCGATGGAGAGGGTGGGTTGTGATTAGGTCACCCGTTCAACCATAAATTCAATCGGTCAAACTGTTTGATTACTTGATATATTTATATGTAATTAAACTTTCCTTATGGTCTATGCATGTCTATGTGTGGATAAGAGGCAGAGAGCAACTTGTACTTACTATTTCCCCTGTTTTGGGTCCTCAGTCCCTCACGGCTTCAACACATCAAAAAATAATAATAATTAAAAACATATAGTAATTATATGTAGGACGGATTCAATCGCCCAGTTCACTAAAAAAAAAAAAAAAAATTCTCGATTTGAATAGTTTAAACTGAGTTAAATGCATAAAAGGTCTAATTATAAAATCAAACCATTCTCGTGTTGTCAATTCATCAGTATGACCAATTGGGTCAATTCGGTTTTGATAACTACTATCAAAACTCCATCGATATAATTTCATGAGGTAGAATAGTTGGTAGTATCTATGAGACTGTTTGGAAAACATAAGACATAACCATTTGAAGATGATTTTGTTTTGTTTCGACTGCAGCATTGTCTGATACGTCGTTTTTTCTTGCAAATTAAATCTATTCAACCTTGTGCAAAAAATAATGTATAAACACAATTTAAAAAAATAAATAAATAAATAAAACCAACTATGAATTGTATTATTTAAATGCCATGCACTATTAGAAGAGTATTGAGCCTAACCTTATAATCCAATTTTCAAAATAGTTGCATTGATGCACCTAAGCTCAGCCAATTAGTTTTATTAAGACAACTCCAATGGCACATTGATCCATCCCTATAGATATGTGATACAGACTTAATTATGTTTGCATAAGAGGGAGGGGAAGAAAAAACAAACATTTTAATTGAGAAAAATGAGTAATTGAACTTAAAATTTTCATCTTAATTGAAACGTAAGTCGCCCATTAGGTTATATGATTAGGCTATCATACGACGGTTATGTCATTATTCTTTTTTCTTCATCCACCAAGCAAATTTTATTGTCGCTGACAATACTTTGGGTGTCATTTTCATTGCACTCTAGTATGATGGGAACCATAACTAACTTCTTTCTTCCCAACTAGATTAAAGTTAGTAATAGGAAGCTTTATAACAAGCCTATGTTCTCTGCGTTAAATTCGAAGGGTAAAGAGGCAAAGGCCCTACAGCACCTAACACTTTTAGTCCTTTTAACATCTCAACCACCCCACGGTCCCTAAAGGAAAGGTGGTGCATGATATCAATTTGACCAATTGGGACGCCCTGTTCTTGATAAACAGAGACACACAGCACTGCCTTTAATCATAGAGCATTGGTAATTAAATTATCTTATTATCCTCTATAGTTCACAGTGCACGGCAGGGATTTAGAAGGATAACAGTGTCTTTCTACCCCAAAAGGGTGCGTTTCACTTCGCAATTTAACTTGCTCAAATCATTTTCGTCCATCAAATTGATAATATGTCCTATTGTCCACCTTCAATTCAGTTGGAGCTCCACTTCGCATAACATGTCACAATAATTGACTTGGCATGTCACCTCACATCCATGTTAACCCCTAGTCATTATATTTACACAAAATTGTTACATAATAAGTGAAAGATAGTCAAAGTAGGGGTCTAAATAGTATCACTTTACTCCCTCACAAAGGGTATATTTAGACATTTGGTTCGATTAATTTCATGAATAGAGATAAGTTCACTGTTCACTTTTCATAAATAAATATTCCGGATAAATTCAAATGATGATTGATTTGAAAAAAATAAAAAATAATAAAAAATTTCAAATGGACAATAATAGCATCTTTTTTCTTTTTTTCTTTTTTTGAAACAAATAGAATTTATTAAAAAGAAAAAAATTTACATCTAAAAATAACAAGATACCGATAATCTTTTAAGATTACATCCCATAAAATAATAGCACCCTTCGATTTAAGTTAACAACTCTATCACAAGTGGCCTAGCTTTAGCAATAGCTTTAGCTATCAAAGTTCCTTGATGATTCCGTTTCACCATCTTTATCATTCTTTATCGGCAACATTCAAAAGAGCATTGTAGGTATTTGGTATTGGCATGCATGGGACAAATACCTTTTGTGTGATTAAATCTACACCGTACCCAAATCACCCCTAAGGCATCATATCGGATATATTATTTTTGTGGGTCCCCTCTCAGCTAACCTTTTATACGTGACTATGTGCCACTCGATAAGTTGTTTATTAACCCAGGGTTATCAATGTCCTTTTCAAAAGAAAAAAAAAAAAATCATCGCTTTCGTCGACTTTGCTTACTTGTGAGATGAGACGAACCACATGTTCTATAAGGATTGAATGTAATAGAGTCGTACGTGATAATCACAAATGCGTAAATGGCTAAATGCTATAGACGACTTGACATTGGTCTATAAATATGAATGCCACACGCATACAACTTAATACCATTAAATCATTTGTAGACGTAAATGTCACACACGACTTTGCAAATCCAATCATTTGTAAGATGTGCAAAATTACAAATGACTAGATATTGCTGTTTTTTATTAGGGGAATTACAAAAAGGTTTCGGTTTTGGCATAGGTAAATAATTACAATTCAATATAAATGATTAACTTATTAGCAAATGACTACTATCTTAACTAAGAATGACTAGTAGTTGTAATTAAATTGTTATTGTTTCTCGGAACGGGAGCTATTTGTAATTCCCCCTTTTTATAGTTAGTTAAGTACTAATTGAGTAATTTGTGAAAAGATTAGAGAGACGTTGAGGTGGGGGAGGGGAAGAGCTGTGAAGGGACAAGATCATGAAAGTTGCACACGAGTCACGCGACCGCGTGATTGGCTCTGGACTCTCGACCTGGAAGGAGTGATGGTACATCATACACGTGAAAGAAGGAGGTAGCTGCGTTTTGTGGGTCCCACAAAGGTAATGAAAGCGTCGGTGCACTTGCCTGGCATGATTGCCCTCACGAAACATTTACACTACACCGTGATCCCGTCTCATTCATATAGCTCACCGTTTTATTACCGTTATCTCACCTTCTACTCTGATTTGCTGTCAAGTCTAGAGATCCTTTCGCCGTTAGCGTCGGTGGAAACGGACCCGTTAGGTCCGTTGTCAGTTTTGCCCTTTTCTTCTCGTTGCCGAATATTCTCACGAGGGGGAACATTGCCCACGCGCCGTACGGCCATTGGCTTTCGAGGAAGTAGCATCTATAAGCCGAGAAGGATCAATTTCAATCTTATTAGACTCTCAGTGGTCTAATTTAACTTAATCAAATGTTTGGAGGGATATTCTTATATACTTTTGAGAAGAAAGGATTATACAAATTAGATATTTAAATCTCATATTTTAAGTTAGGGGAATATTTTGAGCTGAGATCTTGATAGGAGTAAAATTTTAGATACTTTTAATCGTAAATCATAAAAAATAAAAAATTTAATTTTTCATACAATAAATGATAAGAAAAATGTAAATTTTGATGTTATTAATATTCTAGCTTTTGAATATGGACGAACGTATTTTAATCATTTCTTTTCCTTTCCTATGTTGTCTTATTAACCAAACAAATTATCAATCTTTCCAAGAATACATTAGTTTCAACGGTTCCAACTCCATAGGTGATAATTGCAAGTAGCGGATTAATGGCTTTTGGACTAACACCTTAAATAAGTGAAAAATTTTGAGTTTTATATTTTCTAGCGAGATCAGTAACAAGTTAAGATTTATTTTAACCATCAATTAATGCAAAGTGGATAATGACCTTATTAACATTTAAGTAAAGGTAAAAAATCTAAATACTCTACTCGAAGGAAAACATAAAAGAAAGGGTTTTCAATATGATGTTGGTAAGACTTTACAAGCTATTTTAGGGAAATCTTCAAACTAAATTTCTTTATCATGTGTTCATACGAAGCAAATGTTTATTTCACAAGACAACTTTACCCCCTAGTGATTACCATAAATGAGGAAGACAAAATTTCTCCTCCTTTCAAAATGCTTCCATTCCACTGTCAATTCAGTAACTCACCATGTGTAAGGGAGACTGACCATCCTTCATAAGATTCCCCTAAAATAAAGGGTGGGTAATTGACTTAGACTAGAAGTGAAACTAGAAGTGGAAGGAAAGCAAAGGTGAAATGGAGAGGATCGATCTACATCCAATGATGGAAACCTTTTGCATGTGGTAGGCATGTTAATATAGCATCTTATGGAAATTTACCAAATTTACGGGCAAAAGGAACGTAGGATAGTACAACACTGAGAACTAAGGAGAATCTCTGTTGGATCCAATGATATGTGTGCTACCACGTGGTTAGATTTGGTTTTTTATTTACTAATGTATCAACCCTTTTTTGCCCACTCCCACTCCCACTCTATTTGTTTGTTTTTCTTTCACTATTGCCTTCCTTTTTTCCTTTTTTATTTTTTCTTCCCTTTGTTGAGTTGGGAATTTGAGACTTTACTAAGTTGAATTGAAATTCTTATCAAAATCTTATCAAAAAGTTAGTGTTTGGATATTTAAAATAAATTGCCAATTTTGACAAATTATAAAAGTAATCCAAATTCCTTATCAAATCTAATGATTGGCCAACTTACAAAAGTTTGAGATTTAGATTAAGTATGTATAATTGATTTTGAGTTGTAGAATTATAAATTTGTAATCCAAGTACTCATAAATTTAATGTATATTGCAATCATAGCAAAGTTATCGTGAGTGTTATTATATTCATTGAATATTATTATCAGATTCATCAACTAATATTACAATGCGAAAGAAGTACATTTAACAAATAAAAAAAAATAGTAATTGCTCGGTGCGCATGGGACGAGGATTACATGTGTATGAGGGATTAGTCAGATATGGAGAGTTTCAGGACATCTTTGTTACCAAGAGAAAAAAAACATACTAACTTGCCCAACGCCACTATCACATATGGTATTTATATTTGTTAGCAAACTTCTAATTGGAATTTTCCAATTAAATTAAAAGCTAAAAACATAAAAAGAAAAGTATAAGATGTTTAAAAAAAATAAAAAATACTCGCCCAGATACTCATTCTCTAACATTGCACACATAGTATGTTTAGATCCATTCCTCCCTTTGCCACGTATCCTAAATGATGCAAAGAAGATTCCCCCTTTGCCATATGGTCGGTAGGAGAAGGAACAAAAAGGGTCATTCAACAAGTAAGACTACTTGAATATAATGATTAATTAGCACATGAGCTCTCTAATTACCATTTTAGAGCAATTAAGAGTGTGGTACCAAACCCCATTAACGTGCCCCATGAAAAGAGGGGATTTTGATTCTTTAGGGTTTTTGCATGCGTTTACAAAGCCATTCCTTCAATTACAAGATTCACTCCTAGGGTGCGCTTTTTGTGTGCATTATTATTCATGGCAGCCTCTCCACTTTGGGGCCTAGATGTTTTACACTTTATTACACTTGTGGTTCTTTGGCATAATCTCCCATTTTTCTAGTTTCTTCTCCTCATCAACACTAATGGCTTTATGTTTTTTCAAAATCACAATCCCACTAAAGTAGATTGAATTCGCACCTCTTATTTATTTATTTTTTTCCCCTAAGGCTCTATTTGGTTTGCAAATTTTATCAAGGAAAAAAAAATATATATATATAAGGAATTATACTTTTCTTTATTTGGTTGCAATGAAAAATTAGAAAAAGAATAAAAATTGGAATAATTTTAGCTTGATATGATTTTATCTTTTCCTTTCATTTTCTTTCCTCCTCATTTTTTTTTCCTTCTTTTTTTTTTTCCTTGATAGAATCCACGAACCAAATAGAGGGTAAGGGATTCGCACCCTTCCTTCATGTTCTCTTGTTTTGGTGGGAACCATTTTTCATATCTTCCATGACCCAATAACCTAATAAAATCAATTGTTAATTTGTATTTGGCATGAATGTTGCATAAAAGGCTTTCAAAATTGTTAGGCCTTAAGAGGTGGACCAACGGTTCTTAGGATTGAAGTCTCTAAAAGCGAAAAATCTTGGATTTGGCTTTTTCCAACTTGAAAACAACCACCTGCTGTTTTTTAGCCTGTATATCAATTTCCGCAAAATGAGTGGTTGCTATCCATACTAAGGGGACTAGCAGGAAAGTATGGAAATTAAAACGATAAGGGAGAAATGATGATGCCATCAAATTGATAGTTTAGAATGTATTTTTTTATTTTATTTTTTATTTTTTTGGGGGTAGGGGGAAACATAGTTGAGTTTTATCCCGGCCGGCACGCAAGGCAGACAAACCAGTCCTAATATTATGATTTTGCTTTGTGGTTTTGTTATCAAAAAGCTTGACATGGAAATGGAAAAAAGAAAAGAGTACTTGTAGTGATCAAGTGATACACTGCCACATGCAAGGTAATTCAATAAAATCCAGACCTAAGTAGGAAAACACTGAATGCCCTAATCATTGTATGATATCATTCAATACCGTAGCACCATACCAGAGCACCCAAAACGATGAACGAACATGATTCATGACTTATTTCTTTGTATAAATCCAAGCAATAATGAGCAGGAAAGTATGGTATGGTACTGTGGTTGCTTACTTCCTAAGGTTGCACTTTGGGGTCCCCATTTATAAGGGAGTGAGCCAAGCAACCTGGTCCAACTCATACCTTCTCTGGCCCATCCCGTATAGAAAAAGTGTGGAGACCCCCATATTCACTAGGCCCCTTCTACTAAAAAGGTTCAATAGGCCCGGCCGATGGCTGTGGCTCTCCACACACAAGAAGGGAAAAAATGAAAAGAGAAAGCAAAGTAGTGTTTCAAAGACCGGGCCCATTTAAGTTCTTTTCTACATTGACTGAAGGGGCAGTCTTTCAAAAGCTTAAATTGGTTACTCAAGAGGCTGGCAATCAGATGAAAAAAAAAAAAAGAAGATTGTCAAATTCACCAATATAAAAAAAAAATATAAAAAATGCACAGATTACTCCAAAACAATAGGATGCAGTGGTGCTAAACTTTATATTTGTGGTCTCAAGAGGTGGGGAATAGCCAGTACTTTTCTAAATTCGTAATTTATTCTAACAGCAATATGAGGGTTGGTCTCTTTCTCCACATGTTTGTTTTGAGTCCTGTGTTTCTGGTATGGGAGTGTATGACTATGAGTTCTGGCTAATGTGTAAGCGATGTCTTTCATTAAGTTTTGGTCTGGGCTTAGTTTTCTTTTGGGGGTTGGAATTAGTGAGGATTATTGAGAGTATTAAGGGGTAGGGGCAGCCTTGAGTTTTCGGAGACTGTAAGCGAACTCGTAAAATGAGGCCCCTTATATGTATTTGCACACAAAAAAAAAAAAAAAAATCTAAGTACTCACAAATTTTTTTTTTTCCTAGTATCAACTCAAATTTTGCTTGTCTGTATAATTACTAACATTTGCTTATACGGAGTATAAATTAATGTAACAAATAATCTTTACAAGAATTTCAAAAGATTAGCAAAATTCATTGTTACAATAAGAAAAATACACAAAACAAAATCTAAAATTATTATACCAAAAAAAAAAAAAAAAAATCAAATGCAATAGAGTATCACTTAAACATTATTCTTCTCACATTTTGAGGTGCAAAATTACTAAAAAAGTGAGATGTATTACTGTATGAATATTTAGATCTGATTGAGATATAATCATATATAGTTGTATAAGCTATGTTTTTTTATTTGTGGTTTAGACTTCACTTATTTTTTGGGCATTGGGCTGGACTCGGGCCCTTTGACTTAGTTTTGGGGCCTTCAATCATAGATATTACCTATGGGGCCTCTATTGGCACACCAAAATTTATTTTTCATCTCCTACCTATTTTGTACTTTTAAGTTTTATGAAAAATATAGAACGTTTTCATAAAAACTGATTGTGCATTTTATAAGAAAACATCATTTTGAATAACATCTACATTTTTTTTTTCTTTTCAAAATCTATCGTTTATGTAGATTTTTTTTGCCATTTATAGTATTCGCTTCATAAATGACTAAAATGTCTACTTAAACAATAAATTTTGGAAAAAAATTTCTTCCAAAAAGTTGTTCAAAATGATGTTTTTTAATAAATAGCGTGATTGGTTTTCATAAAAACTTTATATATTTTTCATAAAATCTTAAAGTGTAAAATAAATGGGGGATGAAAAGCAAATCTTTGGATGCCAATAGAGGCCTTCATTACCTATTTTTCTCTTGGGCCTAGTATACGGCCGGTACTCTGGATATGTTTATTGGAGGCCATTTTTTTCACAAAAAAAAGTTAGGCCTACCCATGGCCGGGCATGGATGATTGTACTTTTATATATTTAAAATGAATAAAAATTTTCCTTTGCTTGGGAAAAAATAAAATAAAATAAAAAATGATGTGACAAAATAAATGTCATCGACAAAGAATCTTTCCTCATCTTCAAACATGTGCGCTTTCGGTTTTACGATGGAGTGGGGAATGATTGGTTCCTAGGCATGCATTGCAAGTCTGATCGTGGCTTGGTTGTTCTTAAGTTGGTTTTCTTATATGAGGTACAGGGGTTGGTCATGAAATCCAGGCGCATAGGGGGCAATGGGCGGTTTCTAATGTTGAGACTGTGCCCTGCTGCTATTACAGTACTTCTGGATGCATGCATCTATGGACTCGCATAGGTTTAGGTCTTTAAGCACTTGGTGGTGAAGGTGCTATTGGGTGTTCCTTTCCAATTTAGGGCATCAGGCAGGTACGGTCTTGCGCGCTTGTACAGATAATGTGGTTAGTTGATGCTTGCCCTTAATTGTTATATACATAAGAATTGCTTTAAATCTTTAATGTGGTGCTCGATCTTTTTATAAACTTAATTGTTGGAAATATATCACATCCCATATTGGTTAATTATAAACCTTAACATGACTTCATATATCTGTTCGGACCTTTTACTTACAAGTTTAGGCTTGTAAGTTAGAAACCTTACACGATATCAGAGCATGTCATTTTTGAGCCCGTTTCACCCGTGAATCCATCTTTATTGTCTACGTGGCAGGCCCATTTGTCTTGTTAGAAATATACCACATCTCACATCGATTAAATATCAAGTTTAACATATTTTCATATACCTGTTTGGCCACCACACCTAATTGATATCATGGCTCGCCATGATTTTTAACCGCATTTGAGTGATTTTTGTTGATATGTATGAATATGACCAATATTGCAAGCTAGAGAATGCCGACCAGAAAGGAAAAACAATAGATAAGGGACTTCCATTTGCTGAATCTATTACAAAAGTAAGACTTAGTAAAATACGAGACGGCATACGTATGGAGTACAATTCGTATTTTTTTAACAAAAATACGAAAATAATACAGATACGTGCATATACAGGTACAATACAAATCTTAATTAAAAATTCGGGATAAAAAATACGCGAGTATGTTATGTTATTTCATTGTTTTATTTAAATATTTATAAAATATTATTTAAAAATCAGTCACATATAAAATAATAATCTTTTTTTTATTATTTTAGTTTGTTTTATTTTTTGTACATTTACTTAAAAAGAAGCACGAAGTTGACTAAGAAGATGACTAAAAATTAATAAGTATAGAAGTCTTGATCTATATATATTTTTGCACATTTCCATCCCCTAAACTATTTTATAGGTTTTGTCCTAAAATCATATGAAATGTGGTCTATATAGCAAAGGCATAGATATAGTCATCTAATCTTTAACAAACGCAAAAAAAATTATATCAAGAGATAAGAAATTATAATAGAAAAATTATAAATTAGATCTTGATTTAACAAAATAAAAATAGGAATCAAGATATTTTAAATATTGACAATAATATTGTCGATGATTATAGTAAGAGTTGAATTGTCAACACTATTGTAGTTGAATTTCAACTACAATAAAAAGTATTTTAACATAAGTATAATACGGAGTATGTTAAATATGTGAACTATACGTTTACCACAAAAAAAATGAGTATTTTTAATTATGTTTGAACTTTATATAGCAAACGTGAGTTTGTTTTTGAAATATGTATATACGTGTATTATACAAATATAATACGAGTATTTATTTACTAACTAAAACAAAAGTATATTTATATATATATAGATGGACACAAACCATTGTAACATCTCTTTTTATTAACACTTTGCCATCACAACATCATCGGTGCGCCGGTGAACAGTGAGCCAATCAGGCAGATCAAACAAAATCTTAACTTCACCATTTTCCCACCAAAAAAGATCTGCTTGATTGATAAATGATAAGGTGTATCCATAGATTTTAGTCTTTTCTTAAATATTGATTTGAATTTAAGTAATTTCTTAACTAATTAGATCCAAGGTATACACATGACCTTAATGAAACATATTTTTGGTATGTACGTAGGGTCCATCCACCACATACTGTTTGCACCTAAAAAATATCAATTATTATTATTATTATGTGTTGAATTTTGCAAGATACTTCATAACTATAAGCTCTTAACAAATGGAATTTGGTTTCTCAAAAAAAAAAAAAAAAATCAAATGGAATTTGCAGCACATGTTGCATGTTGCATATGGTCATCCTTGGAAGTTATAAAAAGTTCGGGATGTGCGACACTTCAAGAATATAGGGGGGTGTTTGGCAAAGCCCGGAAGCGAATCTACTAGGTATAGTCCCGGACCAAATAAGTCGGGCCCGTGTTTGGTAAACTCATTGAGGCGTCTTAGCTGGTTTTACTTTAGGGAGCGGTTATTGCAACCCCACAAAGCTCTTTTTTGCCCCCACCTGATTTCCCCACCCCCCCAATTTATATGCCCACCCCCCTCAAAGTCTAAAATACCCATCCTTCTAAATAAACCCAAACCCTAACCCTTCTCCACCCACCCCTCTCCCCCACCCCACACAACAGCCAGATCTGGAACGGCAACGGCGACGGCGGACGGCAAGCACAAGCACCGGCCGACGGCGAGCACAAGCACCGACTGACGGAGAGCACGAGCACCGACTGACGGCGAGCACGAGCACGAGCACGAGCACCCCTCTTTCTTTTCTTTTTTTTCCTATGCTGGTCAGATCTGTGCAAGGGAGGTTTTTTTTTCAAAAACCTCCATTTTTTCCGGCGATGACGTTCTTCCTCTTCTTTCTTTCTTTCTTTCTTTCTTTTCGTCTGCCGGTCTGTGTATTTTTCGGAGATGGAGGTTTTTTTTTCAAAACCTCCATTTTTTCCAGCGACGGGAGGGAAGAGAAAGAAAAGGAAAGAAAAAAAAAGAGGCTGCTGACGGGAGGGAAGAGGAGAAGAAAAGGAAAAGAAAAGGAAAGAAGAAAAAAAAGAAAAAAAAAAAGAAGAAGAGGTTTCGATGGGAGGGAGGGAGGAGGGAGGGGAGTGAGGGCTGCCAGTGCGGGAGAAGGTTTCTGGAAAGGAAAGAAAAAAAAAATAGAAGAAGAGAAGAAAAGGGAAGAGGAGGAAGGAAAAAGAGGGTCGCTGGTGCAGTGGGGTGGGGTGCCGGAGCCTTGCCATCGCCGGTGGGGTGGGGTGGGTGAGGGTCCTTAAGTCCTTTTTGGTAATTTTGCATGATAATTTTTTTAATTAAAAAACATGGGGGGTCAACTTAGAGCATTGAGGGGTTGCAATAGCCGTTCCCTTTACTTTATTCTAATTTGAGGCCCAAAACCCGGTTGTGTTGATTCCAACAAATGCTTGGTTTTATAAGATTGGTTCAACCTTTTTCTAAAAAGTTGACTGAGGAGCGTAGAAGGAGCAGATGAACAGTAGGGAGTTTGACGCTTTATCACGAAGGTTTCTTCTTCCAGATCTACTCATCCTTTTTCCTTGCTTCTTTTTTCTGGACGGCCACAACTTCTACTGACGAAAGAGTTCCCTCTCTACATATCCTCTACAACTCTTACATGTCTATCTATCATCATGTGATCGTCATCTTCATCCTCTTCTTTTATTTAGCTTTCTCCTTCAATCTACTGTTTTTTATTCTAATCAAACAAGCAATTTTATGGATACAAGACATTTAAGGGTTTTGAAACAACAAGAAAATTTATTTTGATGGGAATTGGGAATTTTTGGAGTTAGGCTTTTGATTTAGAAAATCTAAACAGTTGGTTTGAAGATGAAAATTGGGGGTATGTTGGGTTATGATTTTTTGTTGGAATATTAGTGGGAAATTTTTTATTTAATGGGGATTTGTGAATTGGGGTTTTGATTTAAATTTTTCGATAAACTTTTCCAATCTCTCGTATGTTCTAGTTGTGAGAAGTAAGAGCTTTTTTTCCTTATTTTTTTTCCAGCATTTGTGATGATGCATATAATGTGAACCAAACAAAATAGAAGTAAGAACCAATATACCATCAGTTTTCAACCAAACAACCCATTAATAGGAACCGGTTCAATTTAAAATTAGCTTTGATATAAACTAGTTACCTTAATTAGTTCTGAACTAGCCTGGCCCAAATCCTTAGATTCCCAAATAGGCCTAAGAGTTTATGGAAGTTAATATGGAGTAGTGATGAGTGAGTCTTTCCATGTAACTGTGACACGGGGTAACTGTGACACCACGTTAGCCCTATGACACTGCATTAGTCGTGTCACAATTACATACAAGTTTTTCTTGATAGTGGTTATATCCATCAGTCCGTACAAGTTCCGTCCAGTGCCATTAATTTAAACAACACGTACGCTGCTGCTGCTGCGCTTCTTCTTCTTCTTCTTCTTCCTCCTCTTTCTTTCTTTCTTTTTTTTTTTCATTTTTTTTACGAAGTTGAACTTAAAAAGTTACGATCTTGTGCTATACAAGGGGTCAGCTAGTTCATCTCCCTTTCCAGTGTCCATAACCCCACCTCCCTCAACACACGCACTAGTATGTGCAGGTTTGAAACCATACTTGATATATATATATACAGAGGTAATCCCATCAGCACGTGCTGATATAAGTTACATCAGCACTATGCATTGGGGGTTGTACCCCTTGCATTGATTCAATGCACTTCACATCCCACTAATGCACAAGGTACAACTCTCAATGCAGGTTTTGATATAAGTTATATCAACACGTGCTTACCTGATCATCATCCTATATATATATATATATAGGACGATGAATGGATGTTAAAAAATATGATTTTACTTTTTTACCCTTGACATGCATGTGGACCCTGAAAAAGGCGTAGCGTGTAAGCCCACATGGGTTGAAAAGGGAGTCACCACCTCATTTTTTAAGGGAAAAAAGGAAAACTCTAAAATGTTTTATTTTCCAAAACAAGTGACTCCATGTTTAATAATGGAAAGGCAAAAAGTCTTTTGGAAACCAAAGATTGTGGATTCGAAGGCTAAGTTACAAAATGGGAAGGTTCTAGGCAAAGCCTATAGGCACCCATATCGCCCTAAACGGTCTCTTAATTTAATTGGGTTAAACCAAAGTCTTAAACGCACATCAATTCACAATTATTATCACAAGACAGCATGCATATCATTCATTCATTCATCCACATAAGCAAATAAATCAAAGAAAAGCAGAAAAGAGAAAAAGGAGAAAGAAAACCTAGGATACTTAGTATCCTAGGGCGGACTTGAACCTCACGAAGAGCGCCTACGTACCATGTGTGGAAATACATAGATCAAAGTCCACGTAGTTCGAAAGGGAATAGGGTTATAACCTAATAGAGGCCTATGGTAAACCCTAAGTTTCCTTTCATAAGAAATATGGTAAGTTTCCAAAAATAAATGATTCTCAAAAGATCTTTAGAAAATATGGAATTTAATAAAGATAGAAACTTTGATTTAAAAGGCATTTTTTTATGAATGGAAAATATAGGAATTACCATACCCCTCTATTAGGTAATAACCCTAAGAGGGAGAAGGGGAAAGTTTCAAGGAAAGGAAAGAAAGGTGAATTAGGGCACCTTCATACCCAACTTACCTTAAGCAAAAGCAACCTGTCAAAAATAACTACCCTATTGCATAAGGTAATTACTTTATTTGCAAGATTTCATCTTACAATAGCCGAAATAATCACCCCACATTGGTGGGGTAATTGCACCTGTCATATCCCACTTTCTATGGGTTTACACCTGTCATGTACCTGCAATTTGCATGCAAAACATATCAAATATACCAACAAACCAACCTAGTTTCTGACCAAGCAATTATTATGCTTAAACCTAGGCTAACACATGCTCAAAATATCACATTAAGGACAAATAACAAATCTGGACATAATTGAAATAAGGCTTAAAATCACCCACAAATCATGTAAACAACATGAATCATGTAATAACATAAACCCTAATTTAGCCCTATATGCAATAACATGCAAACAACCCTAAAATCGACTACCATGAATGCAAAAATATCATAGTTATCTAATATGCAGTACATATACAGCAACTATGAAGAAAAACTAAAGAAAAATCTTAAGCTACCATGCTATATGCAACTAAACCAACACAAAGATGATAAAAACCCTAGAATCACAATTGTGCATAAAATCACATGAAATAACCCTAAATCATGCAAAACCGAATATGAACAGCATTCTAATCATGCATATTAACCAATAGAATGATCAACACATGATAAAGACATAAACTTGCATATTAAATATAGCTATTCTAAGCATAAACTCAATTTCAGCACAAGAAAAACCCTAGAATCCCAAATATGCATTAAATCACATGGAATAACACTCTAGCATGCAAAACAGCCCATAAACATTATCCTAATCATGCATACTAGCTAATAGAAATAGCAAAACATGATAAGAACACATGCTTTAATATGCAAAAGAGTTATTTCATGCAGAAAACCAATTTCAGCACCAAGAAAACCCTAAAATCACAAGTTCTTATAAAATCAAATGAAATAACACTATATCATTCAAACCCAGCCATGAACACTATTCTAATAATGCATTTTAACCATTAGAAGCATCAACACATGATAAAAACATAAGCTTGAACATAGAATAATGCTATTCTATGCAAAACCCTAATTTAAAAGAGAGAAAAGGAGAAGGGAAGGTATACCTATGGTGAAGTCCCCTTTTGCTGCTGTAGAGAGTCCTCCTTTTCTTATGAATTGCTGGAAATTCCTTCCTTCAAACCTTCAAGCAAAGCTCCAGCCCTCCTTCAAGCTCTCTCTCTCACTCTCTCATTCAGAATTTAGGTTAAATTATCCTAAGGATGGCTGTAATGGCCTCCAAGTCTCAAAAAATGCCTCCTCTAGTGCTGAAGTATAAGGGGGTATTTATAAGGTTTGAGGGAAAACCCTCAATGGTTGGGATTAAAACCCTAGGTATTGATCCAAGGGCTCTTAGAGACTCCCTTGGGGCTCAAGTAGGTCAATTAGGGTTGAAAATAAGGTTAAATGGCGGCCTGAGGCGGATAAATTCGAGGAAATAGGAAGGATCCCGCTTCAACAATCAAAAAATGGAAAGAGGCTCAGGTGACCACCTGGGGCTGGGCGGCTAGCCACCTGGGCCAGGCGGCTAGCCGTCCAGGCCTGGGTGGTCACCTGAGGCCTCGTCAGCTTATGCCTATTTTTGACCCTTTCGACTTCCAAATGTGTTTCAGGGCCCAAATCAACTCCGATTTTGACGAAACAAAAGCCAAAACGACCGTGTTTCGAATGGGAATGTAATTTGAGTCACTTGAGGGCAAAAAACCCTAACCATGGCTGTATGGTTAGGTCTTACAAAGGCGGTTAACCGCTATACCCCACCATCGCTTAGCTTAGGTATGCACATAGGGTTGCACCGAATGCTTTCCAATTTGAAATTCAACCTCCCTAAACACATTTGGGGATGAAATTAAGACTAATCAAAGTCAAATGAATAGTCATAGAGTGAAAATCATGAGCCAATTCAGGCTAACCCGAAACAGGTCTCTTAACCAACCTGAGCCATATTGAGCCATTCTAAACCCGAACCAGCAATTCATCGAATTGAACTTATAAATACCTCAAATGCATCTATATGAACTCCAATTGGCAACTTGGAGATCATTTCAAGGTCAAATGGAAAGTTTGTGACCTAAAAGATGATTATGCCCCTTAAGTTACAAAAGTTCTTATTAACCCTCAAGATCAACTCTAAATCGAACCAAAATTCATACACATCATCCTCAAGACTCTAGAAACTCAATGCAAAAGACTAGACTCAAAAAGGAAACAAGAAGACACATGAAATGACAAACCCTAACTAGGGTGGCAAAAATGGGATGTGACAATGTAAAAAAATGTTGTGAAAATATAAGGGTAATATAGTCATTTTAACAAAAACTCATCTTTCCCTCCACCTTTCCCCTCAAAATTGGAGGATGGGAAAAAGATGACTTGAGGGATTCACCATCCCTCCTCCCTACCAAACACACCCTTAACCCCTTTCCTTCCACTTTTCCTTCTTCTCCTTTCCATCCTCCCACAAATCCCTTGCACCAAACATAAGATAAGTGTGGATATCACCACCCGTGGGCTAACTACCAAAACTCCCATTATAGTATTACTATTACTATTATTATTTACTATTACTATACCTATAAATTAAAGTTTGCATATAAAAAATAAACTTTTAATTGATCATTACATCCTTCTTTTGATTTTTAAATACTTATTTGCCTTTCATATTTAAATAATTAAGAATGTTTATTTTTCAACAAAAAAAAAAAAAAGGGAAAAAATAAAGAGAGAGAAATATAATGATGTCTACTTTATTAATTTTACCCAACTTCTACTATTATGCATTTCTCCTTACTAATTTTCTATTCCTATAATCACTCCTAACCATGAAAAAATGTTTTACCTATTGTGTTGAGCGTCCAATCTAATGACCTAAATGGAATACATATTAATATTAAGAACATTATGTATATACATTTCTCCCAAATATGATTTATGTTTTCAACAAAAAGTAACAAATAATTAGATTTCCATGTTATTTATATATATATATGGGAATTTATGAATTTTCATATATATTTTATTATTTAAATATTATTCATGTACAATGCACGTGTACCAATATCTAGTATATGTATAGTCATTTTAATATAAGGTATACAAAGCAATGTTGAATGCCAAAAATCAAGTTGATCAAACTGAGATTAATGATTTCTTCATCCATAACTGTCTGTATATAAACAATTGTTATTAATTAAAAATATATATAAATTTTAACTCGAATAGCAATCAATCTCGGAACAATTTGATTTTTGACATGGATCACCTACATGATAAAGCTATATCTAATCCAACAGCGAATTTTGTAAAATACAAATTGTATATAAGTGAAAGTTTTGAAGTGTTGCATCAGGTCTACTTAATATTAAGGACTGTTTTGTGCGTAACAAACTTCTCGTTCAAACGAAAAAATCAAGTTACTCATGATCCTCATTTTGGAATTTAAGTTCAACGTAAGTTCAATTTGTGCTCGCTAGCTAGCCCCATATATAGGGAGGAGAAATAGTCTCACTTTCCCCTTCTTGAACCGTAATTATAAGGTCTCATTAGAAAGTGCATGCAAGTGTGTTATATATACCCATTGATTTGCATGGTTAGTCTTATAATTAATCTATGTACTTACTTTTTGATTTGCATGATTTACGATATGACATGCATGTGTAAAAAAATAAAAAATAAATTAAATAAAGTTTACCAGCATGACTAGCCAAACGGGAAGATTATGATTTTTGTGGGGGATCGATGGTAAGTGTTCTTTCAATTTTGTCCTTCCAATTAGAAGCATTTTGGGAATATTAGTACCGGTTTCAGTAAGTTGCCATGGGAATTAATGAATCTAAACAAATAATCTCTTTCATTCCAATTTAATTAAGCGGAATCCAGAAAGAGAGACGTGCATCATAACGGTTTGACTATTAGTAATTTAGTATTGGTGGCAATTGGCAGAAGGTCACGCCTTTCTAATTAAAATGACATTTTAGTGGGGAAAAGATTTGGTGCTGTAACAGTAGCATACTGTTTGTGATTGCACGGTTGGTGTATTACCCACCATGCAATCATGCAATATTCATTGTGTATGATCACATGGTTAGCAACATACCAACTGTGCGATCACGCACAGCATGGTGCTGTAGCATCACCAAATCCAAACCCCTTTTATCTCCAAAATAAAATTAACCCAAAAAAAAAAAGAAAAAAAAAAAAAGAAGGTTTACATTATCTTTGTTACTTTTGGAAGGTACGGGTTTGTTTAGGAAGTACGTTCAAAAACTAGATCAAGTTGAGTCTAGTTTATAACTATATGTTATCTACTTTTTAAATAAACCAACTCATAATTGGTTTGAAAAAATTGTTTTTATATCTTCTTTTCAAAAAAAAAAAAAAAAATGAACTGTTTAGCAAGAAAAAAAGACTTAATTATCAAACAGTGTGAAATTAAAACTGAACAACTAAACTTACCTTCAGCTAGCTAGGTTTTTAGATTTACCAAACAGCCCCTAAGATTTATTGAGAGGCACCACCACACCAAACATTTTCAGACTTTACATTGCAACCACCCATTGGGTATCTCACATGGCTATTAATTAATGTTGCTTAAGTCATTTTCATCGACCAATTGTTAATATTATATGTCTAATTGTGCATCTTCAATTCAATGGGACCTTAGAATGATGCATTCTAGTGGACATCACGTTTTCTTTTCATGAAATCTTTTTATATATTTCATAAAATTTTTAAAAATATAAATTAAATAGGGTGCAAATGAATTTTTACGATTACTTTAGCCGCCCCTAATATATTTTAGATTGGGCCACCGCATGTTGTCTAGAGTTTTACAAAGTGGTAGCATCATTTGAAAAGTGAAAAAGCTCCATGATCCTTTTTTTGGTATTCTAAGAGGGCTAGCTATGGATAAGCTTTTACAGACAACCCATTAATAAAGTGCCTGTGCTGAATTAAATTCTTTGTATAGTTATCACATGAGAATCCTTTTTCTTATCTTTTATTGTTATGGTTTTAAAGTTGATTAGGACTTCAGTTCCAAGACTTGTCTATTTAAAGAAGAGTCTCCATTTGTATTGGCATCAATTGTAGCTAGAAGACCTTCAACCAAACTTTGAACCAATTTTTCTAAGAGCATTAACTTCTAGACAGAACACCTTCATCCAATTTTTCAATCTATCATTATAAGAGCATTAACTATAGACGCTAATATCACTCACACATTCCTATCAAAAAATAAAAATAAAAACAAAAAAAATCACTCACACATGATACATGAACTCTTTTACATACACTAATGAAACTTAAATGCTATAAGGCCCTAAAGACTACTATTATTAAACAGCGAACATGGGATGCCTTTCGTATACAACGAAGATATATTGTGATGAATAAGTTAATATCATCTTTTTACATCATTAACAATGATAATCAGATCAAAACATATGTACATTGACACTCCTACGACGAAGTAACATAGAAAACCAAAAAGGATATGTCAAAGATCAACCATGTCATTTGTCTTACTTATCTATTTATAAGTGCATCAAAATTTATCCAAATTTAATTTAAATGATTAACTTAAGCATTTACTTGAAGGGATATTCATATACTCTCCGTTTATGTCAAATTTTTATATAATTGATAATAAAACAGATATATGTAAATCTTGATTTTGGTTTGGTTGCCTATGGTACCTCCAAAGTTTGGACATACATTGATCCTATCTTTCTTTTCCTACATTTTTCTCAATAATAAAACGGATCATAATTGTGTTTTTGGAAAATATTAACTTCCAACAACTTCAATTTCATAAATTGCAGTGCTAGATCGACCAAGTTAGAATACGCCCGGGCCTTCAACAACAACATACACATCCATTGATAACGTCTTTATGGTGGCACTAAAAGTGGTCCAACTAATCCGTTTGGTGCATTAAAAGTAGCCCAAATAAAAGACATCAACGTTATGTTTGGATAAAGAATTTCTAGGTGGAATTTGCTTTTAAAATGGAATTTGTAAAATTTTTATAAAGATGAGATGGACAAAATTCTTATAAAAATTTTACAAATTCCATCTCAAAAACAAATTCTACCTAGAAATTCTTGATCCAAACATAGCGTAATTTCTTTTTCACATAGATGTTTATGTTGTTAGAGAAGAAGTATTTTGACTTGCTCTTATTTTCAGGTCAGAATATACCATCATAACTAACGATGAAGGCATACAATCGTTGATAAAAATTATTTTCTCTAACATTATGTCACCATATATCCAAATATGGAAAATAAAGTATTTTTGCAATAAATAATTTTTTTTTTTCCTCCCAAGTCCCAACCATATTGTTACAATTTTCACTTTAGGAGTTAGTGATTAATGTTTCATTTCCATATATCGATTCCTGTAGCGGCTATATATTGGGCTTTTCATCTATACTCGAATAAGTATTCGCAAATCGTAGCATATCCAGCGGCATTTGTTATGGCTCCTATATCTATTAAAACTGAAAAATTATAATTTTTAAAAGTTTTAAATTATCTTTTCCTAGAAAATACAAATTATGTCTTTTGTTCTAGATGTTTACAATCAATTTTTATTTGTTGAAAAACTATCATTTTTTGTTCTTCAAGTAGTTTTTTCTCTTAATATCTAGTTCATGGAAGCATTAATTGATATTTGCATATTTTTTATAGCAATAGTTTTATTATTTTATTCATTATCACATTCTTTTTTTGATGGTGATGAGGATGTTGAATCTACGCACATTAAATTTTATACTTTTTTACTATTATCAGTAAAATAAATATTATTACTTAAAGCTTGAAATTTTATTAATTTATAAAATTTTGTCCTATGATTTTTAGTAAATTTTTTTATTAGCCAAGAACTAGGATTTCTCGATCTCTCCAAATAATTTTCGTCTACCAATTGATAATACGTCTAATTGAGTAATTGTGCACCTTCAATTCAATGGGGCGCTTACAGAATTTGTATTCCTTAGCACAAAAGTCCAACCAAATCAAAATTGAATATATTGGCTTATCATTTGTTTCAATTGGGAAAATGCTAACCAGATTGCCACTTTGATTACCTTTCATCTCCTATCAAACATGGTAGGTGACATTAGGCCTGGCAATCTGGGCAGGTTGGGTGGCTTGGGTTGAGTTGAGGCACAAATGGGTTGGGTTATTAGCACATCACGGTGACATGCTAATTTCACATCAGCACAATGAATGATATGATATGTCATGTTAGCGCCTTAACTTTACCATGCTATCATGGAATGTTGTGTCACTCATTATGCTAACATGGCATCATTTTTATGTGGGCAGTGTTATTCGAAGTACCCTTCACACAGCATCCCATACATCACTCGACCCACATCAGAAAAAAAAAAAAGAGATCTATTAAATAAATTGAGGGTGTTTTGGTCCATACACATAGTGTTACATAATGTCTTGTATTTTGATACTGCACATACGGTGCTGTACGTACATAGCATTACCTTTTTTATGTCGATCAAGTCATACATGATATGGACAAAGTAGTTGTTTAAAATATATCACTCATACATGAGTGATATATTTTCAACCTAACATTATAAGAGCATTTAACTATATCTAGACATTAATATATCACTCATACATGAGCTCTTTAAAATACGCTAATGAAACTTAAATGCTATGAGGCGTTAACGACTTGAAGGGATATTCATTTACTCTGCATGCGTTTATGCCAAATTTTTATGTTACTCATTTTAAAACAGATGTAAATCTGTTTACAAAATTATTTTGCAATATGGAAAATAAAGTATGGAAAATATGGAAAATATAAGGGCAATCTGTTCTAGATATGGAAAATAAAGTATTTTTGCAATAAATAATATTTTTCTTCTCCCAACCATATTGTTACATTTTTCACTTTAGGAGTTAGTAATTAATGTTTCATTTCCATATATTAATTCCTCTAGCGGCCATATATTGGGATTTTCATCTTTACTCAAATGTATTCGGGAATCGTAGCATATCCAGAGGCATTTGTTAAGGCTAAGGCGCCTATTACTCCTATATCTATTAAAACTGAAAAAATTATAATTTTTATAATTTTTAAATTAAAATTTTCCCAGAACATACAAATCATCTCTTTTGTTTTAGATGTTTACTCTCAAAGTTTATTTGTTGAAAAACTATCATTTTTTGTTCTTCAACTAGTTTTTTATCTTAATATCTAGTTCATGGAAGAATTGATATTTGCACATTTTTTATGGCAATAGTTTTATTATTTTATTCATTATCACATTCTTTTTTAGATGGTGATGACTGATGAGGATGTTGAATCTGTGCACATTAAATTTCATACTTTTTTACTATTATCAGTAAAATAAATATTATTACTTGAAGCTTGAAATTTTATTAATTTATAAAATTTTGTCCTATGATTTTTAGTAAATTTTTTTATTATCCAAGAACTAGGAATTTCTAGATCTCTCCAATTTATCAACCCTAGCTGGTTAAATTTCACTATCAAATGCTCATGGTTCAAAAAATTTCATAATATTTTTATCAACTTTTTTTTATTAATGTATTAATGAAATTTACTAATTCATTGATTGCTTTTCATTTAATGCGTGTTTCTTTTTTCTAACATTTTTTTCTTAGGATTAGATTTTTTTTTTTTTTTTTTAATCTTTCCATTTAAAAAAATTATATTTTCTAAAATTTCTCATTTTATTATAAAGGGTTGATTTTCTATAACCAAATTCCCATTACTCTTGAAAAATCGTTATAGCATTTTTCCCGGTAACTAGATTCTTTTAATTTTGATTTTTTCACATTCTTAACTACTTTTTGCGTTATACAATATCTGAAAATGATTGTTTTTGCATAGTGGATTCTTACTTCTAATTAATGTGTCTTTTCGATTAGGAACAAATTCTTTGTCTTTTATGTAAAGTTCATCTCATGGTGATGATAACTTATGAAAAAATTGTCCTAACTAAAACTCTGATTTATGATAGTTATATAAGTATATGGTAATACTTTTGAAAAAAGATAGTTTGTGAATTGTAATGGTATGGACAACCAATTCAATCAAATAAAAGAAAGGCAAAATATAATAATAAATATGATAAGAAACAAATGTCATCAGAGCATAACATTAGCATCCCGACCTATAGTCCATTAGCTCCCCATCTAATAATTAGTATATCTAGCACTAGCATGGGACAAACTACTTAAATGAACACGAGAACTATGTTACTCGTGATACGAGAAAAACTTGTATGTAATTATGACACTACTGATGTAATGTCACAGCCAATGAGAATCAAGTAAAGTAAAGTTATCAAAATACTTTTTAGTCTCAGAATCCCACTTTGCTTGATTATTATTGGTCTGTGACACCACCACGTGGTATTGTCATAGTTATATGGAAGACTCACTCCTCTTGTTACACATTTGGTAGTTTGCGTTCACATTCACCAATAAAAATAATTTAGGGACATTTATGATCATGCGTGGTGAGAGAGTAAGGATCTGTTTGGAAAATTTGAAAATTTGGCTAACTGAGGATAAGTATGATTAGTTTTGATTTCACACTGTTTGATAAATCTATTTTTCCTGCTAATCAATTCAGCTTTATTCTAAAAATAAGACATGAAGACAATTTTTTTTAAAACTAATTGTGACTTGGTTTATTTAAAAATTAGATAATAGTTATGCACTAAACCCAATTTGATCCATTTTTTAAGTTCGCAAATAGGTTCTAAGTCTTTCGTATAATTGTAACACGGTCACGTGGTGCCACAGACCAATAAAAACGAAGTAAAATGAGATTGTTAGATCAAAAGGCATTCTAACAGTTCTTAAATATGTCCTTGGAGTGGTATACCCAAAATATATAATTTTGGAATAGTAGCATGCCAAATTATAGCATTGGTTCGCGAATTTGACACAGATCATTGCAAATGGTCTAAATAGCCACTTTATCTATCATCCATGATATGTTGCCGGACATAACAATGCAATGTCAGTGCTAGCTGCAGGCGTGGGGGAGTTTGAGGGGGTGTCCTCCTTTGTTTTTAATTCCTTCGTTTAGTTGGGGTTGCGCTGTGTTTTTTCACTTTTAGTGGGGAGGAGGAGGTGGGGTGTATCTCAACCAAACATTGTCAGACTTTTAAACATCGCAACCACCCATTGGGTATCTCACATGGCTATTAATAAATGTTGCTTAAGTCATTTTCATCAACCAATTGATAATTGTATGTCTAATTGTGCATCTTCAGTTTAGTGGGGTCTTAGAATGATGCATTCTAGTAGACATCACTGTTTGCCTAGATTGCAGGGGTTACAAGGTTAGAGTCAATATTGTGTTGATTGAGACTACTCGAATCGTAGTGCTTGGCTGCTGCACTGCCCTTTGAAAGATTTTGAGGATACCTCTTCTGACAATAGCTAGTTTTAAGTTAAATGGTTAACACTCGGTCTTATAATTGGTATCAGAGTAAAGTCATAGGTTTGAGTCCTCAAGAGGGCACGGCATATGCTAGGAGATGATTGTTGGCCTAAACTGCAAGGTTATATGATTTTAGGTGAAATAATTAACACTCATTCCTACAATCACTTTTTCTTTTCATGAAATCCGTCTATATATTTCATAAAACTTTGAAAAATATAAACCAAGTAAAAAGTAAAAATGAATTTTTAGGATTTCTTTAGCCGCCCCTAATATATTTTAGACTGGGCATCCCACGTTATCGAGAGTTTTACAAGTGGTAGCATCTTTTGAAAAGTGAAAAAGCTCCATATTTTTATTTTTTGGTCTTGTAAAAGGGCTAGCTATGGATAAGCTTTTACAGACAACCCATTAACAAAGTACCTGAGCTGAATTAAATTCTTTGTAGTTATCACATGAGAATCCTTTTTCTTATCTTTTATTGTTATGGTTTTAAAGTCGATCAAGACTTGACTTCCAAGACTTGTCTATTTAAAGAAGAGTCTCCATTTGTACTGGCATCAATTGTAGATAGAAGACCTTCAACCAAGCTTTGAACCTATCTTTCTAAGAGCATTAACTTCTAGATAGAAGACCTTTATCCAATTTTTCAATCCATCACTATAAGAGCATTAACCATAGACACTAATATTACACACACATTCCTTAAAAAAAAAAATAAAAAATAAAAAATAAATAAAAAAATCACTCATTCATGAACTCTTTTACATACACTCACTACAGGAAAAAGCATGTATTGCAACGAGATTGAACCTTTGCGCGCTAATTGGTGCGTGAGTGACAAGCGACATGGGACTCACATGCGTGTGTCACTCCTGCACCAATCAGTGTGCGAAGGTTCAACTTTCGGGACTGACGCTAGCATCCCTTTACTCGTGATACACATTTGAGAGTTTGCATTCACATTTACCAATAAAAATAATTTTGGGATAGTCATGTAGTGTCACGAGCCAATAAAAATAAAATGAAGTAGAATTATTGGGTTAAATGTTTCCTTGGATTGGGTATACCCAAAATATATAATTTTCGAATAGTAGCATGCCAAATTTTCGCATTGGTTCGCGAATTGACGGAGATCATTGCAAATGGTCTAAATAGCTACTATGTCTATCATCCACAATGTGTCGCCGGACATAACAATGCTATGTGTCAGTGCTAGCTGTGCAGAAGTGGGGGAGGGTTTTTTTTTTTTTTTTTTTTTTTTTTTTTGGGGGGGGGGGGGGGGGGGGGTGGGGGTGTTCTCCTTTGTTTTTAATTCCTTCGTTTTCTAATTCAGTTGTAGTTCAAATGTTCTATGCTAAATCATGGCTTTAGTTCTTGTTGGGGTTGCTTTGTGTTTTTTTTTTTAATTTTAGTGGGGTGGGGGGAGGTGGGGTGTATCTCTATTTTGGAGTTAGGGTGTAAACCCTCTTTCACTTTGATAAATTATTTCTTTTCTAGAAAAAAAAATATCAGATTAGCATAATAATTGATATAATATTCCACATTAATGTAACAATGTTTAGGGATTAGTAGCCTCAGATTTTGAATACCCTATTGGCAATTAAAAAAAGAAAAGAAAAAAAGAGGCATATGGAGGGTGGGTCTAGAGTTCGATTTTTTATGCTCACTCAGGCAATAAAAATAAAAATAAAAATTGTGAGGGAAAAAAGATGATGCCATCAAATTGACATTTTAGATTGTAATTTTCTTATAGTGGGAATAAACATAGTTGGGTTTTATGTGGCCCACTTGGCAAGGCAGACACACCAGCCCTAGTATGATTTTGTTTTGTGGTTTTGTTACTAAAAACTTGACATAGGAATGGAAAAAAGAAGTGTGTTGTAGTGAATAGTGATCTAGTACGTGATACCCTCTCCACATGCAAGGTAATTCAATAAAACCCAGACCTAAGTAGGAAACACTGAATGCCCTAATCATTGTACAATATTATTCAATACCGTAGCACCATATATACAAGAGAAACCAAAACGATGAACGATCATGAGTTTATTTCTTTGTATAAATCCATGCAATAATGATCGAGAAGCAAAATATAGTATGGTACTGTGGTTGCTTACTTCCTAAGGTTGCACTTTAGACTTCAGAGTCCCATTTATGGGGGAGAGAGCCAAGCTACCTGGTCGAACTCATACCCACGATTTCTCTGGGGGAACGGCTATTGCAACCCCCCATTCCTATAAGCCCACCCCCCATCCTTTAAGTTTTTAAGGTTTTATGCAAAATATAAAAAGTTTTTATGAAAACCGGCTGTGATGTTTATTAGAAAACATCATTTTGAACAATTTTGCAGAAGAAAGTTTTTTCAAAATTTATCATTTAAATATACTTTTTAACCATTTATAGCCTTTATTTCATTTTTTGCGAAAAAGTTTACTTAAAGAATAAATTTTGGAAAAAATTTCTTCTGCAAAGTTGTTCAAAATAATGTTTTTTAGTGGACCTCATGGCCGGTTTTCATATAAACTTTTTATATTTTGCATAAAACCTTAAAAACCTAAAGGATGGGGGATAGGCTTATAGGAATGGGGGGTTGCAATAGCGGTTCCCTTTCTCTGGTCCATGCCGCATGGAAAAAGTGTTGAGGCCCAGATTCAGTAGGCCCTCTTGAGCACCCTGTTAGCGTGCAATAACAGGTTGATAAACTGAATTAGTGATTAACCCTCATATGAGGTGTGAAGTCAAACCTATCTCATTTCATTTTTTTAATGCGTTAAGTTTCAAGATAAATTAGTTCACCTTACGAGAGTTAATAAACTAAGTTGAATGGCCTCACAAATCATCGAATGGGATCCTACTCCAAATCCACAAAATCTTTCTGATCCATGTCACTCGGACAGTCGGACGAGCCATAAAAAATGGTTCTATGACCCAGGAAGATCGGTGAAACATTAGGCTAGGGGCCTAAAGCATAAAAGCAGAAGGATGGTGAACAGATGTTAATCAGGCCAGGAATCAATCTACTAGCCATGTCTACCCTGTGAGGCCCACAGGCCTTTCCATTCAAACTCTTAGCCATACTCAGGACTGGTTCGCAGGGCATACATAGACGCAGGCCCATGATTTTCACACACTGGCGGCACGACTAACAATCCGAGGTCTGGCTCACTGGCCTTTCCATTCAAACTCTTAGCCATAGTCAGGCCAATTTCCCAGGGCCATATATAGAGGCAGGCCCAGTTGTTTTACTAAACTGGCTTTAAGAACCCATGCCTAGGCCAGCCCATGCTTTTGGCACGAGTGCACGGCGAACAATCCCATTCGACCTGGCACAATGGTTGACGCTTGACACTCGACATACAGGAGGAAATGTGCAAATGCGAACGTGTTTGCAACTGAAATTCAAAATTTTAAAAAGGTTCAAAACTGAATAAACAACATTGAGCAAAACAGATGCTTCGGCGGCCCGCATCGCTTCCTCTGTGCCTCAACAGACTCATCCTCCGACAACAACTCCGCACAAAATCGGGGCGTCAATACGCTGCCAGAGACGACGATGAAGATGATAAGAAGATTCGGAAGAAGAAGGAGAATCAAGAGGGTTATATACATCTGAAAAAGAGCAGAGGCCAACACCTCCTCACCAACCCACGAGTTCTGGACTCGATTGTCCGAAAATCCAATATAAGGCCGATTGACACAGTCCTAGAGATTGGCCCCGGGACTGGAAATCTCACTCTCAAGCTTCTCGAAGCTGCCGAGAAGGTGGTCGTGGTTGAAATTGACAAAAGAATGGTGGAATTTCTCTCCAAACGTGTATCCGAGCGTGGACTTGAAGATCGACTAACCGTAAGATAAATTGTTCGTTAACTGTTCGATAAAATGTCTTAGAGCAACTTGTGAGCTTTTATAATGACTTTAGAATGAGGTAATTGGAACTGGGTTTTGCAGGTTATATGCAAAGACGCATTAAAGGCTGAGTTTCCGCGGTTTGATCTTGTTGTGGCGAATATTCCGTACGGAATATCTTCGCCTCTTGTGGCTAAACTGGTGTTTGGGGATATCCCATTTCGAAGTGCCACACTTCTGCTTCAAAAAGAGTTTGCCCGGCGTTTAGTGGCTAACCCTGGTGACTCTGAGTTCAATCGTTTGGCTGTGAATGTGAAGTTGGTGGCTGAAGTGGAGTTCGTCATGGATGTCAGCAAGAGGGACTTCCTTCCTTGTCCAAAAGTTGACTCATCTGTGGTTATAATCCGTCCAAAAGCTGAAATTCCGAATGTGGATCTTGATGAATGGTGGGCTTTCACGAGAACATGTTTTAGTAAGAAGAACAAGACCTTGGGTGCTACATTTAAGCAGAAGAAGAAGGTGATGGAGTTGTTGAGAATATCCAAAGGGACGGGTACAAAGGATGATAATTCAGTCAATGGATGCAATTATGATTGCAGCGATGATGAAGATGAAGAAGAAGGGATGAATGATGAAGGGGATTGTTATTCATCCTCTTGCTTGGAGATGGGGATGAGTTCGTTTAAGGAGAAGATCGTGAGGGTTCTACAATCAGGTGGGTTTGATGATAAGAGGCCTTCAAAACTGTCTAATGAGGAGCTACTGCATTTGCTATCTTTATTTAATCAAGCTGGGATACACTTTTATGATCTAGCAAAGCCAAGGGATGCAGGCAATGTAGCGTTTGCTGCTTCTGACAGTCCATAGCAAAACCACATCCACTACTTCCTTGGTTTGGCAACTCTTAGGATGTTATGAAGGAGAATTACAGGGACAGTAATCAAACTTCAGCTTGGCTCATTTTATATATGAAAGAAAATATCAATATAAACATTAAAATGGTTTCTTCAAGGCCATCAGGTGGACCTGGGTAGTAGTTTAGCTTGATGATGTGCATGCACAGAGCATTAGTAGTATGCACAAAGGATTTGAACATGCTTAGACTTGAAACAAATAAATATAAGGGAAGCAGAGATATTTTTTTTCCATAAATTCTATATTGAGTTTCATGGACATAATCAAACAAATGCAGCCTGCCAAAGCCACTAATGCATTCACCAATGGTTGTTCAAACACAGGCACTTTTGCTTTATTTATGGAGTTCATATTCTAAAAGGGGAATGATTGGTTTCCGGGCCTGCAAGTCTGGTAGTGGCTTGGTTCTTCTTGAGTTAATGTTACCGCAAGAGGTATAGGGGTTGGTCATGAAAATCCAAGGCACCAATGGGGAATCGGCAGTCTCTATTGTTTGACACTCCTCTCTGCTGCTATTACACTTCTGCCAGCATTCATCTATGGAACAGCCTATCTTATTTACTCCTTGAGAGCAAAGCACTAGCTCTTGGTGACAAAGATGCTCTGAGTTTCCATTTCCAAATAAATATATTGGGCAGGCAAGTCTTTGGCCAAATAAATATATTGTACATTTCCCGAATAGTCAGGGTTATGTCATGTTTTTAGTTGTTATGCAAAATATGATTATTTCAAAATAAGTTATGTCTTGAGCACTGGCTGAAGCAAAGAAACAGAAAGCTCAGATGCAGGAGGCCAAAAGGAAGAAGAATATTAAGAGGGTAGAGCGTAAGATGGCTGCAGTGGCAAGGGAAAGAGCATGGGCTCAAAGGCTGGCAGAGTTACAGCAGATCGAGGAAGAGAAGAAAAAATCCATGGCTTGGGAAACTACTTGTGACATAATCTCATCTGCCGATGGTAATGCTGCTCACTATTTTTTGCCAGTAATAATCTGAACATCAAAACCTAGTTTCTTTGGGTTCCTCACATGTTGTTTCTTTCTATCTGTGGGTTGGGTAAAACCCATGCTTAATCTTATGGCATTTATCCTTTTTGATATATTTGGGCATGTGTTTGTTTTGCAAATTTTTTAATTGTAAACTGAGATAGTGTATTCAGTATGTAGGTTTAGGTGAGTGCTTTGGGTGCCAACCTAGTTGGGATTCTTTGTTCCTCTTTAATGCTTTTAGCTCTCTTTCTGGATTTTTTAAAATATATATATATATATATATATATATCAGTATGGAGGTTTAAGAGGCTCGAGAGGCATTGCACGAACTCTATATTGGACACATTTGCCTGAGTTGCCACCCCACACCCTAAACCCATCATTGATTGAAATTTGTGCTACTTAACAAATAGATTAACCCATCCAAAATCTATGCTTGTGCTAGTTGTTACCATCTCATTGATCTGCTAATCTTCTGGCCATATGGGCACTGATTTATTTATTAGAAAACGCCTTCTTTGACTAGGGAAAGAGTTCTCCAGCTGCCAAAAGTTGGAAAAGCAAACTGTATTCAACAATGTTAATGGAATAGCAAGCCAGCTTATTGGTGGCTAGTATCAAAGCCATACAATTTCAACTATTAGTGTTACGTAGCCAAGTAAAGCGCTAGGGCTTGATAATAGGATTGATATATTACACGATAACTAAATATTGCACTTATCTATTTTAGGCATAGAAATACGATTAGTTTGAAAAATAAACAAATTAGAGTTATCTATGATTGTTTAAAACTCTTAATGTGTTGTCTTATCTGTTAGTGGTTTAAATATGTAAATGCTGTTAATGCCTAAGAAAAGAAGAAGATTTTAAATAACCCCAAGGGGTAGTAGCTCAGTTGGCAAGGGATCCCACCTTTGGAAGCGAGGGTCCTAAGTTCGACTCTTGTGAAACCCCTTGGGGCCACCCATACAAGGTTCCATGGTTCTCATGGGCCTTGGACTTCCCTTGTCCATATGGGTTGTGGGGTCTTATATGGCCCTAGGGTTTTCCTAAAGGGTTTCCTCATTATCAAAAAAGAAGAATATTTTAAATTAAATTGAGCACTAGCCTGTAGGAAGTTTCCGCCCTCTCAAAGTCCCTGTGTATATCATTTTTATTGCAATTATTGTGTCAAAATCATAAAAAATGGTATCATAGCATCAACAGGGGCCATTGCTATTATAATAGAGTCAAAGAGATTTTGAAGTCTATGAAAGATGACCTTGAGGAAATCAAAACTCAGTCGGAGTCAGTCTTGTGATGAGATGAATAGCCAATTACAATGGAGTGAAAGCTTGAGACAAATCATCTTATTGCTCAAGGAAACTACTCCTTTTAATGACAGCTTAACATCACAGAACGGAACTCCTCGTAATAATGGAAAAGGTCATATTTTGGACGGGAAGTACCTCTTGTTCATGATGAAAATTGGAGTTCAGGGATGTTTGTACTTTGTTGGAAGATGATATGGTTATTACTGGTAATGATAAAGTTAATCAGCATTGAAGAGTTCAACATCAAAGGGTTTTCTAATTTTTAATCAAGATCCAAATTTCCTTACCAATGATAAAATTATAAATCCTTCATGCAAGGGATTTGTTTTGGGTATTTTGATTTTGTGGAGCCTTGTAAAATCTATTGTCCTTTAGAAGATGGATCTCATATATCTCAACTTTCATTTACAAAAGAAAGCTAAAGGACAGTGGAACAATGGGATTGCTCATTTCTGTATTTCCACGTTAGGGCAAGGTCAATTTCATGGGGAGTGGAATGTTAGGCAGCCAAATATATGGCCTGAAAAAAAAAAAAAAAAAAAAAAAAAGGTTTTTTTTTTTTTGGGGGGGGGGGGGGTGGTTGTTTGTTTAAGATGGATCCAGGTTAATTAGTATTATCTATTTAGGCATAGAAATAAGATTTTATTTTCAAAATGGATTTTATCTTTTCAAATTCCATTAGGAGTTATATCTTATCCTTGTGACTTTACAAAAACAGGGAGTGAAAGTTGGGAAGAGATCAACTTAAACTTTTACAGTTGACCATTAGGTGCATTTTTTTTCCCTGGAATCACTAAGTTGTGACTGAACAGGAGTTTGTTCTTTTGTTTGTCTAGGAAGATTGGGTTTTCCTTTTCTGGGGAAGTTGCTATTTTACAGTGATATGTATATATAGACACATATTTATTTTGAATTAATAGCTCGGATTTGCTTGTAGTCTTTCTTTGATTCATTAGCAGTATCACCCACACCATATGAATGAGATGTCAACTATGGTGGAAGCTTAAATTACCTCTTTCTTCTGGTTATCTTGTTATAAATAGAAGAAAGCGGGAGCCTAGTGTAGTTTAAGAGATGCAGTTTTATAACTTACCTACGTTATCTTTATACATGTCCCCATTCATTTATGGTTGAAACTTTCACTTTTAACCAATTTGTGAGGCCGACGACATGAACTAGCTCAGTATAATTTCGGCTGTAGATACACCAGCGCAAGTGGCCACATGCCCATAATTTGAAATCGTGCGACTTGGAAGGCATTCAAAGTTAAAATCTTGGAAGTTAGGTGCTCAGTAGCTTTCTTTATAAATGGATGTGGGATCTAGTGTTGTGTGTTTGATTTTGTTTAGGAGGAAATTCAAAGATAAATTTTCCCATCTTGTAGCGGAAAGGGTTTCAGGCCATTTTGGTCGATCTGTTCTGTTCAGTTCCGTGTAATTTTCCCATCTTAGTAGTTATTGTTAGTTAAGTTAGTAGTCATTTTCTAGGAAGTTAGTAACAGTTAGTACATAACTGTAATTATTTTCCTGTAGCCCGATCAATCTAAAATTTCCCCATATATCTACCAACTTTCTTTACCAGAAGTGGCAATTATTAATTACAAATTTAAACCTCTTTTGCTTCGAACTTGAATAGAATGAATGTTACATCAATCAATGGACGAATTGTGAAAATATTTGTTACATGTAGCACCATTATATTTAAATTTTGTTTCTTTTCCTCTATGACATGATCAAGTTTCGAATCCCTAAACTCCTTACATGGGGGAGAGATGTTTTCCATAGAAATGTAGCGGTTAATTAGAAAGAGAATCCCACACCTCAGTTACCGTCTCTCTCACAAGAGGGGTAATATATATGGGTCTCACAATCATGGGATCCATGTGAATCCCATCCCTATCCTGATCACCGAAGCGGTCCACCCAGCGATGCTCGTCCCAATAAATTGGATAACTTTGGTTGTATCTATCTCCAACCTATCCCTGTCTCAGATAAAGCAACCGCACCATATTTAATCAAGAGCAATAGCCTGGATTTTGATTACCCTAGTACAAGGTTTGTCCATGGCTCCACCCACTGAACATTATTGATGAATTAGTGGTAACATATGCACCGTATGGAGCAAAGGCGCCACACCCCCTTCGTGGAGCTTATCACCGACACTATTGGTGTGTTCTTTTATCATATTAGACAGTATCTTTAATTGATGGAGACTTTAGATATCAGGATGATATTGCCATCCCCACTCTGCATTCAATCTCAAGGACTCAGAAAGGGCCCAAAGACCCCTCAAGCAATCAAACAGACAGTGACAATAGAACTAACACCAGTTCCAATTATCCTTCGCTCAGTTGGTATTTGGGTTGGGTTGGACCATATTTGAGTAGGTTTATGGTTCAAGTCCCTTTAGCAAAAATAAAATAAATAAATAAATAGAACTTATTTGTTTCATTAGCACTCTTGCATGCTTATTTATGGTTCATATGAACAAAGCTTTAGTGGCCCATTCATTGCTGGGAGACCACCACGGTGGTTGCAGCCATTGGGTGGACTTTAAGGCTGAATTGGTGTGACTGTGATGGGCAGCTTCTTCCTCATCTTGACTGTGGGGAAGTTGATAATGTCATCCTTCTCAGCTACCCATCTGCGCAGGAGAGATAAAAAAGGTCAATTACCTATCATGTTAAGACACTTATCCATTTAAATCCAGGCAGAGGCCAGTGTGCAGTGAACACACCTGAACATGTCCTCGTTTTCCTTTTCTACAATTTTTTTTGGGTGCCCAACAGGATAGTCAGATTTTCGGTTTGATTAATACCCTAAATACATGTCCATTTTATATCTATTGACACCCAGAATAAACCTGATTGGAAAATCGAACTTAGAACATTTCACTTGTTAAAGCATGCCTTTTAATTCTAGTCCACCCTTGTGGGTTGAACACAAATTGTCTGTTCCATGGGTTAGGTGAGTTGACACAGATATAGCCACAACACAATTAAAGTCAACTCAAATCCATTGGCTTCACGTTGGGTTCACAAGTTGTGTCAAGTTTTGCTACCCTTAGGTCCGAAGACTCAAACCCAGTATGCATTCTTTTACTGCATGATTGAACATAGATTACCTACCTGTAAGTAGTGACCAGATGATGAAGGAAGATTGAGATTTCGAGCCTGGATAGTTCTAAACCAGGACACAGCCTCTGTCCACCACCAAATGGTGTAAAGCTATTGCTGTTAATGACTGTTCCAGTTTTCTACAAATACAAACAAGTATTGAAAGAAATTGGTTAAATCTCTGTTTGGCCTTTTTTAATGTTAGAGGCTATACTTTTAGCTCCAATATTGGAAATTTTTTTTGATAAAAGATAAGAACATTAAGAAATATATAAAGCATGGCTTCAAATAGGATGACGTGGCATGGTGTGGTAACTTTCATAGCATTTAGGAAAATGTATGGGTAATTCCTACAAAGAAAGCGTGTGGGATGTCTTGGATCCCACCCCTATCTCTGTATGGGATGACTCATATACAAGATGAGGAAAGCGTGCGGGATGTTGTGGCTCAACCATATCTATGTATGGGATGACCCGTATACAGGATGAGGATGTGCTGAATGTGGGTCATCAAACAACACTTGATAATGTACATTGTGTAGCTAACATCAAAATATATCGCCTCTTTTACTGCATTTCCTATCGGCCTCAGACACAAAGGATGGGCAAGATCCACCTCATGTGTGACCTACATGGGTTTCACCCCTTTCAATATGAGGCGTTAAGAGAGGTGGGAAGAGAAGCATTTCACTTTCCCTATATTAAAAATTAACACTTACCTCCCATCTCCATGGATTAAACTGATACGGGTTTTCGTAGTTCTCTTCATCCATGTGAACCGAAGTAAAAGAAGCCAAGACACACCACCCTTGTGGTATCAAATAACCTGCCAAAAAAATTTTTTAAAAAAAAATTCATGCCAAGATTTAACAAAATCAAACACAATAAACCATGGAACATCGTCGTTCAATTATAATTTTAGTGATTAAAAGGGAAAAAATGAATAAAAAAAAATTTGCCTTAATTCTACACATCAAGTCTCCAACCTTTAATTTCTACATCTTTGAGAGCTTTTCTCCAAACCCCATTAATGATATTTGCCATTCTTAGAGTCTCATTGATCACCTAGTAAATATTGGAGTCATTAAAAACATCATATATAGAAAATTTAATAAATTTTTAATAGCAAACGCCATAACATAATAAACTTGTAAATAAATATTCCTTTTTATGTTCTCTTTTAGCATTTTGAAGCTTACATTTTGAGTAAATGGCAAGGACATGTAGTCAGTCCAAGCATAATCATCACAGGAATGTGTCTTCGTCCTCTTCAATTCCAGGTTCTCCTCCTACAGTCAACATACGCAAAGCCTTACCACCAAATTAATACCTCTCAAAATGGGAAAAAACAATACTATAAAAGAGATTACTATTCATCCTTAATTTTTTATTTTTTATAATTTTTTTCCTTCATGGTATGACTGTTCTTAATAGCCACATCAGAAAACGTTTTTTTTTTATTTAATTTATTTATAAAATCTTGTGTGTTTATTATACACATGCCACATCATCATTAATCTCATTAGGGAAATGATTAAAAAAAACAAATAATAATGTAGTAACATTTTTCGGTTCTAAAAAATTTTCAACTTTTAATTCAAGTTGTCCATCAACTCAACCAATGGTTTTGATCACCAATGAGCACAGCACCGAATCCTCACTCAAGAGAGTAAGGTTTGCAAAAAATTTTACTAACAGCCAATGATGTTTGGGTCTAATGATGTATTTCATTTTAATAGGAGATGTAAGGCTAGCGAAAGTCTTGATTTCAATCTTATGAGGTGTGTGTTCTCTTATTATTATTTTTTTTTTAAAAAAAAAATTCCTGATACATAAAGATATTATAAATAAAAAAATAAAAACTGATAAAGAAGTGGTCACAACAGGCAGAGCCACGAAATTAATTGGCGGTCTTTATCCGACAGCCGTTCAATAGAAATCGTACGGCTACAAAACATCCACACCACTCTTCATACAATGTGGGCCTATCTCACACTCGCGCGCTCTGTCTAACTCGTGCACGCGTACGTGTGTCTGACGAAAAGGACTTTCAAGAAAGAAAAGTCAACCCCTACATATGTGACGTGCACATCATGTGGCCATGCAAGAAACAAATTGATCCTGGCCGTTAGATTAAAAGCAAAACTAGTATACGTACCACTAGCCGATTTAGAGCGACAGGGCAGTCACTGAGGAATTTGACTGCTAAGGTCATCGCCATGGGCACGGTGTCCTCTCCTGGGATCATCATCTCTATGATATTCCCACTGATGAAATCCAACGGCAGACGTTGCGTCTCATTTGAATCATTTGTATCACGCAACAGCACGTCTACTGCATCTATAGCTGGACCTTTCTCGTCTGTTACCCCATCCATGGCCATCCTCCTCTCCTCTACAATCCTTCTCACCATCCTCAACAACCTGTCCTTGGCCTACATGTCCAAACGAACTCTTAGTAAACCCTAAGTCACAGTAACTAAAGAGAACATAAATAATTGATTCCCCCCTTGCGCCACGTGGTGCGTGTCATCGAAGTCGTAATGCACCTGCGATTGATTGTCAATAATCGTACCAATCTTTATGCGACATGTGTAAAGAAGTCATGACCACAAAAAAAAATATTAAAGGTGTAAAGAAAATTCACTATTTAGTTAGTCATTATTTGACTGTAATCACCAAAACTTTTGGCAAAGTTAGTAAATAATAATCTATCATGTAAGAGTTTTACTATAGAAAAACTTTTAGGTCAATGATTGTTGATTTTCTTGCGTCACCGTCATGCATTAGAGAGTTGTTGGACGTAAAAATCATTGCGTGTAACTTAGGACAAAAAAATTACAATCACTAGCTGTGTATGTGTGTGTATAGATGTACATAAATGGAATATGTTTATATAGTTCTTCACCTTCAAAGATTTATATAGTCTTGTTCCTGGAACTTTGATGGGTAAACATATCAACCCTTTGATGAATTCTCCAAATTCTCTCTTCAGAATGTCTAAATCTTCACCCGGACCAACGCTCATCAACACTCTAATCAGCACTTCAAACGTAAACTAACATACCCAGAAAGGAAAAAAAAACATTTATCAGAGCTTCTTTTATGTACATGTACAAAGATATAAGAGAGAGAGAGAGAGAGAGAGAGAGAGACAGAGGGAGAGGGAGACCTTTTTGGTTTCTTCTTGGACGTAAACAGGGTGCATGTCTTTCCAAGAAGCCAAGGAGAGTTTGACAGAGTTTTCAATGTCTCGGGTAATTCGGGCTTTGAGGAGTGGAGATTTCAAGAAGCCTCCTATTAGTCCATGCACTCTCTTGTGAAGGGATCCATTCATTTGGAGAATTGACGATTTACCAAGTAAATCTGTTATGGATTTGGGATAAGAAGGAATGAAAGTGTTCCCATGGTTCTGTAAAACCACCTTGTTCACGTCGGGATCCGTAGAAACTATGATGGGTTTTCCCAAGATATGTGTTTTGAACACCTTCCCGTATCTGAAAAAAACCAAAAAAACAAAAAAGGAGAGAGATCAACTTATTTTATTTCTCGATCGTCTTCCTATTGATTAAAGTAGGAGAGAAGGATAAGAGAATGGTCATGTCAGTGGGAGGCTGACATACAAAGAATAGACTGTGTTTTACTGCCCTGCAGAAGCAATAGGGGTTCCAGTGTCTACGTCCAATTAGTGTAGTGCAGGCTTTTTCTTGCTTTATCAATGGGGGGCCTGCAATTGCCGGTGTTGTGTGAAAGTACGAATGAATAAATGAATTAAAATTCGTCCACTGCAAAACCCAAACACAGTGAAAGCTACCATAGGTGGGCTAGTGGATGGCCTGGCTTAAGGCAATAAGCACGGTTCAAATTCGAGCTTCCTTCCAGTGAACAAGGTAGCGTTATTTTCCCTTCCCGTAGGACTCAGCGGTTAAAGGATGATGGAACCAATGAAATTGTAGCTAAGATAGTATTTCTCCTATTTAGAGAAAAGGGTTTTGAGCAAGTTGTGTCCGAGATGTTTGCGCAAAGAGAAAATGATTATGGATAAAAGAGGATGGACTACCCATCGTACAATCCAAAGCCGTTGAGCTATCATTTAATTTTTATTTTTTGGCTTCAATTTTTATTTTATTTTTTCTAAAGAAGAAGAAGAAGAAGAAAAAAGCTTGATCAATGGAAAAAAAACATGGGTACGATGTAATTAATTCACTCCAGCTTTTCCATGTACCATAAAGTAGAATGCTTGGAGTCGATGAAACAGGGAAAATGAGTCACGGTGCATTCGCTTTAGCAATTACTAATTAATAAGTAATTGAACCAACATGTAGGCATGCATACAGTATAAATCTAAATTAAAATTATGCAAGATCAGATAATCTGAACCATCCAGTCAGTCACATCATTCGATGAGATAAACATGGGGGACAGTGATGGTCTTTGGGATGAATCATCAAATCATGATGCAGTGAAAAGTTAGGCCCATATAAAAAATGCACTGCAGATCAAAATATAACACTTTTTATTATGTTCTACAAAGATAGGGATGTTTGAAAAAACTTTTTCCACAAAGATAGGGATGTTTGAAAAAACTGGCAGATTAAAAAAAATAATTAATGCATTAATTTGACATCCACATAAATTTTTTTTTCAAAAGTATTATTTCCTTTGTTTTTTTGTTTCATTAGCTTTTTTTTTTTTTTTTATGCTTCAACTTTATTGTTACATTCAAAAAAATCAATTATTCTTTGTATTTGATTTCTCAAAATATCTTTTCTTTTTTTCTTAATGTTTTGTATAATTGAAAGCAAAATTAAAATGTTCAAACATATATTTTAATAAGAAAGTATTTAATAAGGGTTTTTAAAAGAAAAAAAGTGTTTTTTCAAAGAAAACAATCATTTAATACATTGGTTGTCTTTAAAGTAATTATTGATGTAATAAAAGATAGTATAGAGAAATTATGAAAATTTATAATTTAACTTTTCAAATCGAACAAAGATTTAGGATAGTCAAAAAAAGAGAGAAGGCCTATCTAGGACCAAAAAAATACCATCATCCGGTGCGGCATGAGATAACATTTGCATGCATATCTTTAAAGTAGAAATTAAGGAACTAACATACTGATCTAAGCTACAGTTACAACATCAACAATTAATACGGGTGATTTTTTACTGCGCGCACATATATATATTCACGAGTTACAAATACAAACAAACACGATCGACATTGCATATATCGACGAACACTTGATCTACTGAGATATATGGATTTTATGAACGAAAACTTTCCAAATATTGATTTGCCCTTTTTGTTGCAGTCCTATTCATCATCCAAAAGAGAACAACCTTGAAATTTTTTGGGAGGGTTCCTCAAAGCAATAGCAAAACAAAGGGGTCGGGCTTGTTTTAAAAGGAAAAAGAGGAAAAAAAAATTGTCCTATGGAACCATAGACATAATTTCTCGATAAAATATAAATTAGTAATTAAGGAGAAACATCCAGGTTTTCCTTCTTTTTTTTTTTTTTTTTTGGTGGAGAGAGAGAGAGAGAGAGAGAGAGAGAGAAGAGGATGATACGAAAAGTTAGCGGTAGATGTTTATATAAGATTGAGAAAGGGCTTACAAAGATTTGCGTTTGTCCATGAAGCCAACAGGTCGAGAGGAATAGCCACAAGCTATGAAGTCGAGAGTTTCTCCAATGAGAGGCCAAAACGAGTTTCCTTTTGGAACTCCACTCTTCTCTGTTTTCTTCCTCTCCTTATACCAAAACGATCCAACAAGAAAACCCACCAAAACCCAACATCCTAAACCCCAAATCATTCTCACCAGACCCTTCCTTCCTAATTTTTTGTTCTCCACCCTTTGAAGCCCTAGTTCTACAACCTTCAACTATTTCAGTAGAACTTTTTAAACAACCACCAGGACCACTAAGACGTTATTTTCTTTCAAATCCATTAACCCAAGTTCTCTCTAAATGCAGCTTTACTTTTCTGCTTCCTCAGAGAGGTAGAGAAAGAAACTTCTGTTTGTCCCTCTGGAGGAGAGACTTAAATGCAAAGTGAGAGAGATTCTTGAATGAGAGATTTGGAAAATCTAGAGCTTGACACTCACAATAAATGAGGCTCCAAATAGAGGGTGCTGCTGATGAGCTAGGTTTCTTAACTAGTCTTCTCTTCATATGGAATGTAGACACTAGAGATAGAGTAAGACTTTACAATAAGTTTTCCGTGATCCAACCCGACCCGGAAACAAGTATGTCCACCTAACCAATATCCAATAATGGCACAATTTTTAATATAACATTAATACTGACCTATTTTTCTAACCCAAAATTATATTAATTATATTTATATAGGAGAATATATTTATATTAACAAGAATTAACGGTGAACATTGTAACAAATAACAATACGCATGAATACTCCTACTAGGTCTAGGGTTTTTCCTTTTTCTAGGAATATTTTACATTGTTACCATAAATTGATGGATTTTTTCTTTTTGGTATTTTCTAAATGCATGCCACTACCAATAACTGTATCACTAACTCTCTATTTGGTTCATGAATTCTATCTAAGGAAAAAAAAAAAAAGGAAAGGAAAAAAATGATGAGGAAAGAAAATGAAAGAAAAAAATAAAATCATATCAAGCAAAGATTATTCTAATTATTATTTTTCTTCCAATTTTCCATTGCAACCAAATAAAGAAAAGTAAAATTCCTTTTTTTTTTTTTTCCTTGATAAAATCCACAAACCAAATAAAGTCTTCCGGAAGATTTAGAAAAATATTTAGAACTTATTGAATTTCCAACTTAATTTTATTCTTACAACCCTTTAGGCTCTATTTGGTTTGCGGATCTTATCAAGGAAAAAAAATAAAGTAAAAAGAATTGTACTTTTCTTTATTTGGTTGCAATGAAAAATTGGAAGAAAAATAAGAATTGGTATAATTTTGATTTGATATGATTTTATCTTTTCCTTTCATTTTCTTTCCTCCTGATTGTTTTTTCCCTTCCTTTTTTTTCCCTTGATAGAATCCATGAACCAAATAGAGGGTTAAAGTTTAAACTAATGCCAAAGACAAGCTTCCAAAGTTTTTCATATTTTCACTCTTTAATTCCACCTATGTCATGTTTAATGTTTAATGTTCTATAATTCCCACTGGGATTAAAGGAGTTCTGATAGGTTGACAGCCAATATAAAACTATAATCACATTTTTTCGCATTTTAAGAGAGTAGGGTTTTGTATTCAAAATATTTTACCTCAAAAAAAAAAAAGGAAAAAAAAAAAGGAGGAAACAAATGAGAGATATCTCTCAAGCACCTCTTTGGATTCAAACTAATTCTCCCCACGCACAGACCATCAACAAATTAGCTCGTGTACTTGAGAAAGAGAGAATGTTTGTCTACTTTGTGTCTGTTGCTTATTGTTTTTCTCCCCATCATCAAAGAGTATGGGATACTTTATCCCAAAAAAAAAAGAGGGGGTGGGGGGTGATCAAAAATTCGCTTATGGGCTTAATATTTGGATTTTGGACTCATCCACGCATCGGGTTCGGGCCATCCTTTAGAAGCCACTACACATTACCTTTTGGAGGAAAATGGAGGGTTATGATCGATGTCCCCTCAATGCTGCGGGAGTAATGTATGACATATCCTTCTCTGATTGGAGGCTGATCTCACGCGCCCAAAGAGCTCGATCGAAGAAGCATTAAATTTCACTGGGCGGAGCGAGGCCGCCGAAATGTGTCAGCGACCTTCTCATTACCTCTTTTATTTTCTGGAAACAAAACTCACCAAACCATCGTCTTGTCTTCATCAATATTCAGGGTCATTAGACCACCGACTCTCTCTCATCCTGAGAAAAAACTTTATTGCCATTTTTGTCTGGTTGGAATGGAAGCATTCCGATTCATTTAGAATAGTTAGGATGAAATAATTTAAATGAAAACAAAATCAAATGTCTTTTTTCCTATTTTAAACTATTTTAAGTATGGAATGATATTTCATTTTAGATAAACAAACATGACTTACATGTAACTGTTATATGATTGATTAATGTAATATCCTAAACTAATGAGAATGAAATAAAACAAAAATGTTATGATATTTTTTGGTCTCACAATCATATTTTGCTTCAATTGACTTGTGGGGTTTTCCTCTCTACCCTTTCACGCTCTTGACCTCTCAAGAGGTCTTTTATATGGATCGGGATTTGGTGCAATAATCACCTTTTTTATTGCACCGTGCAGTAATCATTGAGATCTTGCCACATGTTTGGTGAAATGGAATGGACGACTGGTGACTAAAACGATTCAAAACACAGTCGTTTAACGAGGAAAACAAAAACTTACGGTGTTAGGACTGTGTTTTCAACTGGGACATCATTCGCCAATGAGGTGCTTACCTGCCGACTACCTCAATCCCGCCGGTGGTCTTCAACCTTCAGTAGTATGTCTTACCCTTTCATCTTTTTTACTTTTTTTATTTTTTTTGGGTAAAAATACAATATCTGATTTGAGATCCAGATCTATGCTTAAAGTTGATGTTTCTTAAATGACTTGTGTTTTCTGTGTTTTGAACCACAACGTCCATTGCCTTCACTTGCCATGTGTTGCGATCTCTACAGTTACTGTATAGTGGAGTAAAAGTGGTGCTACTGCACCAAATCCGGATCCCTTTTATATAATGCGGGTAAAGTATTTTAATCTCATGGAAGAATGTGGATGTAGACAAAAGAGAGGTGAAAGGAAGTCTCAATTGAACTCTTTAACTTTACAGGGTCGTACAAACACACTTTAAGACTTCTTAATTGATAATCAAATGAGTCAAAAAGGGGATCATTTTTTCGGTAGTAGTTGAAGATGGAGCACGATCCTACCTACAAAGAGGAAATAGCAGTGCAGATTTGTTTGGCAAAGATCAAGGCACAATCAGAGTAGACTCACAATTTTTGACTTGCCCTCTTCTAGGCTTTTCTTTCCTTTGCTCTCTATGCTCTGAGGATATGACTGGTGTTGCTTTGTCTAGATTGTAGCCCTTTCAGCATCCATTTGGCCCAAAAGGAAGACAAATTTAAAAAGAAAAAAAACGAAAAGAAAAAGAAAAAGAAAAAAAAGAAAAGAATGAATTTAAACCAAGAATACAATGTGTATTAAGAAAATAATAGCTATACATTCTAGCCTTAGAATGTTAGGTAATTATTATTAAATTTCGTTATGAAAATAATAAAGTCATACGTTCTAGCCTTAGCAGGTAAAACATTGTAAGTAGCATAAATTTAGAAAATATTGGAGTTATTTATTTATTTATTTTTATAAAGTTTTACGTTCTAGCCTTAAAACGTTTGGTAATTAGCAGTATCAGTGAATTATTGAACGTATAATTATTGAATTACGTTATCATAGGCTAGAATTTATAACTTTAAACAATGTGAATTACTGAACTAGGCCGGTTCAGGGTGCGCATGTTGCACTTTAGCAGTATAGTGGTTTATAATTTGCTCAGCCATGATGCTCTATCAAAGTCATTTTTCACTGCATTTGCACCTGATTATGAGTTTGACTCGCACAATAACACGAATCATTTACCCCACTCAAAAGCAGAAATTTTAGAATCCGTAAACTACGAATTGCTGAACTCACATTTATGGTACCATGAAAAATGATTTTAGCAAGAAACACGATGGAGTGGAAATAGCAACTGTCTACCTCTATGTCCTTCATCAAGTTCAAAACTGATGATTGATAGGTGACGGCAAAAAATTTATTGCACCTCTGAGCTATTTGAATTTGCAGCTTGTCAGAGAATTTTGGAGAAGCTCAAGTTTGAATGGTATCCCATGGTGAAAATGTTTCAGAGTAAGAGCCAACCCACCGAAGCACAAGAAGCACAGCATTTTGATTCCCTATTTTGCAATTTGGTTGGCATGCAAAGGATCTTAACCCCCACCAAGGGTCCACCACACGATGGCCAAACGGGAAAGAAGGCGATCTTGTGATTCTTTCCTTTAAAAACGGCATATACCGTAGCATGTTGGTGGGTGAGGTTTCAACTGCTGCTTCCACAGGCAACGGCTTCTTCATCCACAACGTTGAAAAATTTGCTCAATTTGGTTATAGCAAGTGCTTCTCCAGACAGTGATGCTCGCGTTGATTTCAAAATACGAACTTCCACAAAATCACCAACTCTTGGGTTCCGTTCCCCACCAATATCATCCCGACCAGGGACTGGCAGATTAATAAATGAAACTCTATGGCCTCTATCACTCTTGCCAATTAGTTCAGTATCAGGAGCTCTCTTATTGGGTCCTTCAACTAACACAAGTTGGACAGTACCAATTTGAGAGTCATAACACTGCCCTGTAGTTTCGCGGAAAGCCTCAATTAGTTCTGTCAGTCTCCTCTGCTTGATGTTGTCAGGAACATCATCAACATAGTTTCTATCAGCATGGGTTTTCTCCCTCATGCTATATGCAAACATGTATGCCATATCGTAACAAACAGCCCTTACGAGGCTTAGTGTGTCCTCGTGTTCTTCCTCTGTTTCTCCACAGAAGCCTGTAAAAAAGAATTAAAAGTGTTAAGAGAGGCATGAGTGGGATCGGCAGTCTAACACTTGACTTTCCATAAATTGCAAAGTTAAAGGTCGCATTACTGTCTGAGGTACATCTGCAAATCTCTAAACATCTTAATAGTCTACATTAATGAACAAACATGCTCATCTCCTTATGAAGAAAGGTTGGGAACTCAGGATTGTCACAAGAAATAACATTTTAGCTTTCTCATAATAGATATAGTGAAGAAATATCTTCACTATATCAATGTGATGATACTGCAATGTACAGATTATAAGCATATTGCAACAAACTTATACTACCACACTAGTCATGTAACAATACTGCAAGGCAGTGAGTAGTACGGAATCATCCCCAAAGATCTCGGTCAGAACAGGCATATGCCAAACGTGAATACCCCCCGAAGCCACGTGTAGAACACCTGGTACAGAGACCCAATCTTGAGTGAAATAAATACCGCGACTTCGGTCTTTTTCAATAAAATCATCATGTAGTAAATCAACAAAGCCCAAAGTGATCTCTTTCCCCCTCAAGTTTACCTACTACGGTACCAGAGTGAATATGATCTCCACCAGACATAAACATGACGCAACAAAAATATGAACATAGAGAAGCATAAAATACAAAGCAAGCATGAAGCATGACAAAATAGATAAAAGCATCCTCCAAACTCCCTGTGAAGGACATATATCTAGCATTTGCTACGTCAGGGAACAAAAGCAAGAGAAGACAAGAAATGATTTCTCTAAGCATAATACACAGCTAGTAGCTACTAAAAGTTCAATTACAGATTGTAATGATCATCTGAACTACTCTTTTAGTGTGAAGAAAACAAGAGTGCACATGAAGATGGTTTGTTTCTTAGATGGTTCTTTTCAAGAAATCACTTCAATTTTGACCCCAAAATTTTCAACTGGGCACCATAGACCATAGACAACCAATGGAGCTACATTAGATCTATAGTACTTTAAACAAGGGAGCTACAAAAATTTCCTTCATACAATAGCTTAAGCATCAATTAGAAAAATCTGATATAAACTGTTACCACATATGAAATCACTGGTGATCCCCACGTCTGGAATTATTCTCCGTATCTTTTGCACAAGATCTAAGTACGCTTCTCGCGTATATCCCCGACGCATTCTTTCAAGTACTGTACTACTCCCTGTTTGTGCGGGTAAATGGATACTTTTGCAGATATTATATCTCTCTCGCATTAAATACAGTAACTCATCTGGAAAATCTTTAGGGTGTGGGGATGTGTATCTGAACCGCATCTCTGGAAATTCCGTAGAAAGTCGATCCAAGAGATCAGAAAAGCGTAGTCCGGTTTTTTTCACCTTGCATATGCTGGAAAAGCCTTCACTGAGTCTCCAGTTGGCACCTGGTTCAACATCTTTTTCAACCCCAGATGCATCATTATAGCTATTTACATTCTGACCAAGAAGCATTACTTCTTTCACACCTTCTTGCCAAAGTTCTGCCACTTCTCTCACAATTGATTCCACAGGTCGTGACCGCTCTCGCCCTCTAGTGAAAGGAACAATGCAAAACGAGCACATATTATTGCAACCCCTCATCACAGAGACGAAAGCAGTCACTGCATTTTTTGAGATTCGAACTGGACTGATATCAGCATAAGTTTCCTCAAGTGAAAGAAGAGTGTTGATCCCTTTATGACCATAATCTACCTCTTCCAATAATCGCGGCAAGTCTCTGTAAGCATCAGGCCCGCAGACAACATCAACCATCTTATCTGCATCAAGTATCTTATCCTTTAACCTCTCAGCCATGCAGCCCAATACAACTACTTTTGGAGGGTGCAGGGACTGTGACCTTCCGATAGAGACATTGCTCTTCCAATGCCTCTTAAGAAACCAAAAATAGTTAAGTCTCTGCCAGACCCTTTGTTCCGCATTGTCCCTTATAGCACAAGTGTTGATAAAAATGATCTCTGCACTCTCTGGGACATCCACAACTTCACTATATCCAGCATTCTTCATGATAGATAAGACGATCTCCATGTCATTAATATTCATTTGACATCCGTAAGTCTCATGATAGATACGACCTCTTGGAACAATCTCAGAAGTCGATACAAGGCTAGACGGATAAGAAAAAGATTAACATAAAGTTAGTGAGTTTCTGTTTGCAAACTTGGGTAATAACTAATAACAGAAGGTCATAATGCGCATTAGAATGAGTATCCTAAATTCACAGAAAGATTAAAAGAAGAAATATCATCAAAATAGGGGTTTCATATTTGAAAGAAGGGAAAAAAAAAATGATTGCTTTGTGATTCTTCTTCCAGTAAAAATATGAAACCTCTAAGAATTTATGCAGTCATGAAACATGGAGCTCTGATTTTCAGACTATAATTGAGTTAAGGTGATAATTAAAAGAGATTGCCTGTGTTTTCAGGACAATTCAAGAAAATGGAATCTATCATCACAAATGAGTTATAAACCCGCTATTATGGCATTTCATGAATTCCTGAAAATTGATCCTGTAATATCAATTACGGTTATGAATTCAACATTTTATAATGTAGCATGGATTTGTACCTTCAATGCTATGTCAACTACGAATGGAAAACCAAACAGGCCCTTAACAAATTCCCCCCTTCCCCCAACACCACCCAAAAAAAAAAAAAAAAAAAAAAATGCTGTCTTTCAACATACCCTGCAGTTCTATCCTAAATAGATCGTAAAACCATTGAACCCATAACACTATATCATGACATTTTCTCAATCTTCAATTATATATCATATAATTATGTGTATGCGTGTGTGTGTATATGGGTTTTATAGAGAATAAGTGAGAACTCACTCGGGCTGGGTTTCTGAAGCACTGACGGAAGCTTGAGCCATGAAGTGGTGGAGGCTTGGAATCTCGGACTTGTTAGAGAGAGGGAGGTGGGAATTTGAGAGGTTTCTCGAGAAATTGAGAGAAAAACTACTCTTGAGAGGGCGCGAGGTACGGTGGTAACAACGAGAAGAGGAAAGAAAGGGTCTTACAGAGAGATATCGGAGGTTAAAGCAGCATCGACTTTGGATTTTGATGCGCAGCGCGCAGTGAGGTTGGCTGAGGATGGAAGAGAGGGATGAGAGAGAAGACGCCATTGAGAAGAAATTGTGTTTCGTTTGTGTGTGTACTGTGTTGCGAGTTGAGAAGTTGGATAGGGCGACGATTGTGGATGGAATTTGGGCGGGTCGGTTTAAAGCCCAAGACATAACCACGATTTTTCACCATTTTTATAAATAAAAAAATTTCTTGAAAGCGCTAATGATAATGAAAGCGCTTTTGATAGAACCACTTTTTTATTAAAAGCGTTATTTTGTGACAGCGCTTTCAAGGTAATACAAGCGACGTTACTACTGCCGGAATGAAAGCGCTGTTATCAATAGCGCTTTCAATGTATTTTAAATTTTTTTATGTAATACGAAAGCGCTGTTATCAATAGCGCTTTCAATATATTTTTTATTTCTTATATTATACCGCTTTTTTAATGGTATTTGTTATTGTTTTTTTATACGGCTTCCGTTGCCCATTCGCAGCGTATATTATACGCTTTCCCTGGATTTGGAAAAGAGCCCATCGGATTGCTTGGTAGCCACTGCCACTGGTATTCGCATGCATGGACATTCAACACCAGCTGATACTCCACTTAAAAAGTGAAAGAAAAAACAAATAAAAAATAAAAAATGGAGAAGTGGAGAAATACACATCGTCTCCTCCGACAGTCTACCAAGAGCCTCTTCGATCGTCGATCGCACCCTAATTTTCAGAATTCGATCCACCTCTCCGATTCTCGTACTGTTTCTCTTTTCTTTTCTTTTCTTTTCTTTTTTTCCGTCTACAAATTTAATGAAATTCTATTCTGATCATTTGCATCAATACTGTTGACTTCTATTGTTTCTTTCCATTAAGCCGTCCTATTAATGCGCACACACGTATGTGTGAATTCGAATTTCATGGGATATAGAAAGTTGGGAACGTAGATGAAAAATATGCTGTTTGAATTTTATAATATAAGAAAATATTCATCGGGATTAATGGCTTTAGAGTATGTAGTGCGAATGGCAAAATGGTGGATTTGATTCTTTGATTTGTTGTGGTTTCTTTTACGGGGACAAATCATTGGGGCAGCAGTTATTCTTCATACTTGACGAGCGGCGAACCCATTTGATGCCAATACATCTTTACAAAACCCGCTTGCCAAACTGATGGGATGGGAAAGATTTCTGGGAATTTTATGGAGAATCTGAATTCTTTGGGAGTTTTTCATTATAAGAAATTATTAGGAGTAGAATGCTTTTTGGTCTCAAAATTCAATGTTTCAATCACAGAATCAATGTCTCTTTCTTGCTCATGCACTCCACGCAATGCTCATTTGGGGTCGCACATTTATGTTGTGAGGCAATACTTTGTTGGGAAGTTGTGAAACTAATTCGTTTTTGTTGTATGCTTATTATATTTATCACTATTTTGTAACAGGTTTTACCCATAACTTTGGTAGAACTTGCAAACCATTCAGACCATATCTTGAACATCAAAAGTGGAATCCTAAGACATGTTTCCATCCCTTAAGAGACCACTTAGAATATCCCAAGACATCTATGGGAGCATGTATCGGAAAAAGTGGCAAGATCCAGTGCAGGTTTTTTGGTTCAGTGGCCACAAAAACTCAGAGGCACCCCTCGTTTTCATCACTAAATGCTGATGATATCAGCTATTTTAAGGAGATATTGGGGGAGAAAAATGTCATTCAGGATGAAGAGAGACTGTCAACTGCAAATACGGATTGGATGCGAAAATACAAGGGCTCAAGTAAGCTTCTGCTCCAACCTAGGAGGGCTGATGAGGTTCACATCTTTCTTTTAACGGAAATCTTTGACTATATATTGTTCAATGCCTGTTCATTTCTTTTGAGAGTTTCAGCTTTTGAGATTTGCGAACTTGTAAGAGTTTGGACTCCTAAGAGTTGAGATTGTTATTTTCTATTTTTCCTTATAAAATTTATTTCGTTGCCTACAATAAAAAGCTTGTACTGGTTGAAGGCATGTGAAATTTCAACAGATTCCTATCAATTTTAATTTTAATTTTTTGCACGAATATGAGGAATATGTAGATACATCATGTTGCTTTCATCAGATGTAATTAAATGTTACTAGGTTGTGCACATGATGAATGGCCATTTTGAAAGAAGAAGATTAATTAAGAGTCTTTTGGTTTTGGGTCCTCATATTCCCCCAAGATCTGGTTCTGAAATTATTTCCATGTTCTTTTTCTGGCTCAAATTTTTTGCATAACCAGAATACCCTTGACTTGTCATTGGCCTCCTTTTGGTCAAATTAGAATTTATTTGACCAAAAATAATCTTATATTTCTGCCCTTTAACCATCTAAACCAAAATCCAAGTTTTGACCTTATGTCCGAAATTGTAAAAGAGACCATTATGCCACTGAACATCAAACACTACTGAATTAAAAGTAGTCTCATTTTTGCAAAATTTGTTTCCGATTACTTTTTAAAAAAGCTCTCATAATTCACAAGAAGTGGGTGTAAAAATTGCTACCTAGAGAAGCAGGAATCAAAATTCACTGGAACTGGGGCGTCTTGGGATTTGTATTTCCTGAAAATAGTTAACTAAATAAGTGAGCTTCTAGCGATTATTATAAATTTTTGGTTTGAATCCCTGGAATCTGGATAACAAAGTGGCCGTGGTTTCCTTTTCAATTTCAATTTCCATATATTATGTTCTCATTCAGTTTATGTTAGTTTGTATAGTCATTCTAATGTTATTCTAAGTTTTTTTCTGTGATTTTACTAGCTTTTTCCATATCATCTTGTCAAAGTTTCTGGGAGCTATCAGATTCCATCCTAAGTCTCTTAAGATTGTAAACCCTGTAGGATATGTTATGACCGTATTGTTTGAGAGCGCATTTGGATCCCCATACAATTTGAATGGTTTTCTTGCATTTTACATAGCATTTGAAGGTACCAAATGGTGCCCCTATAGAAATTTTAGCCATAACTTCAACTGATGGTGCTGGACCAAAATTAGGTTTTCTGGAAATGACACCCAATTTCAAACCATCATTTGGGAGAGGGCTGGCATTTGCTGCTATGGTTCCATTCACAGTGATGAATTTCTACCTTTTGAATCTCATGCTAAACACTATTGAGCCATTCACTTATAGTGTCTCTCTCTCCATTTTTTGTTTTTTTATTTATTTATTTATTTTTTTTATGAATTAAAGATAGTATTATAAACAAAAAGAGCAAAGGCTTATGTACACTTTATAATCAGTTAACAGTATTTTTATGCGAGTAGGTTGGATTTCTATTTTGCTGTCATTGTTTTTGTATTTTTATTTTTAACAGTATTTTGTTGAAGATTGTTGTTGATATTGTTGGATCTATTACCGTGCTCCATTTCTTTCTTTTGCAAATACATTTCCTTTTGCAGGTGTCTCAGATTCTTAAATACTGTGATTCCAGATGCTTGGCTGTTGTTCCCCAAGGTGGTAACACTGGTCTTGTAGGCGGAAGTGTGCCTGTTTTTGATGAGGTAATGTAGTTGTTCCTCATTGTCTTGTTGATCAATGACTTTCCTCCAACCTGCTTTGTAGTGGATGGGCGTGGTGGTTACAATTTTCGTTGCTTTATCCAGGAGCTTCTTTTCAAATGAGAGCATCATTTGTACCAAATATATGGCATAGCATAAGGACTCTGCTACACATGTTAACCTATTGTGTATGGAATCTTAGTAATCACGTTTTATATAGGTTTCAATTTTCAAACAAGACCAGGTTTACTTGACATTGTTTTTGTGCTTAAAATTTATTCATTGGAAATATTTATTTATTTATTTATTTTTTTAGAAGAACGGTATATCATATCTCAATCCAGAATATTTTTTCCAAGCATTTCTAAGACAACCGCAATAATGTATCACTTTTGTATGACATAAAGATTGTAAACGCACCTTTAGAAAATCAGACTTTAATATAAAAACATTGTAAAGACAAAATTCTTCACATGAAGTAGACAAGAACACGATAATTTAGAACACTACATAGAAACACAACAGCATAACTTGAACATTCAAACGGCAAAAAGTAGCCCCAAATCTCCACGTAAACTCAAAGTTCATGGGAAAGATCTAATCTGAGAATGCAGTCAGCTGTAAAACTTACTGGTTCTGTATCCCTTGCATGCGGACACTGTGTTAATGTCATATTCATTGGACTTCATTCTGCTGTAATACATGCAAATTCACTTACGAGAATTTGTGTACGTAAATAGACTCAAAACCTATAATTGCAGAAGATCTGGCAAATTTCTGATTCTTTCTCTTATTCTGGATACCAATTTTTTGTGAACCTTTTCTGCAGGTGATTATCAATACTGGTTCCATGAATAACATCATATCTTTCGATAAGGTAGACAGTTTACAGCTATGTGGTATATTTTGTTTCAATCTTCTCCTTTCCCTTTATATATACATAAATTAAATATTTAAATACTTTTTCTTCCATGGATTTTGGATGTGGAATATGTCTATTACTTATAAGTGATTTAAATAGTATTTTCTTGATTCCTTTCTAGCCAAAGTTTGTTAGAGAAATATAGAAAGATTGAGGTTCTGTTTTTCTTTCTCTTTTCTTGCAGTTCTTACAGTTTTTATGATTCTCATGCTTTTCATCTCTAGCAATTGTTGGTCACATTTGACATTTTACTTTAGCATTTGGAGTTTTGACAATTGAATACTCTCAATGTCAATATTAAAAATGGCTGCATCAAAATTATTGCACATTCAATTAAAGAGTACCTTATGCTAATTTTGTAGGTCAATGGTATACTGGTATGTGAAGCGGGGTGCATACTGGAAAACCTGGCTTCTTTTTTGGATAACCAAGGGTAATTTTCATAAAACCATCTGTCTTCTTTTCTCACAGGACCTCTAACTTCTAGAAGTTTATTGGCATGACATGATAGTTTGTCATGAAAAACATCTAACATGCATTTTTTTTTTGGATAAAATAAAATAAAAATTGTTTTATGTTATTGTCAATCACATATTCACATGCACATTTATTGTTAAATAAGAAAAAAAAATGGATGACTAGTTTTGAGTTATAGAGCTAAATCTGGTCACCTACTAAATTCATTTGCAATTCACACTGGGGCTTCAACTAGTAAGCTGGTATACCCTGCCTAATTTGTTATTACTGTCAAACTTGATGCCATGGGTGAAAGGTTTTTTTCTTCCCTACTTTTTTATTCTTTACAGGCGACACCCATGCATTTTAATAATTTAGTTATGATTATGAAATATGGATTGATGGATATGACACTACATAGAGCTGAATGGGGAAAAAAAAGACTCCTGTAGCTGGCCCCTAGTAGTTGGGATTAGGGCTTTGTTGAGTTGAGTGTGGACCATTTGGCAAAGTTTGAGAGTGATCTCATTGGGATATAGGTTAGTTCAAAAACTAGAATTTTTAAATATCTTGACAGCCCATTTGAACCTTTAACACGAGCCACACACTTTAGAATCCCAGATAACCTGGAGCCCCTTTTCATAGGATTGCATGTGGTTGAGTGATTCAATGAACTAGGACTCATATCCTTGCCAAATGCTGGGAAAAAATTTCCAGCAAGGTCATCTTTAGCTTGATCAATTTAGCGATTTCCTTATCATCCCACAAAGCAAGGTAAGGACGTTAGAAACATGAAGCAAGGCAGGGAAATCCTCATCCATGAGTAAACTAGTTAGTATTTTACATTTCTAGATATTATTTAGAATTTGTCTGGTTCAGGGAATTGAATTTTTTCCTTGGATTTTCAACTCAAAGAATCACAAATCCTATTTATTGATGGTATGTATAATTAGAATTTGGATGCGTGGAAGAGTCACTAAAATTCTAATTTCTCTAGGAATTATGTATTTTTAAATTTGTAATTGAAATTGAAGTTCTGGTGGTGAAAAAAGGTTCTGGTGGTGACTAATGGTGGGCGTGAAATGTTGATTCTGACAATATGATGGTGGCTCTCATGGTAGTGGTGGTTGCAGCAACTGGCAAGGTGTTGAATTCTAGTTTTTCATCAACCAATACTAACAATCCACTTCAAGTTCACATTAGATATTGCCGTCTACCTATCTATCATTCATTCATACAAAATTTTGGCAATTTATGATCCTATATTTACCATCTCAAAATGAAAGAATATCGCTAGGTCTCTAACTTTATTGATGGTTTTTCTTGCTACCTATTTTCCTGGTGATATCTAGTTGGACATTCCTAATTCTATTCCAGGCATGTAGTTGAAGTCAACATATTCTAATTTCCTTTTTCTATAATACTAATTGAATTTATCTATTGACTTGCTAACATGTTGGTTAAGTTAGGTCTATATATTCCCATGAATGTTCCTTCCACTTCTTAATCATGTCAGAATTTTGGCAAATTTATTCTTGTCATATTGAGTGAATTATGCTTTTATTCAGCTTCATTATGCCACTAGACTTAGGTGCAAAAGGAAGCTGCCAAATTGGGGGAAATGTTTCAACTAATGCTGGCGGTTTGCGCTTTGTCCGTTATGGATCACTTCATGGGAATGTACTTGGTGAGGATTGTTTATCAAACTTTGATGTTTTGTGAAGTGGACAATAATTTGCTTCCAGTTTTACATTTCATTGAAGTGTAATTTTATGTACATAGCTATATATTGATATACTGTGCTATACAGTTGTATTAAGTGTGCCCAATTAATATAATAATGCTCATTCTAAGTTTCTAACATGGTGTCATTGGAATTATGGATCGGCATCCAAAGGCAAATTATACTATATCTTTCTTAGGGGTGGCAAAAAACTGGGCTAGGCTTGGTGCTGGGTCAAACTACTAGTAGCCTGGCATAAATTATGTTCATAAAGTACAGGGGAGGGACTCAGGGGTGGAGGCAAATAAGTTTTTTCTTGAAGAAGGGAGGCTCTCAAGAGCGACGACGTGGATGGTTGGCTGATGACCGTCAACAGCTCACGGTACCCCCATTGGAGATAACTTTGGCTCCGCCCCTGGAGGGACTAGTATGTGTAAGCAGATAGATACAGTCATGTTATGTGTGTTTGTATAAATTGTTTATTTCAGGGTAGCCTGTAGCATACTAGCATACTGAATATGATTCCTCTGCCTTGGAGTTGCTGTAAATTTCTATTTGCATGATTCACCAATGCTCTATGGTTCCAAACATGATTTGCTATTTTTCTGCCTTCTGCAGAAAAGCATTAGAAGTTCTATTATGGAGTTGAACAAAAAGGAAAAGTTATGTTGGAAAAACTAATGTCTGATCTTGTGATCTATTGATTTAAGAGCTGCTATTAACTCCTTATCTTGTGATTTTAGTGGAAGATAATTGGTTTTTTTTTTTTTCCTTCTCTTATTTGTATTTATTCTGAAGCATAAATGGGTTGATTGTTTTAGGTCTTGAAGCTGTTTTAGCTAATGGTACTGTGCTTGACATGCTTGGGACTTTACGCAAAGATAATACTGGGTATGACTTGAAGCATCTGTTTATAGGTACATTTTTTACACTTAAAATTTTGTTGCTAATTCAGCATAAACAAGTGTATTGTAGAGGATGCAATTACATGCATCTCTACTATTATTGGTGTAGGAAGTGAAGGATCGTTGGGAATTGTAACTAAGGTTTCCATACTTACCCCTCCAAAGCTGTCTTCAGTGAATATTGCTTTTCTTGCATGTAAAGATTATCTCAGCTGCCAGGTATGACCGGTTTCCGTATAGTTTATTACTAAATTTGTATTTCATAAATCCATACGTGTCTTAGATGCATAAATGACAGTGTAGACTGTAGACCTTCCCTTCCCTTCTTCACATTGTTTTAAATAAATTGTTTCCTGAGTGACTGAAGTTTAACCTTAAATTGAAGTTTAAATCTGGTATACCTAAACTTGAGGATTTACTTATGCATTTTCTACTATATGTCATCATACTTCCCAAAAATTGCATCAACTTCGATGAATCAATTAACCTTCAAGACTGACCAAAATTTAATTTGAAATCAAAGTTCATAACCTTGGTTTATGATGCTTCCCTAGTTCTTTACTTTGATTAAATTTGTACTTTCTAAGGTGAAACCACATGTCGTCTTATCCTGTTAATTAATATTCCTGTTAATCAGAATCTTCTAATGGAAGCCAAGAGGAAACTCGGGGAGGTTCTATCTGCGTTTGAATTTTTGGATAAGGAGTCAGTGGATATGGTATGCTTTCTTTAGTATGTACCAATGCGTTTTCCAAAGAATATTTCCTTGGTCTAATTTTGTTTCACTTACTAATTATAGTCACCGATAGAAACATATTATGACCTTAAGTACCGTTATAAAAAAAAAACCATTATGACCTTAAGTTAACTCACATGCATAGTTGCCAGGGGCGGACCTACACGTGACATTGGTGGGACCATGGCAACCCCAAAATTTTTTAAACCCTTTAGAATATGTTTAATTTTATGAAGTGGCTCTCTCAAATTTGATAAAGTGGCACCTCCAAATTTAATTATCCACCCTCAAACAATACTTTTTTATGCTTGCACACATACATTGTATGTGTATATGTGCTTGTGTATGTATGTTAGTGCATAAATGGCAACCCCAAACAAAAAATTCTAGTTCCGCCCCTGATAGTTGCTCTTAAATAAATGCCTTGCATGTGAATGAATGCTTGTCTATGTGAGAGCCAAACTTTGACTTGAATGATATTGTAATTTCTCAACCCAAAAGAACATAGCAAAAACAAAAGAAAACCCTCACAGAAGGCCTTTCCGACAAATCACACCCACCCTTGGGTAACTTGTAATTGTGTGGTTAGGCGCACAATCACAGGTTCGATTCCCCGCTAGGACAACCCAAGATTTTAAGTGGGGGGCCATGGCGGTGGGTTGCTGCGCTAGTCTCTCTGGGGGTTTAGGTTCCATGGGTGGGTCCAGAGGGCCTTGCTGTGGAATGGTTCCCTTGTTGTCCAAAAAAAAAGGAAAGGGCCTTTCCGACGGATCACAGCATTTTGAACTGCTATTCTGAAAAGATCAAACGCATCTAAAAGAATCTGGGGGCTGGGAATTTAGAGTATGGAGTTTCTTTTAAAGATTGTGAAACTTGATGACTCTGGCCCAAGGCACAACAATTTAGTAAAAGATACCTATCAAATGTTTCTGCCTACGGAATCATAAATGGTTAAAAATCTACTACTGTGTTTAAGAAATTACTTGAGGTAAATGTTAATAATGTTCAAGGTCTATGTCCAAGTGCTGTAGCCATCTTCTAATTTTATTTTTGAGTTGGGTAGTGTCCATACTGGTAGAGACTGATGTTCTCTGTTAATAATGTTCTAATTTTATTTTTGAGTTGGGTAATATTAATAATGGTTTAATTTTATTTTTGAGTTGGGTAGCATCCATACTGCCTTTGCACAAATTAACATTTACTTGAGGTAAATGTTAATCTATCTTCACTTGGGACAGGTAGAGTTAAGAGTAAATAATACTTTCTTCCTTTCTTTTTTTCTTTTTTTTCTTTTTTTTTTTTTTTTTTTTTTTTGGGGGGGGGGGGGGGGTGAGGGAGGTTGTGATTTCAGAATTTAAACTACTTGCAACATCATTATTCATGGTTGGTCTAGGCGATGAATTTTCTTTCTAAATGTTTTAAGAAACTTTCTTTGGGACACTTTCCTGTAGAATATTTTCGAAGGAATATTTGATAGCTAGCATACTGTGATTTCAGTAGTAAAACTACTTGCAACATCATTATTCGTGGTTGGACTAGGCGATGAATTTTCTTTCCAAATGTTTTAAGAAACTTTCTTTGGGACACTGTCCTGTAGAATATTTTCGAAGGAATATTTGACCGCTAGCATACTTATTGTAGAGTATGTAACAGGTTCTGAATCATTTAGAAGGTGTTCGGAATCCATTACCTCCATCAATGCACAACTTTTATGTTCTGATTGAGACAACGGGCAGTGATGAATCTTATGACAAGTAACTTCCTTGCCATTTTGTCATTGTGTATCTGCTAGAATAAGAGAGTTGCTAATTTGTGCTGAATTCTATTTTTACTCTAAAGTTTTTTATTTCATATCGATATCGAAGCCCATATTAACTCCTTTCTGTGGTCTGACACAAGATTATTAGACTGAGTTGCTTGGATATTGTTTTATCTCTTTACTTTGAATTTCTGTTACAAAATGGATTGGAAAATTGCAACGAGAATACTCATAGAAGATTTGTCCATTAGTAAATACTGTGAGGAAAATTATAACTTATGTTCTGGCAGACTCTTGAATGTGATAAATGATGTTTGCAGAATCTTTCTTAATGTGTGGTGGCAGCAGAAAATAAACTAATTCCATACAAAGACCAAAGGTTGTGAAAAACATTCATCAGTTCCTAGGAAGTCGAAGGATGAAATTTTGTTTAGGAAGATGATAATTATAAAAATGCTATTCTGGACATTTTATGTTAACTAATTGTGTATGACTATTCATATTTTATGGGAAAATTGATACTTCTATTTTAATAATTCAGGTTTGTGCCTATGTGCGTTAGTGTGCTTTACTTACAAGTAGATGTTTGTATGCAAATGTACATTATTGTTGAATTGAACTGAGTTAGGAGTTAGGACTGCTCCAGTTTATGCAGTATCAAACAAGGGCATGAGATGAAGAGACCCTAGCTTTTTAGAACTTAATTTAAAATTTCATTTTGCACATTGGTGTCAGATGTTCTCTGTTGTTCAATGTAACAAAGTTTTTCTTCATGAACAAGTGAAAGAGAATGTAGCTTTCTCTAATGTTCCCCAAATATTAATGTACACAAGCAAAGTCTGGGTTAAGTTTCTGCCATAATCCCATATTACACTATCTTCTGATCTTGGATTGACCATTTTATGATGGCCATAGCATCAATGATTGTTATGTCTAATTTTATGTTTGCTGATACATTTTGTTTGATGAGAATGTGTTTGTTATGGATATATTCTAGAATGTATTTTAACTTACTGAATTGCTTCATGATGGACGGCATGTTCATTTTTTCTTTTTCTTTTTTTGAGATTCTACTATGTTATGTTGATGTCTCCAGAGAGAAGCTTGAGGCCTTCCTACTCCGCTCAATGGAAGGTGGTTTGATATCTGATGGTGTTCTTGCACAAGACATAAATCAAGCATCTGCATTTTGGCGTATTAGAGAGGTTCTTTGTTTGTACTTTATTGAAATCTTTGTATTCGGAAGTCCCTTTATTTACTATTATTAGAGATATAGTACTTGTAGCATATAATTTTTGAGTTATCGATCGCTTGAAATTCTAATAATAGTGATCGCCCTCTATATTGTGCTATCAATTTTCTGCAATTACTGTCTGTTGTTTTGGATCAAAACTGAGAAACTCTTCACTTCACTCATTCAACCCCCAAACAAAATAAATTGTGATATGGGTGTTGGCACCCAAACCGACAACAAACACATGAATGGAGAAAAAAATGCTATAATAGGGTCATGTTACATATATTAACCAAATTAATTATCCTTATCCATCTGATAGGAGGAAAATCATCTTATGAGACCATGTTTTGGCAATTTTTAATTAAATGAAAGAACGAATATCTTTGCATCATGATTTTTGAAACATCATCCGAAAACTTGCCTTAGTGAGTCTCATATTTTTGCTCGCAGGGTGTAGCAGAAGCACTAATGAAAGCAGGGGCTGTATATAAATATGATTTGTCATTACCTGTCGAAAAGATGTACAATCTTGTTGAGGAAATTCGAACACGGCTTGGTAAAAATCATTTGTTGTCTGTAACAATTTTTTCACATGTTATGTCTTCTCTTCTTGGCACAGTAGTACAGCATCCTTGTCTTTGTGTGTTGTTTGAACCTGCAAGGTTTCTTGTGTGGGAGTGGTACTGAATACTGATCTCATGGAAGAATCAAAAAAATGCAGATATTGTGTCCCCAAGTTGTTAAAATTGAAGAGTTGAAGTTTCATATTGAGTGCAATTCATGCTAGTGAAATTACGTTTATTTACTTTTTAAAAATTATTTATACAAATATGTAATTGAAATTTCTAGGTCAATCTGCCGAAGTGGTGGGATACGGTCATCTTGGAGATGGCAACTTGCATCTTAATATTTCAACTCCACAATATGACGATAATGTAATTTCCTTGTTCCTACTATGTTATAAAAGGTGATTGTGTACTCTGAATTAGTTGGTTCCTTATTAATTTATGTGGAACATTGCAGATTTTGGCACAAATTGAACCGTTTGTCTATGAATGGACATCTAAACACCGTGGGAGTATCAGTGCAGAGCATGGCCTAGGACTGATGAAAGCAAATAAGATTCACTACAGCAAATCAGCTGAAACTGTAAGCGTCATATACTTTACCATAATGTTATTGGAAATATATGTATGTATATATATGTTTAGAGTTGAAGACAGAGGCATAGAGTAAACTTGCAATTCAGGAATCACATAGTGGATCGCCACATAGTTTGGATAAAAGCATCTGATGAGTTTTATTACACAAGTAAATTGCTTAAGTTTTTACAATTTTGATGTATGGATTAATTCAATTTCAATTTTCCAAATGTTTTTAAACAAATAAAAATCATAAAAATTTTGTTCCCATAAAATGCTTACATGTTATGCCTTTACTGTGGATATACCTATAAATTCTTCAAAATTTGTTTGTTTGACCATATAAGTATTCATCAGTTGGTATCCTCTGGCTAACAGATGCATTAAATCAGGCTCAATGGACTACAATAAACTATTGGCTCAAAAATGTATTTTTTGAATTTCTAAGTATAAAATTTTCTATGTTCTGGTTTGTTTTCCAATTTCCAAGAATGTATGGTTGCTTTATACAAATGTCTAAAACTCGCAGAATTCGTTTGGACAGGTGCAAGTAATGGCTTCCATCAAGAAGTTGCTGGATCCCAATGGGATACTGAACCCATATAAAGTTCTTCCTCACTCTCTCCTTTCTTACAATTAAAGGTAAGAAACTTTATCCAAGAATCCTTTTCCTAATTCTAAATATTTACATTCTTACTTCAAATTTACAGTTTTACTCCTGAAGAGTGATATCAAAGTGGCTTGTAATTTTAGAATGCATATCTGGAAGGATGTCCTCTGACTGAGATGATACTTACCAAAACATCAGAAAGAGGGTTGAGGTCATGGGGAACATTTGAAAAAGTCTTTGGTAAACAAAGGAAGAGTATAGTTTCTGAGTTCCTGTTTGGGAGTTATTGTAATCTTTATATGTAATAAAATGAGAAATGAATGTGCAAAGCAAGATGTATTCATATTATACTTGACTTGAAATTTCTACCAGTAAATATTATCTTTCGAGAATTTGTAGATGTAAAATTTTAGAGACTAGAGAGTAATGGCCTATTTGTAATAATAAAGCCAATGGTTCTGTTTTGATGCAGTAATGGCCTATTTGTAATAATAAAGCCATTCTGGAATGCTCAACAGATTTCAAAATAAATAGGTAAATTAACTTCACATTTACGTTCTTTATACAATTCCTTAATGCATCATATATATGTTTTGATGCAGTAACTTGTTGGGCTTCTGTTTTCATTCCCTAGTATTGTTCAAACTTTCTCCAATTTGGAATTTCACATGTTCTTCCTCTTCTTCTAAATCTTTATTTTATTTTATTATTATTATCAATATTATTGTTATTATTATTTTTGCTCCTGAGATGTGTCCTGCCACTGTTAGTCATGTTGCCTTCCATTCCTGCTTCTCAAACCGGTAACAATGGTGTGAATTATTGTGTCTGAATCTCATAACACGATTTCTGGACCCTGCAGAGGATTTTGTTTTTATAAAATAGAAGTATGCTGTTGTGTAATAATGGGAAAAAAAAAAGAAAAAAAAAAAAAAGCAAGGTTTATCAAATTGTTATTTATGTTCTATGACGTGACAGTGGAGTGCTGAAGCTCCAATAAAGGTAATTATGCATCACAACTTGCCATGTCTGGGGGATGGTGGATGTTGATCTGGGTTTAGAAATTCATTAGTTTGTACCTGCAAAGCATTTATTTTTTCTGGAGTCACTTCCCTTTCATGCCGATGGAAGACACAGCTCTCTTTTCTGTTCTCAATTATGAAAAACTCATGCATGCTCCAAGTTGCTAGACATGCAATCCTGTCTAATCTACAAAATGAGGACAGATTGGCACATTTATGGTGGTGTAACTTGAAATAATTTGGACAGCGTAAACCATTTGATTGTTTTGGTATTAATCAGATGATAATGTTTGGTATGCACCTTGGTTGTTATGGGTCTTGATATTTGTATGCTTTAGTTTGTCTTGGTACAATTTTTTACAATGTAGGATAAGGCATTTGATTCAGAGCATAAGGACTAGAGAGAGTTTGATCTATCTAAAAGGAATAACTCTTTTTGGTCCAAATCTTAGATGCCTTTTCTTTGTTGCTGTCAGATTCTTCTCTTTCAAAATAAAGTTTTGGAGTTCGGCCAGAAAGTCTTTCAAAGATAGGTTCTATCAGAACACATTTATTTTCCTCTGTCATTAATTGTCAAAGGAATTTTGCACATAATTCAGTGGTCCAGTATTTTACATGTAATTTCATTCCCTGACTCTTCTATTCACTTGTTTTCTTATAAAACTAATCCAACATGACCCCAAATAGGCAACATCGATGCTCCAAGAAAAATAAGAATGTGGGAAAAGACGGATTTACAGTAGACAAAGAGTGGGCCTGCTGGAGGCCGTGTGCATTCGACCACAAAAATTCCTTTAATTAAAAAACAATTTCACACACTATTATTGGTTTGTGATTGCCTTAATTAAAAAACAATGAGTTTTGCCAAACTCGTCTCCTTTGGATGTTCTCCCCTTTCAAAATTTGTTAATGGGACATATTATTGCCAATGTATATTTCATTAAGGCTAGAATATGCTAATCCTACATCGCTAGGACCGGAGATTCTTGTATTAAGAGAGAATAAACTTGGAGGAGAAGTCAAAGGGAGGGCAGATTCCTATTGAAAAGAAAGGTAAAAGTCATGAATAATGAAGGAAATGGATAAGAGGGAATTGGAACATGGCAAACATCTCTAGAAAGCAAGGGGTTCCTGCAAAAAGGTCCTTAGATTCTTCCCACTATTCCTTTATACTTCTTCTACAGTTTGATCCGTTTGCTTTTTGGTATTGCTCCACCCTACATAAATTGGCGTTTTAAGTATAAAAGTAAAAAACTTTACATCTACGTGTAATTTTGATCTTGTTTAATAATAAATGCTACCTATGCTCTCTTTTTTCTCCCAAAAAAAAAAAAAAAAAAAAGTCATTGAGTGCCATTTCGAGCATGCGGACTTGATGGTGCCCTTTCATGTGACTCTGAGAACTTGATGGAACCAAGCCCATTTAACTCAATTAGCATACTTGTCTTTTTAGTCATAAAAAAAAATAAAATAAATTTAAATAAATACTTTATAAATGAAAACAAAAAATGAAAATAAAGAAGCTTCTTTAAGTGCTAAAATTTATTCACATGTGGGTTTATTTCCATGTGAGAGAAACGGTATTAATGGGAGAATAAAATTATTCCTAAAAAAATCCTTCAAATTAATACTGAAAATCTCATTAATTTAGGCTGTGGGCGGTCGATTAGGTGGTGAGGGTCTTTTTTTTATATTTTTCCTCGCTGAGTATTAGGTGGTGAAGTGGAATACTGGTGAAAACTCTTAGATGGATTCAAGTCTCTCAAAGATCTTGAATACCCTTTCGCAGTCATTCCTATGGGAATTGGAAACATTCATCGTTGACCTTGGAATGACTGTCAACTCGAATGAATTGATGGTAAAAAATTTGTCATTCCAATGAATGGGAAAATGAATTGACTTTCGAGTTTAAAAGGGTGCCAAGTGAAACGCTTGGCCGGCAAAACAACGATACCAGAAACCTACCCCCGGGTTATAAATGGGTATAGAATTTGCTCATTTGCCAAACACTTCTTCATGGAGAATGGAAACCGGGAAAGAAGTGATCAAAATAATGCAGTATATGCTTGAATAAAACTTGACGTGGATCAGACAAGATGGGTTTTTTTTTTTTTTTTTTTTCCCTGCTACGGAATTCCTATCAAACAAGAGGAGTAAACAAAAGCCATCCAAATAGAGTCAAAATCAAAACCTTCGATTATCTCATGTCTTTATTAGCGAGGATCATGCCAATAGACCCAAACACTATTGACACGTGGGCCAAACTGATTCATAGAGAAAAATATGATCTCCTCTTAGAAAAAATTTAAGATGAGATATAATAATAATTACAATTTATTAGTACTTAAATTACAATACGCTAATTTAAGCCGTGTTTAATGAGACAATTATTAAAAATAGTGAAAGTGTTTAGAGAATTATGCAAATTGTTTAGAAAAATTTGAAAATGCTTAGAAAACTGTGTAAATATATTTTTTCATGCAATTTGCACAATTTTTTGTACATTTCTATCATTTTTTTTCATGTAATGATTATCTCATAATATGAGGCTTAAAATGTGTCCTTAGGGTGCACAGGTTAAGAAAACCAATATGATATCATGATTATTGAGATGGCATTTTATGTTAGGATAACAAGTTCATGAGGAAAATATCGCAGCATAGTTACATCAAGCTTAAAAGAGTGAAGATCAAAGTGGTCATTGATTTAGCATTTCTTCTTATCATAACTCTAATTCGAATGACACTAATTGGGATTGTCTTAATCTTTTATTCAATTTGCTTTCATACTTTACTAACGGGGCTTCAATTCCTTTTCTTTTTTCTTTTTTTTTCCTTCTTCTTCCTTTTGCCATGTTTGTTTGGTCGGAATGGAATGGATGGAATAGAATCCCATTCCATACTTAAAATAGTTTAGAATAAAATGAAATTGAAATAAAGATTGTAAAATAAATATCATATAATTCACTACTATTATTTGATTCTATTTGCATCTAATTACTTCATCCAAACATATTATTTGAAATAAATTGGAATGAAATTTCATTCCATCCATTCCATTCCAACCAAACAAATATGTCATTTGTGTGGATGACTAGACCTTCTATCCAACTAATTTCCTATTCTGCATAAGTTAAATTGTCCTGTTACTTGTAAAATAACATTTTTGTGTAAATTAATCAAATCTAAGTGCCTTATTATTATTGGCAATAGGACTATTTGGATTGTTGATCCAACTAATTCCACGAGATCATCATCAAACCTAAAATTAATTATCCTTCTTTTTAAACTTTCTAAAATTTTCAAATCACTATCTTATCTTTTGACTTTCTATCCTTTTCAATTATTCTACTTTAAATATTAAAGTTGAATTAAAAAAAATTTCCTAGCATATCTATAATTTTTACAATAATTTTATTTTTATCCCCCAAGTCATTGAATTCAGCTTAATTTCTGATGATGCACAAATCAGACAATAAATTCAAAAAACATCAAATCAATCATTTTAAATTGAACAAAATCGAGTAAATTAAAATTAATTATTTTAGTATTTATCTTTCATTATTTTATTTTATTTTATTTATCTATAGACACACAATTTTATCAAATTTAATTATACAACGAATATCAATTCAAATAAAAATATATATATTTTAATAGTTTTAAATCAAATATTATTAAAATTACTAAAACGTGTTAAGCAATTAAGCATTTTCTTTATCTCTAGTCTTTTTAACTTTGTGTTTAATGTATCATGTAATGTAATAGGTCTACGTACGCGCAGTTTCACCCTTAGTAATAGAAAAAGATAATTAATTAATTAATTACATTAAAAATATTAATATATACAAGTGCGGTGAACACAAAGGGGTCATGCAGCGACGCGGACCGCTTGGTCTCTGTAATTTGACACCAACCTCTCTCTCTCTCTCTCTCTCTTCTCCCTCTCTCCGCCATTCGTGAGCGAAGCACCATGACCAGTTCTTCAGCTTCTTCTCGCAAGGTCTCTCTCTTTCTCTCTCTCTAATTTCATCACCGAATGTCTATATATATGTCTATCTGGTCCTCAAATCATTCGTTTCTCATTCGATTGTTTGGTTTCTATTTAGGGCCTGAGCAAGATTGCTTGCAATCGACTCCAGAAAGAACTCGTGGAGTGGCAGGTCAATCCTCCCGCCAGTTTCAAGCACAAAGTCACCGATAATCTTCAGAGGTTTTTGTTTATTGGCCTTTTTTTTTTTTTTTTTTTTAGGGTTTTATGTGATTGATCAATATTCTTCACCCTCCGTTTGGTTTCTGAGAAAATTTGGGGAAATGGAAAGGAGAGAGAAGAAAATTTCGAATCTTTTGCTCTATGTTATTTTAATTTGCAGAGATATGAAAAGAGTCCGCCTAGACTTACCGAGATTATCTGTCATAGGGTCTGTTGACCGGAAGTTTTTCTAGTTATATATATCCTTTGCCATCTGGTTGGTTGCTGAGAAAACTGAGGATACAAGGGAATAGAATTTTCAATTTACTGAGAAATGTATTCCTTTCTAAAGCGTTGATAAGATTTTCTTTTTCCTTTTCCTCAAGTTTTCTGAGATCAATCAGAGGCTTAGTTTGTTTCATTTTCCCACGTTTTCTCAGCAGCCAAACCGAGAGAAAAGGAAATTTCCTTTCCTTATCCATTTCATGAAGCTTAATGACGTCAATTATCAGGTTTCTACAAGTTTTATGATTTGCCTTATATGTATTTATCATTTTTGTCCTTATCAAAAAAATGTATTTATCATTTTTGTCATGGTTTTGAACCAAAGGTGGGTTATTGAAGTCAATGGGGCTCCGGGAACTCTTTATGCAAATGAAACCTACCAGCTTCAGGTTGATTTTCCCGAGCATTACCCTATGGAAGCTCCACAGGTTTACAAATATTCATGAGATTTCATATTTTGTTCAGATTTCCTTTTGTTTAATTATCTTGGTGTTCAATTTTCTATTATGGATTTGCTCTTTTTTCTCTTGGCTTTGATATATGCGCTGGCGTGGACAGGTTATATTTCTGAATCCAGCTCCTCTGCATCCTCATATTTATAGCAATGGCCATATTTGTTTAGGTAAATTTGAGGCTTTAGCCTTTCTTCCTAATATTATAAGGTTTTACAATAGGTTGTCCATATTTTCAGTTTGCGTCTCTTTGCGAATTGATGATTGATTAGTAATGATATCATAATTGGTGACATACAGAGCTACGCTTAAGCATAGGGTTGCGAAGTTCATGCTCCCTTCATGTATGGTTTTGTAGGACCTTGACTACCATATTGCCTCAATTCATGATTGCTTTTTATGCAGTCTGATAGGGTGACATTATACTTCTATGTTTCATTAATATGTAGTTTGGTAGGACTTTAAACTACCACATTCCCTCATTGTTCGTTTTGTAGGATCTTAAACTATTGCATCACTTGAATGGCTGAATATATAGCTGCCTTAATATGAACTAAAGTTCAAAAGCACTGGCCTGATAAGGTCTGTTAAGAAATTGTTTTCATGCTATACATGTTGGTTTGAACTTAAACTATAGTTCCTCCATAATACATCCTCTTTGACTCAAGTAATGCCTTTTTTGATACGTGGCATGACATGATGACAAGATCTTTGATTAACATGTTATTTTTGTATGTATGCTTTGATAGGACCTTGCACAATCATGTTGCCTCAAGTCAGTTTGTGTGATAAGCAATTTGATAGGACCTTAAAGTTTTGTCTCCTCAATATATGGTTTTGTCGGATGTTGAACTACCACATTGCATCTATACATAGCTGACTTGATGTATGCTTTATTGAGAACTTAAAATTCTTTTGCAATGAATTTTACACTTCTGGCACCTAGGATTTAATTACAAACGGTCCCTAATGTTATTCAATTATGTATGAACTTAAGTTTATTTTCATTAGAAATAAAACTTCATGTAATTTTAATTAGCTTCAACGTAATTCCGGGAAGAAAATCAGAATGCCCATTAACTACAGCTGAAAAACATATAATTTGGGGAAGTAGAAACGGATAGAAGCCTCGATAGAAACCATGGTAGGCGTTTTTCTTGTAACTGTTATTGAGGTTTTCTGGTATCACTAGTGCATCCAAGCTTGACTTTCTCATGACTTCATAATTATCATGCTAGACAGAAATAAATATTAGAGGTTGAGCGCTTCATTATCTGAGCTGAATACACCCCCCATTGACGGTCTTGATATATGTATGCCATCATTTCTCACGAGACAAGAATTCCAAGAATATTTCTTCATAAAAAAAATCCAAGAAAATGACAATATTTGTTTTCTTTATTGATTTTGATAACGAGCGACCCAGCCCATATTGTGGTTTGAGTCTTAGCTTTTATGCATCTGGTCCTAAGCCCGGAGAAAGGATGGTTGAATTTGGCATCAAGCCAGCTTAGAACATTTTTTTTTAAAGCTGTGTGAACATGAGCTAGCAGACAGAGTGAGACAGTTGTAGTGAGACCTCGGTGAACGGTTATTTTTATGGAATCTTTGGGCCATAATTGGCAGTTCACATTGACAGATTTGTCGTCTTGTCTTTTTGCTTCTTTACGCCATTCCAACTTTAGTTACAAATTGCCCAACTGGCCTAATTTAGACCAGGAGGCTGCTGTTTCCTGTCATGACTTGAGGTCTATTCAGCCCATGGAAGAAACACATTAGACGTCATTTAAGTCTGATCCAACTTTGGTATGAATTCTGCAATTTAGTTTCTGGCATAGCAGTTAGACAGATTCATTACATGAATGGTGAATGCATCGACTGTTATAGAATTATTGCACTGGACTTGTGCAGAAATTTTTTCTGCTGCGAGTGAACGAAAAGATTCTGTCAGTATCTTTCATAAGAGCCTATTGAGATCCTGTATGGAACAAAAAATGTGGTATGACTACTTCATCAAAAAACAAAAACAAAAATGTGGTATGACTGACAAATATATATTAAGTGGCTTTGAGTCTCAGCGTAGTCACTAGTTAGATATGCATGCTATTCTAATGCGGCTGCTGAAGCTGGTCATGATTGGAAGATATTTTGATGCATTGTCTAGTCACCTTCCAGTTGCAAATTTTGCAGTTTCAAGAGATTCCCTTTCATTGTATATGGATATTTCATGGGCCGCATATTAATTTTCAGTGGCTTATGGTTTGAAACAGAATAGAAGTAGAATAGGATAATATACTGCCAATAAATTGGTAGAGGAAGCTGATCATCTGTTTCCCATCATAGCCTCAGTTTCTAATAGAGAAAAGAGGAGAAATTTTCCTATCTTTAACAAAAAAGTGAGTTTCTTACCGAGGATTATTCAATGACCACTCTGGTGAAATGATGATCGTTTCATTGGTTAGTTGGGAAACTTGCTTAGAATTACATGGTTAATTACTGACTCAGTCCTCCCCATTGGATGGAAAAAAAAGAAAGGGGGGGGGGGGGGAATGGAAAAGAAAACATTATGCCCTATATTATGATTTAAATTGTTTATTTAAATTTGTTTTGGTAAGACTGATTTATGATTTTAAATAGGGAAACAACTCTTTAATTTTTCTTATTTGATGACATGGACATTTAAGATTTGACAGATCTAGGGGCCAGATATTTCTTGTACGATTTTTTGAGTTGGGACTAATTATATTTGTGACTCTTTATGACTTGTATAATTGGCTTATTGAGTTCTTGGGACAACCATGCTCATATTTTGCTATTCAGTCTTACCCAAACTGTAGGAAAAAAAGGTTTTGCTGGTTTTGGTTTTGGTTCTGGTTCCGGTTCTGATGCTTTTTTAATCCAAGTTACCTGTGCTGAAGATGTCCTTAAGTGCCTTTCCAGTTTGACTGAAATTTATCTTCTTCTGGGTCATTGTGTTTTGCAGATATTTTGTATGATTCATGGTCCCCAGCCATGACTGTGAGCTCAATATGTATCAGCATTCTCTCCATGCTCTCAAGCTCAACTGTGAAGGTTTGAAACCAATTTCATTTCAAGTTCTTGGTAGTTTGGAATGGCATCCAGTTTATTGAGTTTAGTTTTAATGCCCAGTGTGGCAGTGTCACAACTGGATACAGTGGGGCATACTTGTCAGTTCACCTTAACGTTCAAACTGGGGAAATACCAGCTCTTGTTTTGGTACTATGATGGGCATGGCTTCATGTGGTTTTGAAATAAAATGATCCATAGGATTGTGAAGTTGAGGGGATAATGCATCCGACAGTTATTTTTCTCTTTTCTTTTGAATGCATTCAACAATAGTTATACCTTTTTATCTGATTTTACCTTTCATGCAGCAACGCCCTGAAGATAATGATCGCTATGTAAGGAACTGTAAAAATGGCAGATCTCCCAAGGACACCAGGTGGTGGTTCCATGATGACAAAGTATGACTACAAAAGCATCTCTCCACTATAGTTGTTCAAGAATATAGAGTAGACGCCTTCCTTTTTAAAGGAAAAAGAATGAAACAAAAGAAAGCATTCTGAGCAAATGCTCTGTAAATTTCCAATGCCTGGTATTTGTAAAGGGAGAGGGACGGTCTGTGTTTTTATCACTGTGTGAGGAACAAACTCGTTGAGGCATTTGTGGTTATTCCTGATAAGAGAAACTTGGCACATTGTAAGTTCATAATGTTCAATCCTTGAATTGTTCAGTTTCTTCATGATAACTGATGAAGTTGACCATTTTCTCCCCAGCCTATGTTGCTGGTTCTAATATGTTAGTGACCTGGATTCATGATTCCTCTCTCCAATATATTTTTCATTTCATTTTCTTGTGATTGGTGTATGTCTAAAATATTTCGGATCAGTCTAATATATTGGGTTCTTTATATACTTTTGTGCAATTATCTTGATGGTTCACTCTAACATATTCGGTTCTTTATATGCTTTTGTGCAATTGTCTTCATGGTTCACTGTTGAAGTGTTTCAATTCGTACGAGCAGCAGGTTTCTCTTTCTATTTGTTCTATTTTCTGCCTTGGAAGTCTATATAGCCGGAAAGTCTGTAGCAGTGTATCATTTTGAATCGCTCTTCGTTGAAGATACTGAAGCCAGCCCGTTTTGCGTGGGTGGTAATGTGTAGACCAATATTATCTCTAGATGCCAATTTATGATCTGTTAATTTTTCCAGAAATCTGTGACATGGGCCTCAAATTTGAGTTTCTTGGGCAAATTTGATCTTCTTGGGCTTTTTTTCATCACAGAGGAAGAATGCTGTATCTCGACCCTAATTTTTTTCACTGAACATAGATCTTTGTGACTATCCGAAGTGTGATGAAATTTGTGTCCAAAGAGAGTGCAGCCGCATCCACCTTATTGGTTGATGCCGCATGCACCATTATTGATTAAGTTCAAGTCATGAGAAATTTAATTTTTTTTATTAATTATTAATTTATTATTACTTCCTCAAAATAAGAATGGTGAATATATTTGGTATCTTTCATCATTTTTCTAAATTCATACCTTTTGCTCAACTCTTCCACGATCACCATGCTTGACTTTGAATTGCAAATTTACACTGATGCGTGATTATTAAGAAAAACTTTCCTATAACTATGATATGATTAAATGATATTATGAACCAATAAAATTCAAATAAAATAAGATTATTAATGTATTTTTTTAGTCTCATAATATCAGTTTTACCCGACTTTGATTAGTTGGTGACACCAGTCGGGCGTGTCACATGGAAGACTCCCTCGTTATAATTAGCCTCTGTTACCTCTTTAATGATGACTGCGTAGAAATCTATGTCTGAAAAGACTTGTCTTGCGGTCTATAGTCAAAATTCCTCATTTTTGACTCTTTCCCATCCAACTTCACAAATATATCATTATTATATATAGATTATGCAATATGCAATGTATGTACAACAACCTTAAGTGGTCGCCGGCCGCCATTGAAGGCAGAGCACATCCTATCATTGACTTAACAAACAAGACAGATCGCCAGAGGAAGAGCAGCTGAGAAGAAGGGAAGAAGGGATGATGCACATGTACGAGGTGAATCACCAGAGGATCAAAACCAACGGTATATGGATGCACGTAGCAGAGCAAGGGACAGGACCCCTTGTGCTTCTCCTCCATGGTTTCCCAGAATTCTGGTATTCATGGCGTCACCAGATCACCTTCTTGGCTAGCCACGGTTACCATGCCGTCGCACCTGATTTGAGGGGTTATGGTGACACTGATGCTCCTCTTAGTCTCAGCTCCTACACCCTTTTCCATATCGTCGGCGATCTCATCGGCCTTCTCGATCATTTTGGTGAAGAACAGGTCCCTTTCTCAACAATTATATCATGGACAATTTTTTCATTTTTTATTTTTTAACACAATTTTTGACACAAATTGATTTAGAATGGAACTTGCCCATATCAGTTTTTTTCTTTTTTTTTAACGATCTATGAATTCGATTAATTATGAATTTTGTTGGAGAATTGTATATAGAAATTGTGTTCTTATGCTGACCAATTGTTTTGTTTTGTGTAATTTGAGAAGGCTTTTGTGGTGGGACATGATTGGGGAGCTGTTGCTGGTTGGTATCTCAGCCTGTTCAGGCCTGATAGAGTTAAGGGACTGGTTAGCCTCGGTGTTCCTTACTCACCTAGATCTCCAAATAGTAAATTAGTTGAAGTCATCAGACAAACGCATGGAGATGGGTATTACGTCTGTCAGTTCCAGGTTCTCTCTCCCCCTCTCTGTTCACTGAATTCTCTCTCTCCCCCAACACCCCAACACCCCGCCGCAAAAAAAAAAAAAAAAAAAAAAAAAAAAATGGAAAAACCCAAAAAGCACACATTGAGTTAAATCATCTTACCCAGTAGTATGTGTCAAATTTGTCATGTTAATGTTATAATTTGGCATTACCAGAGTGCCACAATGCTGTAACATAGCATACCTTCTCCAGTACCAAATGCTAAATGGTACACCAAAAAAAAAAAATAATAAATAAAATAAAATGCTAAATGGCACAACTGTAATTTACTTGCGATGGATTTGATGTTATTTTATTCATTTAGGATTCACACTGTATTTGTTTTCGATGGATTTAATAATATTTTATTCATTTGGCATACCTACCACATGTCAAACCTTAGGTCATATTTAGCACAACTTTTAATAGTACTAAAGTATCCACATCATTGGAGAGGGATTTTTTTTTTTTAAATTTTTTTTTAATTTTAACACCCTCTTTCGTTTGTGGCAAATTATAGCATTGATTGCATTGATATGTCATATAGTACACTCATCGGATATTATGGAGTTAAACTTGTTTTGTGGGGATGATTGAATAGAAACCGGGGAGAGCAGAGATGGCATTTGCAAGGTACGATTATCTGACAGTAATGAAGAAGTTCTTGCTGATAAACAAGACAGATTCACTGATAGCTCCACCGGATATGGAGATAATAGATTATCTGGAGACACCGTCTGTGTTGCCACCATGGATTACCGAAGAAGAACTCCAAGAGTATGCAGACAAGTTTCTGGAATCTGGCTTCACTGGTCCTCTCAACTACTTCCGTGCTATGGAGTTGTAAGTACTATAAGAACACTCCTTTTAAGTATTTGTGAGTGATTTTCTCCTTTTTTTTCTACCTAGATTTCTTTTACTTTTGATCAGTTCTTTAGATATTATGGGCTGGTGAATGCAACAAATTCTTAGGTGTAAATAACATTTTTTTAAAGATTTTTTTTGCCAATTTAATTGAAGGCTGAACGAAAATATATATATAAATATAAATATTAGCCCAATTTAAAATGAATCTAAACGATTTGATTTTATCAGTATTTGATTTTTTTTTTGGGGGGGGGGGGGGGGTAAATCTATTTAATCTTGTGTAAAAAAAAAATAAAACATAAACATTAATTTTTTGAATAAACTAATTGTAAGTCAATCTATTTAGAAAAATCAGATAGCATTAACAAGAGTGATCCAATATATTTTCAAAATTTCAAAACAGTCTGTTATTTGAGATATTTGTAAGCCAAGACGCATTATTTTATGGGACAATTATTAATGGTCTCATATGTTGTTATTTGACCTAAAAGTGTATGTAAAATGATACCAGAAACTGGGAGCTTCTTGCACCGTGGCAAGGATCAAAAGTTACAGTTCCAGTAAAATTCATAACTGGTGACAAGGATTACGGATTTGAATCCGAGGGTGCAAAGGAATACGTAGAAGGAGGCGTTTTCAAGAAGTTTGTCCCTAACAGTGAAGTCATCATCCTAGATGGACACCATTTTATCCACCAAGAGAAAGCTCAACAAGTCTCGGACGAAATTCTATCCTTCCTCCATAAACTTTCGGCAGCTTAGTGGATTTCTCCAAGTTTTGAACTAGGGTTGTACTTCTACTCTCTAATAATTATGTATGATCTTGAACAATCATAGGTGCTACCTCAGCAAGGCTTATTTTACATTGGTTTTTTAAGTTTAGCAGAAAAAGAATTTAAAAATTTTGAACCCAAAAAATGGACAAAGGAAAAATGCAAATGGTGCAATGTGTGTACATAGCTAGAAATGAATGGGCCAGTGCTAAAATATCATCCCATGATTTGAGAACCAACCTATTGGGTATTCTCCTTACTCTAATACCCTCCTCCGCTTAAAAAAAAAAAAAACCAAAAACAAAACAAAACAAAATAGAATACAGTGACACACACATGTAGAGTTACATAATTAAGTCAACAAATCACACAGATTCAATCCAATCTATTAAATTTCCAACCTAAAAGTCTAAGACTTACAAGTAGATGGCCAAACAGATATATGAAAACATGTTAAACTCGATATTTAATCGATGTGAGATGTAATATATTTTCAATACTCCATTTCACGTGTAGACCTAACAATATAGAAACGGGTCTGTCACATGAACAACAAAGACGGGCTCACGAGCGAAATAGGCCCAAGAACGACATGCTTTGATACCATGTGAAGTTTCCAACTTAAAAACCTAAACTTATAAGTGGAGGGTCTAAACAGGTGTATGAAGACATGTTAAACTCGATATTCAATCGATGTGGGATGTGGTATATTTCCAACACAATCCAAATCTCTAATGTATGGCAAAGTGAACTGTTAACGCCAAATTACCAAACCTATAATCCACTGCTAGAGGAGCTTAGATGGGATGCAATCACCAAAGGCAAAACCACAACACAACATTCAGCAGCAGTTGTTCCAAAATTCCAGCAGCATACAAGGATAATCAAGTAATTTACAGTCTCTGAGTATTATGATTACTGACTAATGCTCACAAAAGGGGATATCAAGCACCAAAAACCTCCACAAACATAATATTTTTTCAAATGCAGCTAGTAAGTAGACTGGAAAATAAATCTCACATGCGAATCAACCTGGTAGAAGCTTGTAATGAAATTATTTTGAATCATCCATTTATGTGGTGAGTTTAAAGGCAGTGAATTTTAAACAATTTGGCGCTTATTGGATATTGGTTTTTTTGTGGCCAAGCCAAGATTGATGATTTACTGCATCCAAAATCCTACTGCTAGCATGCATCCCTTTTAGGCCTCTATTAATAAACTGCTTTTGAGCCCAAACTCATGAAATCAGGCTCCACTTTTACCACCCAACAGGCCACACAATGCCCTCCCCTAACTAATAATTTTCATCATTTAAGCCTCAAGAGATGGGTTTATAAAGTCAACGCACTTTAATGCATTAAAAATATTAGATAATCTTACGCGTGCATATGGAAGTGTGGAAGGTGTTGAACGGACCCACAAATCAATTACACTCTGGACGCATTCTAGGAAAACTTGCCAAAACTTCTACGTGGGCTCAACATTTCTTCCACCGACAACCACAGACGACAGATAAGGGACCAACTTGCATGAAAGGTAACCTGCTTAGCTGAAAAAGATACCATTCAACGGCCCACCAGCAACATATACAAGGAGCTGGGAAAATTCAGCAACCAACCAAAGGAACTGGGAAGGAAGCTTCAAGTGAATATACAAGAAAGTTAGAAACCTCCCCCCCAAAAATAAATAAATAAATAAAAAATACTACAATTATAATTATGTGAAAGATGAAGACAAGCTATTGAAAGAAAAGAGAGAGAGAGATGGCTGAGTTTGCTGTTTCAGCCGTCACGGAAAAGCTCACAAACCTGCTGATTCAAGAAGCGGTTTTCTTAGATGGGGTGAGGCAGAAAGTTGAGCAGCTGAAAAATGAATTAAGGTGGATGCAAAGTTTCCTGAAGGACGCAGATGCAAAGCAAGAGGTAAATGAAAGAGTACGCAATTGGGTGTCTGAAATAAGAGAAGTGGCCTATGATGCAGAGGAAGTAATAGAAACATACATCTCCAAGGCAGCATCACAAAAGTCATGGGATTTAGTCACCAAACCGATACATCTTTACAAGGTGGGAAGGAAGATTGAAGATATCCGATCTAGGATCCAGGACATATCTAGCAAACGGGAAACTTACGGTGTTGTGAGCAGCAGTCAAGAGGGAGGAGGCGGGATAAATTCTGCAAATGAAAGGCTGAGATGGTGGAGACAGCCATCACCCCATGTTGAGGAAGATGATTTAATTGACCTTGTAGAAGACACGAAGGCATTACTAACACAACTATCTACTGTGGAGCCAAGGCGCCGCGTGGTTTCTATTGTGGGTATGGGGGGTTTGGGTAAGACCACTCTTGCAAAGAAGTTGTTCAATCACAGTGATATTAAGTACCACTTTGGTTCTAAAGCATGGGTTTACGTGTCTAAAGAGTACAGAAGGAGAGAGATTCTGCAAGAAATCATTAAAGATGTAAATGCTCTCAGTAAGGATGAAACAGACAATTTGGAGAGGTTGAAAGAGGAGGAGTTAATGAAGAAACTGCACGAGTTTTTGGAAGAGAGGAGGTATCTAGTGGTTCTTGATGATATATGGAGCATGGAGGTTTGGGATGGTCTAGAAGCTGCATTTCCTAGTGGAAAGATGGGAAGTAAGGTGATGCTCACGACCCGAAACAAGGAGGTTGCTTTACATGCAGATGCAGGGTGCATTCCCCACGAACCGCGAATTTTAACAGAAGATGAAAGCTGGGAATTGTTCCACAAGAAAGCATTCCCAGGAATGGCTTGTTTCCCCCCCGAGTTGGAGAAGCTTGGAAGAGAGATGGTGGTCAAATGTGGTGGTCTGCCTCTGGCGGTGGTAGTGCTTGGAGGATTACTGTCCAGGAAAAGGAATATAAGAGAGGAATGGGATCGAGTGCTTCATAACATCAGCTGGCACTTGATTAAAGGGCAAGATCGGATCTCCGGAATTTTAGCCCTGAGCTATAATGATTTGCCTTCCCACTTAAAATCATGCTTTCTCCATTTGGGTCTTTTCCCAGAGGATGCATCAATCCGGACAAAGAAATTGATCCACTTGTGGGTCGCAGAAGGATTCTTACCACAAGAAGGGGAAGAAACGGCAGAAGGTGTCGCTGAAAAGTGCTTAACTGAGTTGATTGATAGGTGCATGATCCAAGTGGGAACAATCAGCTCGCTTGGGAGGGTTAAAACCATTCGCATCCATGATCTTCTAAGAGACATCTCTGTCACAAAGGGGAGGGAGGAAAATTTCCTTCAAATTCACTGCGGGAAGAAAGTTGAATCATCAGTATCTCAGTCGACTAAATCCCGAAGGCTTGCTATCCACACTTTCTATGACCGGTATGCTTTCCTAAAACAATCTGCCCCCCATTTACGTTCCCTGCTATTCTTCAACCGTGAGAAGAAAGTAAATATTGTGACAAATCAGTTGAAAAATAATTTTTTCAAGTTGCTCAGGGTCCTAGATCTGGATGGTGTGCGTGTCGTCAGCCTACCTAGTGCAGTAGGGAACTTAATTCAATTGAGATACCTAGGATTGAGGAAGACTAATTTAGAAGATGAACTTCCACCATCGATTGGAAACTTGAAGAATCTACAGACCCTGGATTTGAGGTACTGTTATTTTCTAAAAAGGATACCCAATGTAATTTGGAAGATGGTGCATTTGAGACATTTGCTCATCTATACTCCATATTATCCTCCAGACAGTGGGCATTTAAGAATGGATACGTTGAGCCATTTACAGACCCTACCATATATAGAGGCTGGAACCTGGATAGAAGATGGTGGTTTAGCCAACATGATGAATCTTCGACAATTGGGGATTGATGGACTGTCAAGGGAAAAGGTGAACTCGGTAATTTCCATCATAGAGAGATTGCGCTATCTCCGATCATTGTCGCTGTTGCTGTTATCTGAACAGGAATCATTTCCAACAATCATGCGACTTCCTCAGTTTGACCATCTCCACAAGCTGTGTTTCAATGGAAAAATGAAAAAGCTACCTGACCCACACGAATTCCCACCAAACCTTGTAAAGCTAACTCTGTATAACTCCCACCTCCAAACAGATTCAATTTCTAAACTCGAAAGGTTGCCCAATCTGAAGGTGCTCATCTTGGGAAATGGGTCGTACAATTCGAGGGAACTGGTTTGCTCCTCAGAAGGGTTTCCTCAACTTCAGGTTCTACGACTTCTACTTTTGAAAGGATTAGAGGAATGGACAGTGGAAGAAAAAGCAATGCCAAAGCTTAGGCATCTAGTGATAAATCGCTGTGAGAATTTGAAAAAGATTCCAGAAGGATTGAAGTTAGTAACTACCCTCAAGGAACTAAAGTTTGTTGAAATGCCAGAACAGTTTGTATACAGGTTTCGAACTAAAGACTTGTTCAAATTCAAACACACACCCTCAATCAAATCTACCACAGATATCTTCGAGACTGGTAAGCAAACTGATTCTCATGCCCCCTTTTAGTTCAAATTTTTAGTATGAAATTTAATTATTAAAAAAAAAAAAAAAAAAAAAAAAAAAAAAAAGGAAAAGGAAAAGGAAAAGAAGAAAGAAAGAAAGAAAGAAAGAAGAAGAAGAAGAAGATCAAATTAAAGAAGAGATCCTTACTTCAAACATTTGCATTTGGTTTTGAAGGTCTTGGCAGTCGGCAGAATGTTGGACATCAAGAAGGACTCTTCATTTAGTTAACAATTCTGCAACAACTATGGAGGTGCAAATTGAATTTCCTTTACTATGTCCCAAAAAGGGGTAATTCTTCTTTTTCTTCCTTTTATTGGGTAGACTACTGCTACAGCATCGCATCTTGGCGGTGAACCTGCAAGGCTGCAAGGAAATAAAGTTACCATTAGGGAGTTTTAAATGAAATCGGTAGCCTTTTTTTGTCCAGTAAAGCCTAATTTAAAATTGTAGATGAAATTTCTCCTAATATATAATCTTTCTTTTGTTGATTTTGTTGACTCCTTTAAGCTTTAGAGGGAGTGTGGTTAGTCTTTGTATATGGCTTATGTACTTGGGCTAAGCGCTTTTTGTTCATCAATACATATTTACCTTATCAAAAAAAAAAAATATATATATATATATATATATTCCAAGAATTGCATGTAATTGCAAATTTTACCAAACATCACGGTTCCTTCATCAAACACAATGCTATAATTGTCATGATGCCCAGTACTTGTGAAGTGACAACTATTGGGTTTGCTAACCAGAATTATTCAGATTGTGCTAATTTTCCAAATTATTGAATCAGACTCCACACCAGAATGACACTGGTACATGAAACAATGCGGCATTGCATAATTTATTGATTTTTGGGCAGAAAAATTAACATTGCAGTTCTTTTCACAACATACCAGATATTCATTTATCTTGGAATTTCATCATTACTGGTTCACTCTTGACTAATCAAGGTAACCTTGAGATCAGAAAGATTCAATCAAATTCTGAAGAGGCTGCCAAACCGAAACGCACTTCTCTGAGAAAGTGGTCATATAAATGGAGGGAGTTAGTTCCCACTCCAGAAGAGTTACCACAATGCAAGTGTTTCAAGCATAAATGGCAGAAAAAATTCTAATTTTGGAAAGATGAATCTCATGGCCATCATTAAGGAATTAGAAATCCTTGCATACGAGTAGAATTTGGATTCACTTGTAGTCCGCGGCGGAGACTGTGAAGGTACAAAGATGAAACATTATTTTTATTTTAATCTCATGAGTGAAATTAGAGAAATCGAACCTCAGTCCGAGCGATCGTTAACTGATAATCAAACCAAAACGAAATCAGAACTGGTACGAAACCGTACCTGATCTCTTGCTATGAGTCAATGCAAAATTGTTGAATAATGGAGAATGGAGGACCTTGGAACCTCGGAAGGACAACGTCGAGAGGACGCATAGCGGCGACGGTTGCGAATCCGGCAACGGCGCCTGCGGTGGCGCTCTCCCATTGCCACTGCCCCTCTGACTGGAACGCCGCCGACATTTCGTCCAACGCAGTAACGTTTTTAGAGAGAGAAAAAAGAGAGATTCATTTGGTGATTCGGTCGTTTCGGGTGGGATTTCAACATCTGATGGTTTGGCAAGCCAGCTTACGTTCAAGGTTATAAATCGATCGAAAAGCGCCGTATTTTCTTTTGTTTTTCTTACCCCAAAAAAAAAAAAAAAAGGAAAGCAATGTTAGTAATAGCGCTTCTATGAAGCAGTGTTACTACTAGCGCTTTGTAAAAGGGGTGTTCCTAACACCGCTTTTAAAGTTTTTTTTTTTTTTTTTTTGGGTAATCACTTTTTTTATCCTAAATTAAAAATAAAAAATAAAAAATACGAGTCAGAAAATGCTTTTGATATTAATCACCCCAAAAAACCTATTAGATCCCTAATTCAATTATTTTGCTACCAACTTAGCAATGTCAAATTAGATCCTGAACAGCGGTAAGGGATTTTAATATTCATAAGAGATTGGACACATAAACGCAATCATCATAACAACCCTTAGAATCATACATTAATGATCATTCTTACGTTCTCAGTTCTCACATCAATGTGGAAGAGATGTATAACCTAGGGATGCCAATGGGGTGGGTGCTTCTGAGACCCTGCCTTGACCCTATAAAGGAAGGTTCGAAAATCCCATTAAGGTTTGGGGTGGGGTGGGGTGGGTGGAGATTTTCTTTAAAAACCCACCCAAGACCCGTTCCATTTAGATACTTAATTTTACTATTATGATTTTTTTTGGGGGAAAAAGCAGTGTAATGTAGTCCAGATTTCATTATTGCACGTATTGCTATTCAACCTCACAAACATTGAAGTTATAATTTTGTCAGCACATAAGCATTGCATCTTACAGGCAATCAAGACATTTCCATAGTCGTCCACCATTAAATGTTCCTTTTTTTGAAAGGGGGGGTTGGAATGTACCATAACTGAATTAGCTTTACACAAATCAGTGAGGATCATCCAATACATGCCGTACCCATTTTTTCTTCATTTTTTTCCCATCGTCATAAATACAAAATTGACAATTGCTATCAAAAGAATTTCAAAGGAGAAAGAAAAAAATAGATACTTCAGTCGTTCCTTCTTGCCAATTTTAGCAATTTCAGGACATTCTCATACACAACAAATGTTATTGAAGCAGCAGGAACATTTTTCAAGAGGTTTGGGGTGATACCCTTGTAAAAACCTCGAAAACCCTCAAACCTGCACGCCCAAAAAGAAAGAAAATTAACAAACGTAAAGGTTATAATGGAAGAAGGAACATCTCATTTATTTAAAAACAGAAAAGTGTGTCTCTCCTCCAACGGTGATGAACCACTACCGATTCAATATCAGATTTCGAAAAGAGAATGCCATCTCCTAATAAAGAGCTTGGTCTGGTCCATTAAGCACCCAATGTTTATTGAAAGCATCCTCTAGCTTTGTCTGGTCTTGTAGAGAAAAAGACTAATTAAACTCATGTTGATTATTTCTTGGATATGCCCAGATGACTTAACTCTGCTATACACAATTTCCAGAAGAAACTGTAGTTCAAAGGATAAAATTTTAAGGACACGCTAAATCACCAAGTTGTCAAGCTGTTAAGAAAGGGAGAAGTGTTCTCTCCAGTTTTATTTTTGTTTGAATGGCAATGAAAAGATGTACATTAATTCTGGCTGAAATTCATTCTTACCGTGCAGTCTCCTTCACTACATGCCAGGTGTCCATATATCTTGGGATTCCATCGTTACCAGGGCGTTGCTGTAGAGGCAAAGTGACAAATGTAAGTTCAATCCATTTATAAAAATAGAGGAGTGAATCAACAAGCTATGCAGTATCTCAAGGGATGACTTTAATAGTTGGTGTTGCAGGGATTCAGTTGTCTTCCTGAACCCACCACCATCGTCATTAACAGCTTGGTCTTTTTCTACTTGAAAAAATTCAACAACTGGACAACTACTAATATACTGACAGAAAAGATTTCCAGATGAGAATTTTTGTTATACCTGCAATCGAGCTCGAATAACCTGACAAAATAAAAATCAGCCAACCACATAAGAAGCAATGATCACAGCTAACAGATGACATAACCATATACAAAGACTTTACACCACTAAAATGGATGCCTACCTGAAATGGATATGACAGAAGAATGGCAGCAAGTTTAGAAGATGCCCCAAGTATAGCATAATCAACCTGAATTCTGTGAAAGAGGGGAAAAAAGGCCAAAAACTGTTAGAACTTCCACATAATTTGAGCAGGTCAACCTACCACAGGAGAAAGAGGAAGTGCACCACTCAAAATTTTTTTTTTTTTTTTTTTTTTTTTGATACTAGTGCACCACTCAATTTTAATAACCAAGAAATTAGACTTTAGGTCTCATATCTAAATTGGACTGGCTTGGATTCTCACAAACCAAAAAGAATAAGAAAGTAATTTATGTACACAAACACGAAAAAAAAATTAATGTTTTTTATCACTACTGTTGGCACAAGAGCCCAAATGCATACATAATATAAATGGCAAACTAGGATAGTGTATCCCAGCAGAAGGTCTTCAAGCCCACAAGGGTATTCCACCTGATAATGTATTTATTGAATCCTATCCTAGTTTACCATCTCCTCCTTGTCTATATATTAGCTGTCCACAACCCCCAAAATCATCAGAAACAAAATAAAATAAAATAAAATCCAAATATAAATCCACATTCACAAATATACATACATTAATATCTATATCCAACATTATGCAAGTGAGATGACAACCTTTCTTCACTAATGGGACAAGGACATCCTCAACTGGTGAAGGAAATCCCAGCCCATGAAGAAAATGGACTACCAGGCTGCCAAAAAGACCCATAGGTTAGAAAAGTGAGAAAATGTTTCTAGGATAAGTGAGTTCATATGGGTAAGTGGTCCCATTATATGAGCATCGATTTCAGAGACTTACCAATAGCTTATCAGCACTTTCAGGGGTCTTTTCACTTTTTTTAGACTTGAAGTCAACAACAAATTTACGAAGTTCCTCATATGCTGTGAACTGAATAGCGCCATGAGAAACCTGCTGAAGCAACACAAACAACAGTAAGTTGCCTATGGTATTTGGCAAAACTAATAGAAATATTTATAACTAAGCACTTTAACCTTAACATACATCCAAATTATAAGGTACAAAATAAGGACCCTAGAATTACTTCTTTTCTCTCTACGTTGTGTCTGGACCATAGACAAGGTTGACCCACAACTTCTGCTCTCTAAAACTCTTTATAAATTAGAATTTAACAATTACCCCATGGCTTCCCCTTTCTGTTTTTATCTTTTTATTTTATTTTATTTGTTTTTGGTTGGGGTGGGGTGGGGGGTTTAGATGAATCACCTCATGGGTTGATATCCAAACTCCTGACACGACATGACAAGAACCATAGATGATACGCTTGAGTTAGTTGTCTCCACAGCAAGCTGGACCCCGAAGAATCAACTGCATCATTTAACTCTTAGAAGAGTAAAGTGATCCCCTTTCAATGATTAATTGTTTACATGCCATAACCATATCTGTCCATAACTCAGAGAGAAATTGTCTGATTTAATCCAGCATCATTATCATCAACACCTAATATCCTTATTATCTATACAGAATTAAGATCAAATTATTCAGACATATAGAAGTCTAAAGTGCTAAGAAATGCGGACTTAATTTTTTGCACAAAATAACAACATCGATCACACACACACACAGACCAAATGATAAACTTAAACGCAAAACCATATGACAAGAAAAGAAGAAAAAATAAATTCCAGGAAACAGTACCATGACAAAAACATAGTTCTGAGAAAACAGTGTTTAATAGACAATGAAAGCAAGTTCAGCAAATATCATGTTATAAAATATCAAAATCATACAAGACTTTAAATTCTTCAAGAATCTAAATGATAGGGAGGTGTTGGAACTTTCCTCTTTGTTAACAATCCTAGAAGGTGTGGTCGTGAGACCTTCAACTCTGGATAGGAAAAATTAGATTCCTCATTCTTCAAGAAGGTTTTCTCGTAAATCCTTTTTGGAATATTGCTTGATGATCCATCTATTCCTTTTTTTCATCCTTTTAATTTGGTTTGGAAAACTAAAGTACCTCTTAAAGTTCAAGTCTTCGCATAGACAATTGCTCTTGGAAAAATTAATATGAATGGATTATTTCAGAAAAGGAGACCCTTCTCTTGCTTATTTCCTCAGTGGTGTGTTATGTGTAGGGGAAGGTGGAATCTATGGATCACTTGTCTCTACATTGTTCAGTTGCAAGTTTCTTGTGGTCTCAGCTTTTTCAGATTGTTGGTATTTCTTGGGATTCACCTCGTGACTGTTCTAGTATGTTTGTTATCGACTTTGGGGACCTTGGATTGTCCAAGAAAGCTTCAGTTTTGTGGAGTTGTGCTACTCTTGCTATCTTTTGGCTTCTTTGGCTGGAAAGAAATGTGAGAATTTTTTAAGACAAGATTGAAGTCGTTTGGAGTTAGTTTGGGCATCAATTTCTAAGGATTTTCAAGAATTCCTTTGTATGTAATTGTGTCAGATTGGAAGGTTGTTTGTGAAGTGTAGTTTACTTTTTGTGTTGTTTCCCTTTTTTGTGTGTTTTTCCCTCTTTCTGTTCTTGTGGGACTTCTTTTCCTCTTTGTAATCTTTTTTCATTATCTATAAAAATTTTAGTTGCCAATCAAAGATAAAAATAAAATCATACAACTCATGGAGTCTAAAGTTGATGACCAGAGCAAATAATGCCTCTAATGAAGACCATAAATGTGAAGAAGAAAATTAAATATCTCTTATGCCTTTTTCTCCCTTCTCACCAATCACTAAGAAGGTAACACAACAGCTCCAAAATAAAAGAGAAACCAATATTTTGGCCAGTAATTCTAGGCGCACTTCCCCTAAATCCCATTACTCAATCACGAAACAAGAGATAATTGTACAAAGTAGAATGTAGAATATTAACAAAAATTAATTTTCTAGAATATAATAATAAACAAGAGAATAAAGAAAATTTACAAAAAGCAGTCTCTTACCAGAAAAAGACCAGGCACAATCCCTCTATAAAGTGCACTCCATCCTTCTTCTTTCAGTATGGTTCTCAAAGCATCTGGAATTATATGAACAATTGATAAGCAACAACCAAGAACAATAGCAGTAACATATATAGAAACCTGAAAAAAAAATGATTGTGTTTAAAGCCAACTTGTATGCCAGTTTGATTTCCTTAATTGAAAAATTTATCAATACAAAAAGTTTAAATGCAAAGTTAATAACTGCTTTGTAGTCAATCTAAGGGAAAGGGCTGAATTATCTACCAAATTCTAGCAATCATCATCACACAAAATTAATATAATTACAGGGGCTCATGTATCTACCAAATACTAAGAATCAACTTTACATAGAAGTATCATTTTATTTTTTTTTTAATAAAGGTATTTACATGAAACATAAAAGAAATGATTAAGCTGAATATGATCGCTAATATTTGGAGCCAAACTTGGTAGGACTCACAAGGAAAAAAAGATATCTCAGAGAGCAGATTATTAGCAAGTTAATGTAAGATGTGGAACAGACCATAAAGCCCAGAATATGGTTGAGTTTGATGAAGGGGAGTTTGAAGCTGCAATCTTGTCTTTACGAGCCAAATAGGATTGGTGCACAAACCAACCTGACAAAGCCACAAGGTTGCATTTTTCAACACTCAACAGGATACAACTTGTCATGCTCATGAATACCTAGTACCTACTAAATATATTTCAGGAAATAAAAAGGGTATTCTATCCTCCAAATACTCAGAAATTAGAGTTTTCCAACTACAGGAATGAGAGTATGACTATTGTTACCAAATCACCTTAACAAAAGATTATTGTTACCAAATCACCTTAACAAAAGATTCTAAGTGTACCAACATTTCAATTTGCACAACACTCAGGGTGATATGTTGGCCAAGTTATGATTAAAAATCTTACCAATTTAGGCTCCTACACAACGTGTCATGATGAAGGACAAACCTAAAAAAGTTCCCAACACTTCATCTTTCATTCGCCTTTTTTTTTTTTTTTTTTTTTTTTTTTTTTTGTAAATCTTAAATTTTGCTTATAATATGTTCTAAATGATTTGATATGCTAATATAGTACCCCCCACCCCAAGAAAAAAAAAAAGGCCACGATCTGTAAAGGTGAGAATATACAGGACACGTATGAACACCTAGACAATGAACATGCAGGCAATGTACCATAACATTCATGGTAACAACAGTGTAACTTAATAGTAAATCCAAGTCAGATCATTAGGAGTTCACATACTGACCAAAGCTCCTGCTTCTGCAGCTGAAGCAAGGTGAAGACCAGGGCTCAGCTTCTCCTCCCTGTTTTTAGAGTACCTTTGTTTGGCTCTGCTATATCTACAAAAAGGACAAAATTTCAAGATTACAATTAGATAGTGACATCATTCAACATGACAAACATAAAGAATCCAAGTGAAAGCAATCTCACTGAAGGACAGCAGCATCACAATGTCAATTTTATCTACTGTTTTCATTTCCCTCTAGTGATATGCAAAAGAACATATTGGCAGAATCTTTTGTACTTGGGCTAAGCCCTTTTGTTTTTTAATACAAATATTTACTTCATCAAAAAAAGAACAAATTGACAGAATAACATCATGGGCAACACAAGACACACACGCGCACACTCACCAATAGAAAAGCAAGCTGCCGAACAAAAGAAACAAGAAGGAAAAATGGAAAATAAAAAAAATGTCATCCATAGCTCAGGTGGAATTTCAATGTCATCGTGTATTTTAAACCTAATGAAAATACTTGGTAGAATTGATGACAAAGATACAAAATCCTCGTGCCAATCATTCACAACCCTTAAATCAGCACTTACAAGAAAAAATACAATCCCCATGAAACAGTCGATCCAAGAACTGCAGGAAAGAAGCCTGCATAAAGCCCTCTCAAACCCTGAAATGAAAATCATACATTCTATCAGACAAGTGAATTACAAAAAACCAATATTTTTTTCTTTTTTTGAAAGAGGAAAATAGCAGTGTTGTAGTTATATCATTTAAAAGATAGCATACATCTCCCAACATAGAGTGCTTGAAATCAACTTAGGTGCCACCTTTACTAAATCTTACAAAGGTCTTTTTCCGACCACAATTTGAAACTAGTCCATACTCACCCTTATCGGCCTAACATTGACACCGTCACACAAAGACATGCTGTTTCGCAAACAAGGTGCTACCATGCTTTTACATACATTGATACATAAACCTAGATCACCAAGCCACTTTGGAATCTCACTCTTCACATATAGTAAATTGCCTTACCTTCCACTCAGTTCAATTCTTCAAAAGAATGAGAACAATACCACCAAAAAATAAAAACAGAAACAAATGAGAGCAATAGCTCCGCAGTAGAACCTCACCATTACTACAATTTTTTTATTTTTTTTATTTTCTATTTACTACATTGAGCGCACAACTTAAATAAGCAAATGAAATAAAAGAACTAAAGCATTTCAAGGGCAGCAAACAACAGAATCTAGAAATAAAAGCACTTCTAGAATATTTAAAAATATTATTCAGAAAAAAAAAAAGGAGATTACAAAACAGGAGTAGGAGGAGATGAAGGAAGCAATCGAACCTCAATCCGAGCAATCGTGAAGACAGCATGTGCAGTGTTCTTGTAGGTTGGGAGATTGAAGACTCGGCCATCGTTAACTGATTATCAAACCCCCAAATAAAAAAATAAAAAAAAGAAAAAAAAAAGCGCGAAATCAGAACTGGTACGAAACTGAACCTGATCTCTTGCTATGACTCAATGAAAAATTGTTAAATAATGGAGAATGGAGGACCTTGGAACCTCGTACGGACAACGTCGAGAGGATGCATAGCAGCGACGGTCGCAAATCCGGCAACGGCGCCGGCGGTGGCGCTCTCCCATTGCCACTGTCCCTCTGACTGGAACGCGGCCGACATTTGGTCCAACAAAGTAACGCTTATAGAAGATAATTGGGAGACGTTTGAGTTTTAGAGAGAGAAAACAGAGAGATCCATTTGGGGAGTGGGGAGGGATTTCAACTTCTGATGGTTTGGTAAGCCCGTGAAACAGTAGGCTTTGCCCCGGCGGCCTGCGTGCGTTCAAGGTTATAAAACGATTGAAGAGTACAGTATTTTCCTCTATTTAAAATAATAATAAAAAAAAAATTGAAAGCAGTGTTATTAACACCGCTTTTTAAAAGTGGTGTTGGGATCTTCTTAAAAGCGGTGTTTCTAACACTGCTTTTAAGTTTTTTTAGTTTATTTTATTTAAATTTTATTTAACACTTTCAATAGTAATCACCCAAAAAAACCTATTAGATCCCTAATTCTATTATTTTGCTACCAGCGTAGCAATGTTAGTGGTATTAAAACTAGTCACCATGTCCAGTATAGGATCAAACGCAATATGAGCTGTGGTTATCTGTGGTCAATTGCCATGAAATGGGCAACCTATAGGCTAAATTAATTGAAATGGTTTGGTATTATGTATGGGCATAGTATTAATTCATTAAATTAGGTGGGTGAAGTCGCCAAAAAAAAAAAGGGCTACAATCAAGTCAGTGTTGATAGAATGGGCTGTCATGGTTGTTGGCTGTAGAAGCATAATGGTATTTTACAATCCTAATATTCCACATAGGTTAAGTATGAGCTTAACCATATATATATTAACTCTTGGGCACCCTCCACTTGTAAGTCGGTTTTCAAAAGTGAGTTTTATTCAGGAGTTCGTATCCGTTAGATTGGAGGAGTTCGTATCCGTTAGATTGGATCCCGCAGACCAAACTTGAAGGTGCACAGGTTATCCATAGAGGGATTCCTATATTCACAAGAGACTGAACTCACCAATTAATGATTACCATGCAATAGTCGTAACACTCTTTAGAATTCTATACAAATAACGGTCATTCTCACACCAATGTGGAAGATATATACACTAGAGATTGCAACGAAGTGGGTATTTCCGAGGCCCCACCTGCCTTTTTAAGAAAAAGCTTGGGCCACGTTTAGAAAATTTTTTAGAAACCTATTTAGTGTTTGAGGTAGGGTTGGGAAGTTTTTTTAAAAACCTATTTCAAAACCATTTTGTTTAGATACTTAATTTTACTATTACGAATATTTTTTGTGAAATTTTATACATTTATGCCGATTGCCTTATGATGGTCTATCACTTGCAATTCACTTCGTTATCTTTAAGCTTATAAATGTTCAGAAATGCACTGTAAATGATAGAAAAACTATCGAAAAATGTGGGGAACATGTTCACAAAACTTAAATGGTCTATCTAACCATTAAATTATTGCAAGGTTGGAGAACAATATCGAGTCATTATAATTGTTAAAACGTTATTCGACCCCAAAAGTATGCGCTAAGATCCCCACTCGCACATCGAGCCGACAATGAAATAATAAACAAATGGGAGATGAGATGCCACTCGCACATCGAGGCACTATGATCCCCACTCACATCGAGCCGACAGTGAAGTGATAAACAAATGGGAGACGAGATGAGACGAGGAAACTTGAACCCAAGTCCATGTTAGAACATTATTTGATCTCAAAAGCTTAAAATGGGTTTACAATGTACATCAAACTAACAATGATGTCGTATGCAGCTCACAGTAGGGCGTAGGGCATCCACAGCAATTTCAATGGTCACTTTGTACCATCACAATTCACAAGTATTGAGGAAGTATAGTGTTTAGCTGGTACATCAAAAGTGCCCAAATCCCAAGTTTGAAAACCACATGAAACTAAAGCTAGAGCGGAAGTTTCAACGCTATGCAATTATGCGAGAACACCATCACACTGAATGGAATGGCCAAGGCCGAAGTTGTGTAAGCAACTTCAAGCTGTATGGAACAAGGTCTACCCTGCGTGGAGTTCTGTAAACGAGTGATCACATCAGTAATGCAGTGTTCTTCTGAATTGGTACATCATCAGAAATCAGTTCAACCACAGAACTTGCAGTATAATTAATTGAGTAAAAAGGCAAGGTGGAGAAAAATGAAAACAAAAGTTGAGCTCAGATGTGATGGTCCTAGGTGAATGGAGAATAAATAAAGCAGTTTTAACAAAGAATGCCCTGCATTATCAAGACGCCAGCATAGATGTCCATTGCTTGCCAGTAGCAATTCTGATGTGATAATCACACATCACCAACTGCTAGTCTTGATTTTGACAATCCATAGTACTAGGCTTTGTAGCACTTCTCGTTCCCCGTCCTTTTTCCCTTGAAAGGAAATCTGAATCAAAGAGAAAACCATAGAATATAAGGCACTGAAATTGCTTAACATTATTTCACAACATTCAGTAATAAAGTATGTTATTTATTATCTGTCTTTGCCAGCTGATAGCAGTGTTTATGAGCAGCATATTAATGCATTTTTCATGCTAAACGCAAAACAGAGTATAATAGCAACCTGGTGTGTATTAATAGAACATTTTTCCCACAAAAAATGAAGAAAAGAAAAGAAAAAAAAAAAAAAAAACAAACAAACAATTAATGAAGAAAAAGGGGGAAAAAAAAAAAACCCCTTTATTCAGCTGCCGAAGGGGACAACATTTTTTTTCAGGAAAATTACAGTTTGAATCCCTTGAACTTTGGTTGAAAATCACTTTGCAACCCTCATCTTTAAAATCGGACAAATAGCCCTCCATAGTATTCGATAAAATTTGCATGCAAAGGACAAACTAGTTGAAATCAATTCACAATATCCCAAGAGCCGAAAATATGAAGCATTTGTATTCTTAAAGTACTAAAGTGAATATGAATATATAAGTCTGGTCCAGAAACAATACACAAACTAATATGACTTGTTTGAACCCTTGAAGTCACCCAAAATTAGATTTAGCAATCAATCTCCCCATAAAGCAGCCAAATTTGCAGTTGACCAACACAAGACCTCAAAGAAAATTAAGCAAGGAGGACCAAAGAACGAATGGAAACAAGAATCCAATTGCACTAAAAAAATAAATACATGCAATCCAGTTAATTTTTTTAGCTGGAAAACTTTATGACCAAAGAATCCATGTTTATCGCTGTCCAGTCTTGTATTTATGCACGATTTTAAAGGAATAAAAGAATGCCTGGATATGGGATTAACACCAAATACAAAATAGAATAAAAATAAAAATCTAAGAAATGCTTCAGCATTGACTGGGCAAAACACTCAATGAAAAAATCTATGGATTTTTCTATCTTTATTTATTTGCTCTTCCTCCCTTCTTCCCTTATATATATATATATATATATATATATATATATATATATATTGATAAAGTATTCATCCCTTATATTTTCATTTACCAAGAAAAATAACTTCATTCATCCAGCACTAGCAGACAGAGGGTAACTATAGCTTGTTAAATAGTATAAGCATTTATTACCTAAGCGATCAAACTATTTACAAAGCTACTAGCCTAGTAGGGAATCTAAATTCCCAAAGTACATCTCACAAGGCCTACATGAGTTGCAACCTTAAGTAGACATCTAATTACTCTTTCGTAAACTCTCCCAATCCTGAAAGCTCATCCAGCTATATATCAAAAGAAGCAAACAATTCTTCTATAAAACTCGTCATTTAAATCATTATCCAATCCTTGATATCAACAAAGGTTGAAGATTTTTGTGTACACTATGACAAAATAGTCAGTCTTTTTCCACCCGCACTAATATTAGAAAATCTATGTTCTAAGAAGTTGAAAATTTATCCAGAGAAAACAACCATTGAGAACATAATAGAACTATAGTCCTAAGCTGCATAGCTCACACACAAAAATTGTGGGCCTGTTTGGCCTTCTACTTTGAAAGCTGTTCCTTAAACACGTTTTCAGAAAACAGCAAGAAATTTTGAGAACCTGTTGTGTGGTTTAATTTTCACTTTTCGCCCCATACTACAGCAAAACACCCTGAGTCACGTATTTGATCCTCATACAAAAATACCACTAATTGTTCATAAAGATACCATCTATTCAATTTCAACATTGCCAACAACAAAGAAATCAAGTTTGCAAAAGAAAGAAGAAACTACAGCTACCTCACTCCATCGTCACTTTCGCGCCAACCTCCTTCAGCTTCTCAATGATCTTCTCCGCCTCCTCCTTCGTCACCCCCTTCTTCAAAAGGGTCGGTGCCTTCTCCACCAAATCCTTCGCCTCCTTCAATCCCAAATCCGTAAACGTCCTCACTTCCTTAATCACCTTAATCTTCGCCGCCGCATCAAACCCTTCGAGCTTCAAATCAAACGCCGTCTTCTCCGCCTTCTTCTCCTCGCCCTTCCCTGCCGCGCCGCCCCTCGCCCCTGGACCCTTCATGCCGAAACCCATCCCCGGCATCATCACCCCCATGACCGGCATTTCAGTTATATCCAATTTCTTCCTTAAAACCTCCGTAAGATCCGAAACTTCGAGCAACGTAAGACCGGAGATCTCGTCGACGATTGCCGATACCCTCTCGGACGGGACTACCTTCGATTCCTGGGCAGAGGAGGTGTATTTCCGCGCGAAATTCAAATGGTTCCATGATTGAAAGACGGAGGCAGTGAAATTAGGGCTTCTGAAGATGTCCGTGGGAGATGAAGATGCAGGTCTTGACCGAAGAAACCCTAATAGATCGGATTTAGGGAGTGTTTGGGATTTGAAGCTAGGATTCTGCTGGGCGAGTTTAGAATTACGAGAAAATTTTGGGGAAATGATTCGAAAATACCTCATTTTTTAGGGAGGGGTGTGGTTAGAAACTATTTCCGGTGGGTTTATGAGGTTTGTGTGAGATGGAGAAGCTCCATGATTCCATGGTTTTGAAGCAGCAAAGAACGGACTGATTCAGTGAGAAGGATGAGCTTAAACCCTAGTTTGTGGGTGTTGGCTTGGCTTTGTTCAGGCCTCCGCTACGGCCCTTCAATTTTCATAGACACTAGTTAGTGTCCGTGGCCTTGTTACCATACGAGTCGGTTTAGCACGGTAATCTATTCCCCTTCTTACATTTTTTGGGTACGTTAGTCAATAATTTGGATTTGAATGTGAATGTGAAAAAATAGATTCAATATTAAGATGAAACTTCATTTAAGATCTTAAATTTTAAATTTGAGAATTTGAGAACTTTTTGGATATATTACATTGTTTTCGTTGAAAATTTGGAATCAAATCTCAACAAATTATTAGTCAATCACATTGTAACTAATCTGTCTCCATGGCTTTGTAGGCTTGGAGGTCGAGGAAACACTTTGTATTTATTTATTATTGGGAAGAAAGTAGGTTGGGTTTTATTTTATTTTATTTTATTTTATTTGCTAGAAAGAGGTGCATGGCAAGTCAGACCAATCACCTCTTCCTCACTAACGCTGTAATTAATTAATGTGGAACCTATAAATTTAATTTAGGATTAGGAGATGTTATATCCTAAGCTGGAGGATTATATATATGAATTATAAATGGGTCAAAGATGTCCTCGTTGACAAACAAAAAATAAAAATAAAAAAAAGGAATAAGATTATTTTTATATCCTTCTTGCTAAATCCACACCCACATACTTTATTTTTAAATACTATTTATTTATTTATTTATTTATGAAGAGTTGTGGATTTAACATAAAATGGTATGCATTCCTAGATTATTTTTGCATTGTCAACTAATATGATATACTATGTGCCTTTCAATTTAAAATTTTTTCGTTAAAAAAAAAAAAAAAAAAAACTTGTATTTTTCAATATTACAGTATCAATTTATCATGACCAGCGCCACACCATTTGGTAAACCAAGTGAGTACCTCTTAACATTTTCATTTGATTTTGCATCCAAAAAATGCACTGATTCAGAAAACTCTGGAATTCCATGGTGGAAGTCTCGTTTCTTCCTAGTCCGGCTGAACCGCAGAGCAATCTGGACTCCACGGTTACAGTCTATTACCCCAGGCCACGCGCACGAAGTGAAAAGACCGTGAACTCTTTCTTCTACAGCACCACTTAAGTTGGTTTGTTGGGGATTGCTCAAGGGCAAAAGAGGAATGAAACTTAATTACACTCGAAGAGGTACGTAAAACCTGCAGGTACCGATGGGACGTCCCGTCCATTTCCATTTACGCAGTATTCCATTCGTCTTGATGGGGAAAGACGGGACACAGCTATACACACACACACAACATTTTCCTGATGGACATAAAGTTTGAACTTTGAAGAAAGCGCCAAAGGGTAGATAGAAAGAGCTAGAGAAAGAGAGCGCAAAGAAGGCTGAACAAGGCGAGTATGGTGAGGAGAGGAAGGAAAACTGAAGAAGCGAGTACGGCAACGAGAGGAAGGAAAAGAAGAGACGAAGGACAAGGAAAGAACGGCGAGGACCAAAACGGAGAAGAGCCTCAACAGTCCTGCCATCCCGTTCCGAACAACACCCGCCACCAGGTATATATATATATATATAGCTTCTGTTTTTGTTTTATGAACGGTATGTTTGGTTTTGTACGTAGAGAGAGGCTAGGGAAAAGCGATGAACTGTGTTTGTGGTGGTGCTGGTGGTGGTTTTAAGAAGTATGTTGTTGAGGGAAAGAGTTTTTACCCAGAAAAGAAAGCTCAGCCGCTCAGGGGAAGTACAAGACTGACTTTTCTTTTTGATCGTTGGCCAACTTTCTTGGCTGCAGGGGCGGAGCCAGGGGGGCCTTGGGGGGCACGTGCCCCCTGGCTGAACCAATTTTTTATTTTCTTTTTTTGGAGAGATATTACCATTTCATGACTATTTATCAACATAATCCCAAAAAGAGGAAGATAGTAGTCATTTTAAAGTATATTTACAGTTAATTTGTAATAAGTTGACAAAAAAAAATCCTTTTCTTGGTATTAAATTGAAAAATGATAACTAAAAATTGCTTTCAAGGGCTTTTAGTTCTCAGTCCCACGTCATAGAATCATAGCACAGTGCCCCTTGGAGATAAATCCTGGCTCCGCCCCTGCTTGGCTGGGAAACGGAGATTAGGATTGCACTCTGTTTGGTAGCTGAGAAAACTGGGGTATTGGAAAAGAAAACATTCTCAATGTTGTGTTTTGTGTTGGTATGGGAAATGCTTTATGCATTTTTCCCCTCTTTTGGTTGTTGAGAAAAGGTTTCATAAAGTGTTGTGTTTGGTTTTTGGGAAGAGGCCGAAGAAACGAGAGGAAAATGCTTTAGGCATTTTTACCTGTTTGGTTGTTGAAAAAAATATTTCATGAAATGTCGTGTTTGGTTCTTGGGAAAGAGCCGTAGAAACGAGACGAAAATGCTTTAAGCATTTTTACAATTTTACCTGTTCGCGCGGTTGTTGAGTAACGGTTTCTTTACTGAGAAAGTTCATGTGAAAAGCAGAGTATGGGTTCCATCTGAGTGCCGAAGGGGAAAGAAAAATAAAATAATAATAATAATAATAAAAAGGATTTTGAATCTTATGAGTATCATTGTTCATTTTGGTGATGGAAAAATTGAAAAAAAAAAAGAAAGAAAAAAAGCATATTTGCATAAGATCAGCCGAGTGGTTTTCTTCTGTTATCTCGGTCTTTAAGTAATGAAAAAAAAAAAATTAAGACTTAACATGTTTGTTTCTTTTTCTTTTTCCCTACATTTTCTCAGTAACCAAACGGGTTATTACGGTTTCTAGGGAGATGGGGGAGGATAAAATGGAGACAGGAAGTTGGAGAGGGTTTTATCATTGATGTGTCACTGAGGGTCGTTGTATAGGGTTTGAGGTGTCAATGAGGGTCGTTGTCTAGTTTGGAGAGGAGCTGAAATTTGATACGGAGTACTTGATAAACAGAGGCCTTAGTCATTAGTAAACATATTCTGACCAACATAGACACGGCCAATTTTTTAGTAATTGAAAATTTCAATTGCTACTCTCTGAATTTATGGTTAGCTTCTCGAAAGGATTTTCTTTTTCTTCAGGGAGGGTGATAGAAAAGGCGGAGATCAGCTACAGAATGGGCAAAGTACATATAGGAAAGAGTGGTTAATACCCGTCCTCATTTACAAGTTAGGATTTGGATGATCCAATCAGAAGTTGGAGCTTGACTAGCTATTGCGTCTACAGCCAGTTCGGCTGTTCGTTTTCTCCAGCATTTTGTTCATATTTAGTTTGTTTCCCCCTCTGTTTCAGTGTCTTTAATACTGTAGGATGTCTAACAAATGGCCATCTCTAAGTGCTTTTTCTTCAGCAACAAAATAGAAGCTGGCACAGCTTTCTGATATGGCTCTAAAAGTGGATTTACCTAAAGAATTTCTAAAGATACAACTTTTGTAGGCTTCCTGACTACTTATTCTCACTGACTCATCAATTGTGTTTTCAATTTTATTCATTGTGGTGGTTCCAAGCAAACTCTGTTTCCCTCTTGGCCTTTACTTAACTTGTCATACCTGCCAAATCAAGTAAGGGTTTGTTTTTCCACAATTCATCAATTCCAAACTCTGTTTTCTTCTTACCCCTTCTTCAGCTTATCATACCTCCCAAATCAAGTAAGTGTTTGTATTTTCACAGTTCATAAATTCCATAAATTCATTTCAGTTTTTTTTTAGACAGGATTTGGCTCAGCTTTGCCTTTATTTTTTGACACCAGGTTCTTCTGGTTTTAAATAATCAATTTAGGGACTGTTAAATCTTTCCATAACTCTACCAAATAATTTTCTGGACACCGTTTTATTGGTTATAATCTGACCGAATAAAAATGTAAATTCCTTACTGCATTTCGTCGCATGGGGACCACACCCTTTTATTTTCTTCAAGATATTCCTGGTAGTAAACAATCTCAAAACAAATGATTGATAGTTTCTTTCTCTAAATTACAGAATGGACATTCTATTGTATGTTTGATCCTCGTGATCTATTTCTTGTTATAAGCCAAAGACTAAGTTTAATTTTCTGAAAAGCGTTATTCTTCAAACTCCATTAAGACAATTAGCTTATGTATGCTTCCCCCCACCCCCCCCAAAAAAAAAAAAGGAAAAAAAAGCCTGTTACTGAGCCAGGTGGCGTTTTTTTCATCTCTGCTATGGATTGGAATGATATTCCTATATTGTTTGAAATTATATCTTTCAATTTGTTAAAGTTCCAGTCAAAAACAATAATTACAATAAATCTTAGCTTCAAATTGATATTAGATCTGTTTTCTTGGTATGCAATTTTTAGTTTGTGCATTTGTATCGTCTGTCTTAGTGTTTTCTTGGGTGGACTATCCATCTTCTGCCTCAAAGTATTCTAGCCAACATTCCAAGACAGTCCCCCCATCCGTGTGCCACTTTAAGACCAGCAAAGAGGGTTAAAAAAAATGGAAGAGCCCAATGACCCTATCGTGGCCACAACTGCTGATAGGACCATTCCAACCTCAGAAAAGTCTACTTCAAGACTTTCTTCTCAAACTCAGGGATCAGAAGAGCATTGCTCAGCTACTGTTCTCACAGCACACCTTCAAACAGCATCAGTAAGACGATGAATATTTATTGGTTGCTAGCAATTGCATTGACTTTTCATTAAACAGATTTTTGTGCTTCTACTTTTGTGTGGTTTTTTTTCCTGATCTTGGGTGCAATTATGCACTTGAAATTAATTTATCATATAATTTTATATAAGTGTTTGTAGTTTTATGTCTTCATATGCAATTTTCATTCTATGCATTAATGTTATTGTACATGTGTTTTCTCAGGTGCAAACGGATTCTCAGCCTGCCCCCTCTATGTACTCGCTTCAACATGCGAGAATGGTTTCCCAACCCTGTTCCACCTTGAGGAGGTCGAAGAGGGTTAGAAGACTTGAGGACTCCAACGAAAATGTGCTGGCAGAAACAGCTGATGGTTCCATTCCATCATCAACACTTCCTCCTCAAAGTACAAGATCAGATGAACACCAGCTCGCTGCTGCTGCTCGCCCCTTGGCACCCATTAGTGCAGAAATTAACGACCTTCCACCAACAGGGCTTGCCCCTAATGCTGCTGTCAGCAATGCCAGCGAACATATGCCATTAAGGGAGGCCACAGTGGGATCAAATAACGTTGAGGACAGGCTAGAAGAGAATGTCATCACTACAAACCAAAGGGATGAGCAGCCAACCCAATCTCTCAGTTTTTTTCTATCGGATATGGCTGACTTGTTAGATGATAGTTCTTCTAGTCAAAATGAGGTCAACTTCCAAGAACCTAAATTCCCCTTGGTCACAGTCAATGGATATAGAGTGAAGGAACAAGCGGCACCGACCCTCAGATCTATTATTTTGAAGCATGGAGACATTGCTGCGAACTGCAAAGTGCAAACCATGAAGGTCCGCTCATCCAACTTGGAACATATGTGTGACGTCGTCCAAAAACTGCTAGAATCAGGATTTTTACAGATTACACCGGGTGAACTCAGGTCCATGCGTGCTTTGGTTGGCGACCTCGAAGTTTTAGGGCTGGATATTGGGTGGCTCCGTCAGAGGTTGGATGACATTTGTGAGGCAAAACATGAGGTCAAGCTCTCTTCCACATGGAAGGAGGCAAAGGCTCTCAATAAACAGGTCACTGAAGAGTTTGAGAGAGAGGTGGAAAAACTTGAAGCAGAAATCAGTTTGAAGAAGGATAAGCTGGCTGAATTGAAGGCTGAAGGTTTTGAGATAAGCGAAAAGATCTTGGATGCCAAGAAGAAGGTGGGACGCTTTTATCGGGGGTCATTAGGGGAAGGCCTAATTTGATTTATTCTCTCTTACCCGTTTCTCTATATGCACACAAATAGACAAAACAAATACATTCTACACATGTCTTTATGAATTGAAGTTGGAAATCTTTCTTTGTTTTACCATTTCCATCAAAAAAGCACGAGGCAAGTAATGTGGTTTGAGGAAGTTGGAATTCTTCTTTGTTTTACATTTCTTTTTTGTACTTCTAATCAATTGTTGATCTCTTGTTTTGTGCTTGATGTAGGTTGGCTCCTGAACATGTAGTTTTACTTTCTAAGTTTAATCCCAGGTCTATGGTAAAGCTGCAACATTATTTACTCCCTTTTATTGCTGTCGTTTACAGACAAAGATAGAGGAACTGTTATTCTCCCCCTTAACCCAGGTCTGTGGTACTAAAGCTGTGGCAATATTATTTACCCACCCTAATTGAAAAGCTTTAATGATAGTAATCCCCTGTTCCACTACAATTTGCTTGTACTTTTCTTTCATTTTCATCTGTCTTTGTTTATTTCTCTGTTGTTCTTTTAATTTCTTTTCCCTGGAGAGGGTGAGAATTACAATTAACTTGATCACCTCAATTTGGGTTGGCCAATTTGTCCTACCCAGCTCAAAAGAACTTGAAATTTTGTTGTATCTCAGTGTCTGCAAATCTATTTGCCCATTAATATCACATGGTTTGTTTGTGAAAAATTGGTGATCCTATAACATGGTTAGTATGTCAAGCTTTTGTAGCTTGAATTTTGGTAAGAATAATTTTGTTGTATCTCAGTGTCTGCAAATCTATTTGTCCATTAATATCACATGGTTTGTTTGTGAAAAATTGGTGATCCTATAACATGGTTAGTATGTCAAGCTTTTGTAGCTTGAATTTGGTAAGAATAGTTTGGAATGTGTTGATTGGAGCAGAAATATTGCGGCTGAAGCCACTCAAGCTTGCACCTTTGGAGTCCCTTCTTTCTAAAGATGATTAGCTTGCAGACACTGCTCGGAAAGAAATTTTTAGGGGGCAAACTATGTTTGATAATTCTTAATTTAACAAAATAATCAGCAGCATTCTCTAAACTAGAATTTAACTATGCCCAAATTTGTCAATTTAATACTAAGTTTGAACAATCTAATTTTTATTTTTTTTTCTATGGGTTTTCTATGTGTAAATGAGTTTAACATTTTTTTTTCATCAAAATAAATACTATTCGGAAGAAAGTTTATTGGATGTGGTCAAACTGAAAACTAAACCGATCCATTATGTTCAAGTTTTGTTATATTGACCTACATAATTTGGTCTCAAATCGAGCTGAACCGAATTGTACCCACAACGGGTACTATCTTTTGTGGTATCAAAATAAGAAGAAAAATCTTTAAAAAGGAAGAAGATTGAAGCCGGCTTATAAACAAAATGCATAATGCACTGATTCTAAACATTTTGAAATTCCACGGTGGAAGTCTCGTCCCTCACAGTCCGGTGGAACCGCAGAGCAATTTGATTGTACAATAACAGCCTATCACCGTGCGCCACGCGCACGAAGTGAAAAGACGGTGAACCCTGTTTCTACGACAGCACTCAAGTTGGTTTGAGGAGCATTGACAAGGGCAACAGAGGAATTTACTTAATAATACTCGAAAAAGATCGAGCCTGCAAGCACTGACCGTACACCCGTACATTTCCCATATATGCCATATTGCCATTCCACATTTACCTGCTTGACACTACAATTTTGAACTCTGAAGAAAGCAAAAGAGCTGAGACAGAGAGGACCAGAGGGCCGAGCCAGAGAGGCGAGTATGGCGAGGGGAGGAAGGAAAGGACGAGATGAAGGAGAATATATGGACGGCGAGGACCAAAGCGGAGAAGAGCCTCAAGAGTCCTCCCACCTCACTCCGGCCAATCCCCGCCACGAGGTATATACATATATTATGTCTTGCTTCTGTTTTTGTTTCATGAACGGTATGTTTGGTTTTGTGGAGAAAGGGTGGGGAAAAGAGATGAAATGTGTTTTCAGAAGTGGGTTTTCTTGCATTGTTGTTGAGAAGAAGAGTTTTTTTCCGAGAAAAGAAAGCTCAGGGGAAGTAATAATGTGACTTTTCTTTTTGATTGTTGGCTGTTTTTCTTGGATGGGGAATGGAGATTAGGACTGCACTCTGTTTGGTTGCTGAGAAAACTGGGGAATAGGAAAAGAATATATTCTGGATATTGTGTTTTGTGTTGGTGTGGGAAAGCTTTAAGCGGTTTTTCTCCCCTCGTTTGGTTGTTGAGTAAAGGTTTCGTGAAATGCTGTGTTTGGTTCTAGGGAAAGAGCTGTAGAAATGTGAGGAAATGCTATGCCTTGAGCATTTTTACTCGCTTGGTTGTCGAGGATTTTTTTTTTAATTTTCCCGAGAAAGTTCATGATAAAACGAGATTAGGATTTCCATCGGACTGAGAAACTAAAGTGAAAAAGAAAAAGATAAATAATAACCATGAAAAGGTTTTCGAATCTTATGAGAATCATTGTTCATTTGATGACGAAATAATCGAAATGTTTGACATCAGTAAAGTCCGGCAATAAAGTTAGCTGAGTGGTTTTATTTTTCATCTTTTGTTTTCTGGTCTCAAGTTTAACACGGTTTTGTCCTTTTCTTCTCCCTGCATTTTCTCAGCAACCAAACGGGTTATTACAGTTGTCAGGTTGATGTGGAAACATAAAATGGAAAGAGGAAGATGGAGAGGGTTTGAGATGCCTCTAAGGGTCGTTCTGGTCCTTCTGGAGGGTTCTAGTCAGGAGACGAGCTGAGTTTAACATTTGATAAAACAGAGGTTGTACTCATTAATCAGTGATTATATTCTGGCCAACACATTTATCTTATATGCATGCATGTATGGACATTCATATAGTTTATGTGGTTTACTTCTTGCATATTGTTTACTTTGTTAAGGGATTTGGCATGTGTTTGGATCTAAGCCCTGGACACAGAATTGCCCCCATCACCACCTAATGTGTGTGTGTTTATACATATATTTGCTGAAAACTGTATATTTTGAAAGATTAGTTATTGTTTTAGATGTTTGGTCATGAAAAAATACTTTACCAAGAGGTAACATGCATGTTGATGCTCTTTATGAGCATCCATTCAACATTGGTCGACGGTGGGTGTTTTGATAATGATAAGCGTAATCTCCTTCATGTCTTGTTTCAAATCAATTTTGCTGAGTAGCTGAATTTCTGTTGCTACTGTATGGTTTTATAGTTGGCTTCTTGAAAGGAATTTTTTCCCTCTGGGAGGGTGATAGGAAAGAAGGCAATCAGTTACAGAGTCGGCAAAGTGCATCAAGGAAGTCTAGTTGATAACTTAGTACCTATCTGCTGTCACAGATTTTCTTATAGAGACCGCATGATCTGATTAGAACTGTGGGCTTGACTAGCTATTGTGTCTGCAGCCTGTTTGGCTGTTCGATTTCCATAGCATATTGTTCATATTTAGTTTGTTTCCCCCTCTGTTTCAATGTCTATAATATTGCTGGGTGGCTAACAATTAGCGATCTCTATGTGCTTTTCCTTCAGCAACAAAAATAGAAGCACAGCCTCTTGATACAACTCAAAAGGTGCATTTTCTTTAGAAAATATCTAAAGTTTCCACCCTTGGAGGCTTTTTGACCATTTAATCTCACTGACCCATCAACTATGATTTCAATTTTAATCTTTGGGGGTGCTTCCAGGCGAACTTTGTTTCCTTCTTAGCCTTTCTTCAATTTATCATACCTGCCAAATCAATTAAGGATTAGTATTTTAAAAAATCATAAATTCCATAAAATTATTATAAGCTTGTCTAAAACAGGATTTGTTTCAGCTTTATTTTAAAACACCAGGTTCTTCTGGTTTTGAATAACAATTTAAGGACTGTTCAATCAATTTCTGGACACCCTTTGATTAGTTCTAATTGTATCAAATAAATATGTAAAATCCTTACAACATTCCATAGCATGGGGACAGCGCATTATTATTGTCATCTAGATATTCCTGGTAATAAACAATCTCAAAACAAAAAATTAGTGGTTTCTTTATCTAAAGTACAAAAGGGACATTCTATTGTATGTTTAATCCTCTTTTGAATGATCGATTTCTTGTTATAGCCACGGACTAAGTTTATTTTCTGAAAGAGTCTTTATGCTCCAAATTTCATTAGCTTTTCTATGCTTCCATTCCCCTGCCCCCTTTGTTATTAAGCCAGGTTGCTATCTTAGTTCAAATTCAGCCCTTAAAATCCGGATCCAATATATATGATTTTTCATATTTCTGTTATGGATTGGAATGATATCCCCATCTTGTTTGAAATTATATGTTCAAGTCTTTTAAACTTCAAGTCAAAAACAACAATTACTATAAATCTTGGCCTCAGATTGATATTAGAGCTGTTTTCTTGGTATACAACTGTTATTCCATGCATTTGTATGGTATGTACAGGTGTTTTCTTGGTTGGATTATCCATCTGTTGCCTCAAAGTATTCTAGCCAACATGCCCAGACAGTCATCCATCCATGTGGCACTTTGAGGCCAGCAAAGAGGGTTAAAGATATGGAAAACCCCAGTGACTCTCCAGTGGCCATAATGGTGGATAGGACCATTCCAACCTCAGAAAAGCCTACTTCAAGATTGACTTCTCGAACTCAGGGATCAGAAGAGCATCACTCAGCTACTGTTCTCTCAGCACACCTTCAAACCTTATCAGTAAGCAGATGAATATTTATTGGCTGCTGGCAAGTGAATTTTCATGTTTATACTTTTGCGTTTTATTTTCCTGATCTTGGGTGCAATTATGCACCAGAAATCAGTTTGTCATATAATTCTATAGAAGTGTCTATAGTTATACGTTTCCATATTTTTCATTCTATGCATTGATGTTGTTTGTACATGTGTTTTCTCAGGCACAAATGGATTCTCGACCTTCACCCTCTAGGTATTCACTTCGACCTGCAAAAATGGTTTATCAATCTCGTTCCACTTTGAGGAGGTCGGAGAGGATTAGAAGAATTGAGGACTCCAATAAAAATATGCTGGCAGAAACAGCAGATGGGTTCGTTCCATTATCAACACTACCTCCTCAAAGTCCGGGATCAGATGAACACCAACTAGCTGCTCCTCCCTCATCACCCATTAGTGCAGAGATTAACAACCATTTGCCAACAGGGCTTGCCCCTAGTGCTTCTGCCAACAATGTTAGTGAACAGACGCCATTAAGGGAGGCCACAGTGGCATCAAATAACGTTGAGGATAGGGTAGAAGAGAATGCCATCAATACAAACCAAACGGATGAGCATCTAAGTCGATCTTTCAGTTTCATTCTATCGGAGATGGCTGACTTGTTGGATGATGGCTCTTCTAGTCATAATGAGGTTGAGTTCCAAGGACTTAAAATCCCTCTGGTCACAGTCAATGGATATAGAGTGAAGGAAGAAGTGGCCCCTGCTCTTAGATCTATTTTTTTGAAGCATGGAGACATTGCTGCTAACTGCTCCTTTCAAACTATGCAACCCCGCTCATCCATCTTGGAAATTGTCTGTGGTATCATTTTAAAACTGCAAGAATCAGAGTTCACGCAGATTACACCGGTTGAACTCAATACCATGCGTGCTATTGTTAGCGACCTCGAAGGTGTGAGGCTGGATGTTAGGTGGCTTTGTCAAAGGTTGGATGATATTATTGAGGCAAAACAGCTGGTCAAGCACTCTTCCACAATGAAGAAGGCAAAGGGTAGAAATAAACAAGTCATTGAGGAGACAGAGAAAGAGTTGAAAAAACTTGAGGTGGACATGGAAGATCTTGTAAAGAAAATCAGTTTGACCAATGAGAAGCTGGATGCAATGAAGGCTGAAGCTGTTGTGTTAAACGAAACAACCTCGGATGCTAAGACCAAGGTGGGACGCTTTTATCGCCGGTCATTAGTGGATGGCGTGGTTTAAGTTATTCCCTCCTATCATTTTCTCCATATCCACACAAATAGACACAAACATATACACTGCACAGACATCTTTCTGTGATGAAATTGGAATTATTCTCTCTTTGTTTTGCATTTCCATTAAAGAACACAGGGCAAGTTTTGTGGATTGAGGAAGCTTTAGAATTACATTTTAATTATGGTATCTTTTGATGACAATTTGGTGAGTGTCTTTGAGCTAAGTTAATTTGAATTGAATTTATGGTAGGTCTGATACTATGCTTTAGAGATGTACAAATTCTGGTGCCCCCGTGTGTTAATGCTTTTGTCCACTTTCATTTCCTTTTTAAACTTTTAATTACTGGTGATCTTTTGATTTGTGCTTGATCACAGAGTGATCTTTTGATTTGTGGTTTATCACAGATTGGCTCCTGAAGATATAGTTTTACTTTTTTCTAGTAAAATCAGAACCCAGGTCTATGCCTCTATGGTAAAGCTGCAACTTTATTTACTCCCTTAACTGACAATCCTTGTCAATGACTATTAGAGGGATGCTACGGTCAGCCGCGAAGGCTGGATGCACCAATGGGTGCGCGACGGCTGGACCGTCCGGCTGACCGTAGCATTCCCATGACTGTTATTTACTAACCAAGATAGAAGGACTGTTATTTACCCTCTTAACCCAGGTCTATGGTAAAGCTACAACACTATTGAACCCCTTAATCGAAAGCCTAATGATTGGGCCTTCTGTTCCACCACAATTTGCTTATTCTTTCCTTTTCTTTGTCCTTGTTTCTTTCTCTTCTGTTGTTCTTTTAATCTCCTTTTTCCTGGAGAGGGTGGGAATTGCAAGAAAACTTGACCTCAAATTGGATTGGCCATTTTGTCTTAACCCGCTCAAAATAACTCGAAATTTATCTTGTATTTGCAAATCTATTTGCCCATTAATATCAATATGTCTAAACCAACCTACCTAACCCATTAAGTTACATTACAAATTCCACCACAATAATAATGGGCGATAGTTTTAAGTAACCACTATGCAGAGGATGATCATGGATTGCTTCTAGTCCCCTTACAAAGAAGAAAAGCTTCCATTATAGAAAAGAGACATGTACGTTGAACCAAAAAAAGAAGAAAGAGACGTGCTAAAATTTCCATAAATCACACACCAAAAAGCTTAGAAGTTACAACCACAATTCACAGCAGAGAGCCTATGACATTCTTGACAATTGAAATTTCTCTTGGCAAAAGCCAAAAAAAAAAACAAAACAAAACAAAACAAGAAAAAAAAAAAAAAAGAGAGAAAGGAAGAAAGAAAAGAATATAGCAACAAAAGAAGATGCAGAAAATGCAAATGGCACATTTATTATTACTGTTATTGCAATGCAACTATAGGGTCCTCATTAAGTGTTAATCTTCCTGCAGTTCTTTCTGATTTCTCCCTTCGAACCCGTCAATGGAGAGATATTTCCCATTTTAACCATGGACTTGGCAAATTGTTCGAAGAAAAGCTTGCTGTTTGCCGCATATTTCTTCACTAACTCCATTGATGCTTCACTCTTTGTGAAGAGCACTTGATCAGAACTCAACAGGCCCTTTGAAGCCAATATGTTCTTGTAGTAGTTGTTATCAAACTTTGTAGGACTAACAAAGTCCAAGAAAAACAGGTTCTGGTCACCACCAGATCTTGGGCAGCGGGTGCGCAATTGGGCAGCATATGATTGGTCAAGTGAGAAATCAGGTTGCCCATTGCCTGATTGGTTGTAGAGTCTTTGCCTGAAGGAAGTGCACCGGGCATTTCCAATTGTGTGGCTCCCTGCATGACAATTAGATCAATGCTGTTATAAGTGCAAGCATTTTGAGGATACCAAGACCTCTGTTTGTGAAAAAATAGGTGACTAATATGGTTTGTAGTAAGAAAAACAAGCACATAAATTCGAGTGAATTTACCAGATAGCGCGACAAGATCGACAATGTCTAGCTTTTGTAGCTTGAATTTGGTAAGAATAGTTTGGAATGTGTTGTTTGGAGCAGGAATATTGCGGTTAGAGCCACTCAAGCTTGCACCTTTGGAGTCCCTCCTTCCCAATGGAACCTCCCAGCTAGGTCCGCCAGTCTGTGCATACAAAAGATGATTAGCTTGTAGACATTGGCAGAAATCCTTTTTCAGGGCAAAATATGTCTGATAATTTTTAATTTGCAAAATTAATCAGCAAATTTTTCAAAAGTAGAATTTAACTATGCCCAAATTCACGAATTGGGTACTAAGTATGAACAATCCAAATTTTTTCTTCAAAAGTTATTCAATCATTTGGCCAAATATATTTTATCAATTTTTTTCTCTCTATTTTCAACCAAATTCTTGGTTAAATGGGGGAAAAAAAATAGCTATGCCATATGAAAATTGAAAAGATAATATAATGTAAATTTTTTTGTTTAATTGTAAAAAAGAAATTGTGATGTGGGTCATAATCAAAATTAGTATTCTATATTACTTTGAAAAGAAAAACTTTCATATAACTGTGATATAATCAGGTAGTGTCACAAATCAAAAAAATGTGAAATAATCAATATACCTTTTGATCCCATAACCCTACAACCGACACCACCTGGCCGAGTCAGAGTTGTGGAAGACTCACTCTACTTTGAGGGACCAACTTACAAATGAATAAAAGGTCAAATTTTAAAATTTTGTGGGTCAGGAGAGGGCCCCACTGCCCCAAAAAGAGCCTCCAGTAGCTCCCTCAAAAAACTACAACTCAGCTTGAGACAGGTAAGTTCTTTCGTACTAGCTAGTTTATAAGATAAACGACTTAAATTAAATTTATTTTTCAACTTTGATAATTTCATGAACTACGCTCAAACTAGGTATTACTTGGTCCAATAAACTTATTAAATAAACTAAATTTGAACTTATTAATTTGTCGAGTCAAATTTGAGTAATTTATTACTTTGCTAAATTCATTAAAAATCAAAATTGAAAAATTTAACACTCACAAGAACAGTAGAATCTCTAGCAGCTAGAGCCAGGATATCAGCACAAGAGACAGTATGAGGACACTCCTTCTCTAATGCAGACTTAATCGCGTCAAGGACTTCGAACCCTCGAGCCGAGTTCCGGTTCGGATTCGATCTCTTCTCACTGGTGATTGTCCCACTGCTGTCCAACAACAGCGATGCATCGCAGCCCTGCAACATTATAGACAACATGGTTGGGATAAGTTTGTGGAAAAAAAAAAATCCAATAGGCCAAATGATAAGAGAGTTTTAGCAAAATTCGCGAACCTTGACAAAACAGTCATGGAAATGGAGCCTGAGCAATGAGGCAGCCATACGGGCTTCTTTGGCGACAGCCTTAGCGACGACGGACTTAACGATTTCTAGAGCTTTTGGGCATGAGTGGTCATAAAACTGTGGGTAGAGGGGAGAAGCACCGTTGGCCATGCCAAAGAAGCAAAGGGGAGAAAAGGTAACCAGAGAAAGAACAACAAGAAAGCTAATGGTCTGAGCCATTATTCTCTCCTTATGTTTTATCAGTTCTCTATGACTTCAAGTCTCCTATAGAGAAAACTTGATGCTTTAATGGAAAACTCAAGGTTTGTTATGATGAAAACTTAGGCATTATGGGTATTTATAGAGGAGACTCCATACAGAAATCTAGAGAGAGATATATTGGAAAAGGGGGGCAGGGCGCAGGGGCCAGTGTGGACACAAAATGTTGGAGTAGGTAGCTTTTTAGCTTCTTCTGATTCTTTTTCTTGATATGAAGTTGTCAGCTAATAAATTTAAGCAGAAAACAAAGCTTTAGTAAGAGTGAATCAAACTTTTACTAAAGGCGTTTTTTCCTTGTTTTTTTTTTTTTCCCACTTGCTGCTAGAGTGTCTTTAATATTAAAAGTGGGTTACTGCATGCCTTGGGCTTTACTCCAGAAGGTTGGACTTGGTAGCTTCTTCCTCAGCTATAGGGTATGTAGTTAGTAGAACAGAATTACAACCCTGGGCTTTAATCAATTAACCTCTAATCTGTATTGCAGTTGAGCTGGTTAATTTGAACAAGCATTTTGTTAAAATGGACACGACACCTGTTTGAACGCAGGCTTAATTAAGGGCGGCGTATTCCTCTTAATTAAAAAACTCAAGGACGGCGAAATTAGGTAACTTAAAAAAATATGTTTATGAATTTTAATTTATTCGTTTAGAACCCTTCACCGTTGTTTAAAAGTAATTTGTATACGAACCGAGTCAACTTAGTTAATTCAAATTTTGAGAATGACCCTAGCATTTTTTTGTCTAACCTATAATATTCCCTTGACCCATCCTCGATTAAAAGAAGTGTTGAGTATGACAATGTCATTGTTTTTAATTTGCAATTATAGATAATCCACTCTCCCTAAACCCTAAACGTATGCAAATACGTACTACTCCCTCCGTTACAAATTGATTGTCCCTTTTGTCAAAAACACGTTTTTTAAGAAAACCCTATTAAATGCTTTCACATCAATGCATATGTTTTGAGATTCCAATTTTATTCTTAAGTGTGCAAAACACTAGAAAAAGAGAGAATATATTTTTAAGGGTATTTTAGGAAATTAATAAAAAAGAACCAATGACTTTTGAAAAGTGACAATAATTTTGATATATTTCAATAAAAAAAAAATGTAAATCACTTATTTGAAAACAGACAGAGTAAATGTATGGTCGTATATGACCGTTGGGTGTGAAGTTATTGTTATTTACCAAACCATAAAAAAAAAAAAAAAAAATTTAAAAAAAAAGAAAAAAAAAGAAAGGCAATTTCCTTTCTCCTTTAAGACCCTATCAATTGATTGGCTGATTATGATCTCCATGATAAGCAATTCCCTTTCTCCTTTAAGATCGTATCAATCGATTGGCTGATTATGATCTCCTTGATGGCTTGATGTCATTGTATTACAGATGTTACTTTTGACGGGTGAATCCATACGAACCACATAATTGAAATTAAAGACCATGAAACAGGACCTTTGTTTTTTTGATCGAGCCAGTCAATGTGTCAACCTTTTTTTGATTTTATTTTAGGTGACAACCTAATTTTGTCCTTATTTAACGTATAATTTAGAAGTCACAATGCGAAGACTCGGCATACGTGAGAAAGAGGGAACAAAAGTAGCAGCTGTGCAGCATCTCAGCACCTACTCTGTTGATAAAAGTGGACAATCTCAAGGTTTTTGACCCAAATCTTTTTCTTTTTTTAATAATAATAATTTTCAAAGATGGGTTTTTTTTTTTTTTATTGATTGATATGTGGGTCCTGAATTATTTAACGCGTGTTAGCCACAGGACCGTTGAACGTTCAGTCATATTTCATGCATCTAATAGGCATTGAACTCCTTGAGGAGTAGAGATCAGAGAGAATTTATCCAGAACACGAATTTGATGTACCAAAAAAAAAAAACAAGAAAAAAAAAAAAGGAGAACTTGGGAATATTAGGTAAAAAGTCTGATTTTATAGGCGGGGTAGGAGAACTGCTCCTCAACTTCCCTTTTGTCAAATGGCTCTCTTCCAAGGGTTACTTCATACAAGGGGCTTAGTACGTTCAGTACAGCTTTACTCGTACAGGACAAAGCTTTTGGTTAGTACGAGTAAGGCTGCTAGGAGGGTTCCTTCATTAGTCCTCGCATAAGCATTTTTATTTTGCCGTTGTTTTGGACACGAATTCAAAACACTATGTAAAATTATCAAACTTATCATGATACAGGTCAAATTTTAGTTAGTTGAACAAAAAAAAAATATTCCAATCATACAGTATTGAATGAGAGAGAAGATTTGTGAATAGGCCATGTAATTTAATAAAATTCTACATGTAAAATATTTAGTAGAGTTTTTTTATCTAATCGTGGGATGCATACTTTGAGATTCACGCAATCGTTAAAACAGAGAGATGTTTGTCTTGTAATTCATGACACAATATGACTAGTACATAATCCAATTTTAAACTAATCCCTAATTCATTTAGTTGATCAAGGCTCAAAAACTTGACAATCTACTCCACGCCATCAACTTCTTGCAATTTGTAGACATAAAAAATTATAGTCCCAACTAACATGATAGTCTACAGGATCAACTTCATGAAATTTGTAGGCATAAAAAATTATAGTCCCAACTAACATGATAGTCTACAGGAACAACGAAGATACACATGTTATCTATCTTAAAATATGAGCCGGTGTTTCCACATCCTTTTCTCGGTTGGAGAAATGACCTTTTAGTGACCATTTCTAGATACCTGGAATCCAATGAATTTTACAATAAAGTAAAAAACGGATAATGTAATTTTTTATTTTATTTTTTATTTTTTATTTTTTTGGGTTCAATGATAATGTAATTTTTCAATAAGGGAGGGCGTCCGTAAAGGTGATCGATGATTAGATGAAATCTGCAATAATATATGCTAATCCGTGACACCATGGGCCCAATACGACCCTCTATTAATTCACTAGGTGCGGGGTTGCCGTCTAGCTACTAGTTACATAGCAGCACATCGCGTGCTGTCTTATCAATCCATGTTCATTTTTTTTATTTATTTGTTTTAAGGTAAATTGTAGTCTAGGGTTTCAAAGTTGTGATTAAATTACATTTTAGGATCTAAAATTTATATTCAGTCAATTAAGTATCTAAATTATTAGTTGAGTTGCAATTTATGAATTGTTGTCATAATTTTTAGTATTATCCTTACTTTGTTATTTTTATGAGTTTGAAAACCCTATTTTTACCCTTATCAACATTTAATAAATCATTATATTTTGATCAGATCTAAATCATTTTAATCTTTTTTCTTTCTCTATATTACTCCTATTAACATCTAATAAATATTTATATTCTCCATTTACAAAACCAAAAATATGACGACAGAGTAATTCAGATATAGTCAAAATATAAATATTTATAAGAGTAAAATAAGATTTTCAAACCTATAAAAAGGGCAAAATAAAGAAAATACAAAAAATTATGACAGTAAGCCGCCCCAAATTACAATTCAATTATAATTCGGGTATTGAATTGATGCAATTTATATTTTGAAACCCAAAATGAAATTTGACCCAAATTTTAGACCCTAAAATACAATTCACCCTTTTATTTTTATAATCAAAATGTGGGTCACTATAATACCTTGGTTAAAATGTTCATAATCTTTCAATACGCCTTGTAACCTAGTGATGCTTATTCGATCTCGTGTGAGGAGAGGTTCTTCGTTCGAGTCTTAGGATAATTATATATTGATGCATATAGCAATGGATACTGAAATCATTGCTAAGAGGGTTTTGGCAACACTCATGACGACATCATCAGTGGGTGTTTGTTAACTGCTAGACATTTTTAATGACGGCTTTTCAGGCATTAGTGACTGTTTTTTGCCGTGGCTAAAACCGCATTTTTTGTAGTCTCTCTCCATGGGTCAAAGTGAATCACCTTAATAGCTCTGGCGTTCTGAATTCTTATTTCATAACCATATCACGGATAGGGTTGGAACCAGAAATTTATCACAAGGTGATCGTGGTATTAGTTATAAGGAAAATTAGGTATAAAACAAAATAACATAGACAAATGCATGCTTATGTCATTTATGAATTTGTTAATTTTTCAAGCCAATCCTATGGAACGAAGCGTCGGTAGACAAATGCAACGCGTTAGCAAAGCTAGATTCTCATAGCGAGGCGCTTCAAGGTCACGAAGCCCTGTCGTAGCGCCGAAGCCATGTGTGCTATAATGCTGATGCTGAGCCAAGGACGCTCCGCCTTATTTATAGTAGTAGTCAATTGAGTTCTGAACGACTCAGCTGCCCTATGATGGGAGAATCTTACGTTAGGTTTGGAGAGAGATGGGACCGGTTATATAATAGGGGGAGCAGATGCAAGCTTTTTCTTTCAATAGCCGGCCAAATGACTACAGGATCATCGGTCTACTCTACCTCAATTCACCATTTCGAACCTTATACAGAAGGTTTTTCCGTACCAGCTCCTACCTATACCGCATTTGAAGCACCGACAGAGCTATATATGTATTTTCATACAAGTGAGGGCTATGGCAAAATTTATTTGAGTATTTCAAGTTGCTCCTAGGCAACTGAGAGTAAATTAAAAGGTGGGTGTGCGGGTGGGGCGACGCGGGACCTATATATCAAAGGGGGCACTCATAAATTAATAAAACCAAACATATTTCCAATATTTTGGGCGGCTGGGCCCCATCAAAGTCAGTACTATCATTCATTATTCAAACATCAACATAAGCATCCGAATAGAATATTCTTGAAGCTTATCAGAAAAAAAGAATAGAATATTCTCGAAGATAAAGCAATGTCTGAACTCGGAAGCAAAATCTGGAACATGAGAATAGTATGCATAACATGTACACCCATCTTTTTTATAAAAAAAAACATGAAACATATATTATACATATATATCAGCTTTTCGTATGATATGGTAGCTTTCAAAGATTAAAACTTGGGTTCCAGCCAAAATCAACATGTAACACCTACTGCAATCAGGTTTATAGTTAATTTCAATGCAATACATGACTTAAATGTAATTCCAGAACCAGATGGACACTGCAGAGAACCCACTGCAATGGCTAAGTATCAATCCAACCTTCATCATGCACCCAACATGTCCGGGTTGAATTTATCTACTGCAAATACTGGTAACACCTACTCTTGTGGGAGATAGGGTGACCCAAAGTGCTCCCGGAAGCATAAGAAGACCACGGCAATAGGCTTGAATCCAATCCAATGATCTATCATCCTCTTACTTGTATGAGATTAAAGAGAAACAACAGGAAAAAAAAATGAATGTTTCATAAAGTTGGGACAACCATCCAATTGCCAGATTACAAATTGTTTCTACGAGTCCTGTCTTCAGAAATAAGAGAACTGTGTCGCATAGCTTTGTGGTCAACCATAATCTTTAAGTGGACACATGTAAATAGAAAAACATAGAAAAAGTGATCAAAATCTTAGAATATTAGCACGCATAAAGTTCAGATCGAACCATATTTTCTTCCACTTGTTCTCTGTGTTCCTTGTGCAGGAACAGGCTGGCCTTCCCAAGAGGCTTGATTGGCAGAGGCATTGTTAAGGTCTTCTGCCCGCGAGTAGCCATGCCCACCGCCACTCACCTATATTTTACCCACAGTTAAACAAACTGTTAGGAGTCTGCGGTCGCAGAGTAAAATCTTCTATTAAAAGGGGAAAAAAAAGGGTCTGAATTGGCAATAAGGAAGTCATAATGAAACTACTCAACAGAACGCATTTGGAATGCATCATATTAACGCCTATCAGGGCTATGAGAGAGCTCTCTCAAGGAAATTATCGTTCTTTCTCCATAAACAATTTCCAGCCTAATAACTTCAGACTTTTAGCCACACTGGCCTCTCCAAACAACCCACCAGGACCTCTCATATGTGATGATGCCCACCCAAATATTTACAACTGGTCTTACAAATCAAAGAACTTCTAAGCAACCTAAGAATCCAGGGATCATAATTTGTCACATAAGTGCTGTGAACTTCACTTACGGTTTCTAAACAGGCAGATAAAATCGTCATGCCTGGCAATGCATCAAGCCCACGCTGCATGTGTTCATAAAGTAAATAAATTATTGTGGACAAATATACCAATATCTTCTGAAATCAAGAAGCTAGTGTAGTGCTGGTAAGCAAATGTAAAAACAACCTACCTGGTGTTCCACTCGCGTTTTGTAAACAAACCCTCCACAACAAAGAAGTGTCGATAAAACTACAAATCTGTTCCATGCCAATTTGTTTTAAATCAAAAGTCAGAACAAAACTATAAATGACCAAAAAGAGACAAAACATGACATCAATCATTGCCTCATAAAAGGGATAGGATGATTTGTATGACAAGCCCAGGCTGAACACATGGCTTATGGTATAACTAGCATAAAGATATTTATCTTATAGATCAAACAATGTTGAGAGTTATTGACATAGACTGTGATGCACATTGTAGATGCCTAAATCATATGTTCTATTTAGTTCGGTTTGCATAATTTAACACAAAATATCAATAATCTATGTAGAGACTGGATGGTATACATGCAAGATAGCACTCCAAATATTGCCCATCCTCTTGTAGCGTCTCCTCCTTTCTCCTGCCTATATTCTGCAAAATTTGAAAAGCCCAGGCTTGTTTCAACAGAACTGGCAACTTAGCATGCGAGAGCATTAATCAGAAACTGAACAAGAACTCAAGAAGTATAAAACAGGCTATAAACTTTAGCTGATACACAATTATTAGAACCACTAAGTACAACAAATCTCATATTTTTAAGCTTGTCCATTATGCAATCAAAGTAAAATCACTCATTCAGTGGCTTAAAGTTACAATTCCCCTTTTTTTTTTTTTTTTTCTTTTTGCTGGTGTGGGCGGGGAGGGGGGGGGGGGGGGGGGGTGTTAGAACAAGGGCAAAAAAGGGTATGTTAAAAGCCTAAAAGGTTATTATTAGCATGTTTGTTTAGTGGAAAATCACACATCCCCACACGCGCTGCGGCCGCTCGCTGAGGGGGGAGAGACCAGCCACAATGACATTTAGCCCTTCCATATCTTGGTTGATTCTCTACTCAAGCTGAACTCATCCCCATCCATTTGAGGAACGTACAAAAATCCTATAGACTTTTTGCTTTATTTGAGTCAATTCTTAGTCAAATCATAGGCCATTAGGTCTTTTCTCAACACCTCAATACCGTCCTTGTCATCCTTCCCCCTTTTGCCAATGACTTAATATGAGCAGAAGCATGTCACCCACTATACAATGTATTTCATCTCTAGCAACTAGTAGTTCAAAAAGGACTAATTCTTTAGCTTCAAGATTATTATTTTTTAAAAAAACATTGAATAAAAAAAAAGGCATGATTCAACTATCGATAAAACCTATAAAAAGGGAGAGAGAGAGAGAGAGAGAGAGAGAGAGAGAGAGAGAGAGTGGAATCAATTCTGCTCAGTAAAACATGATGGACAGCATACCACACATTTTTGTGAGAGTGAATTGAATGGGTTCATAACCCTCTATTGGGATAGTAAAATTGACTTCATATGGGATGTCACGGATCTGCTCACCTGAAAACATTACAAGTAGAAGTCCAGAAAATTACGAATTTTTAAAAAAATTTAAAACCACAGCAGCAAGTAGGATCTATACACTTCCAATCCACAAACAACATCGTGGGTGACAAAGTCGTAGGTGGGCTCCCAGATGCCCCTGAGCCAGATACCTTAACCTCTAGGCCATTCTCTGGGAAAATCTGGAGAAGAGAAAAAGAAATAATGATGATACTGGAGGGTGTGCATTATATATAATCTACACATATATCCAATAATAACGAGCTTACCACCCAACTGTTAGACAGGATTAAAGTTTTTCTTCTTTTTTTATTTTATTTTTAAACAAAACAATAATTAAAGCACTAGAGTACCTTAGTAATAGGTTTTCGCACCAAACCAGAAAGGGAAGCAATTGCAGTCATATAGAGAGTGACATGAGTCTGTTCAGTCCTGAAACTGATAAATGCAAACTTTTCACACTTTAGATCATTGTTGATATATAATAATGAAACAAAAATTACTATCAATCTAATGATCAACCAAATGATCTTTTGTGCAATAGTATAAAGTAGCCTGACGTACTGATGGAGTCAATGATAATTACATCACTTCATAAAAGAACTATAAGTCCATAAAGCACCAGTTGAAGATCTAAAGCAGGGACTCAAATACACGTTTGAAATGAAGAGTGTGAGTAATAAACAGATACTGCCAAAATGAAAAGGCACCTAGATAAGTCTACAGAGGGGATGACATCTGAGTAGTGAGAATGCAGAGCTTATACATTAATAAAATTTGGAAGCCACATATAATGAAATTATCTGAGACACCTGAAAATGATGGATACTAGGCGTTGTCTGATAGCTTAAGAAAATGCAGTTTTACCATGTAAAATGGAGTCATCATCACACAATAAAAATGAGGTCATTTTTTAAAATTATAAAAAGGTTCTACTTCAAATCAAGCACCACATCCGGGATTTGATGAAATAGGAATATAAAACGATGTTAAAAAAGAGCAAGAAAGCATTGCAGGTTTACAACATTCTTTATCCGATCAACATGACATGCTAATTAGAGTACAACCAAGCGGTATAAAATATTATAGAATTCAATAATAAGTACAAAAAACTTTGCAAGCTCAGAAAATGATAAACAGAAAACCTGGATCTGTGTCGTTTTTTAGATAGAAGGAAAAAGGAAAGAAAAATGAAAAAGTTCAGATGTTTATATGTAACATAACAACACATTTTGGGAGATGATGCAAAATCAATCACTGCCAGCTAATGATAGAAATAAAAAAAATGATAGAAAATGAAGAAAAACAACTGACAATGCAGATCCCATACCTGAATTCACGGTGAGACTTCTCATAACCTAATTGGGTGAAGCCATTGTAAACCTACAAATTCATAAAAAGCAATTCTTCCCAATGAAAAATTAGTTTGCACAAACAAATTTCTAAATTAAATCAGAATTGATTACTTACAACTTCCCATGACCGTGGATGAAAACCAACAGTAAAGCCTCCAAATACTCGCAGACCTTGTTTCTCACATGGAATGGCTAGGTCAACAACAACTCTGGACTCAATGGTTAGAATTAGCCACACATTTAGGGAAGTTGAAACATAGAATTATAACCAATGCAAGGTATTATGGAAACTGGAAAGTAAGGTATTATGTTGAATACTTAAGATACCTGCAAGTTGACTCAAAATTAACATTGCATATGCATCCACGTTCACCTGAGAATGCCAACAAAATAAAGATATGGATGGTGAATTTTTCAAAGGAATAGAAGAGACAAAGGTAATGAGCTTAAGTTATACACTTAAAGTACTACACTAAAAACAAAATAACAACAGTGACTTTAACCATTATTATGAAAAATATTTGAAACACGTAAAACCCCTGGCTCTATCAGTCTTCACCATCCCATGGCTAAGATTTGTAGTTTTCAATTATTGAGTCCAAAGTTGTGCCTAGCTCTATGATTACCTTTGATGTTTTTTAAAGTATTGTCTTATAATTTCAACATGTTATAAGGCCTTACAAAGATTTCTGTAATGTTAAAAATAAATTTGTCTAGCTTTCTGAACTTCCTGTTAAGATGCTTAGGTCTCGACCAGGATCCTAACATTCCACCACACTTCCAAGGTTGGCATCCTTGTTGGCCCATTGTATGGTGAGCCCCCATCAACTTCTTTCTAGGTACCAGGTACCTCTTTATCTTTCCCTTTAAGTCCCCCCTTTTTCCTTTTTTTTCTTTTTTTTCTTTTTCTCTTTTTTCTCCCATTGTCATTGCTTCAATGACTTTGACTCTGGACATGGGGTTGGCTCTGATACCAACTGTTAAGCCCTTAAATAATACACCTAAAATGCCTAGGCAATAGAGGTGGAGAAAGCTTAGGTCTTAACCAGGATTCCAACACTTCCATTAAACCATTCTGTTTGCTAAGCAACCAAATTTAGGGTTTAATTACCACTTAGATTCACAAATGTCCACATATTCAATGCGGGCCATATTTAACTCCTTGAATATGAAGCAACTAAACTTTGAAACTCAAAAATGAAGAGCTTACAGACCTTTACATTGTCCATTTAAACAACTTCCACATATAATATTTACCTGAAAACAACACAAAATAACTTATAAAATCTATGTTGGATACAATGTATTCAGTCCAAAGGTCAAGGTTATAAACTTATCATATCAACAAACCTGAGCTGTACGTCCCATTTTGTCATAGCTTGTCTCACAATTAACCAGGTCACCATAGTAAAAATGCTGGACAGAGAAAAATTGAGTACATTAAAATGATATGGTTTAAGAATAGTGGCAATATACAATACAATCAAGCCATTAGGTCTTTAGAGAAGAATGTGGAAACTTTCTAAAAGTGTTCATGGAAACCATTTCGAAGTGTGCCTTCCATATGTTGCATTGAACAGAAAAATTGAGGAAAACGGTCTTTACCAATATGGTCATATAACTTTTCTTTTAATTGCTTTTTCCAGGTAAGCTAATTTTTAAGTAGTAAACCTGAGAAGCTAACCTTTTGCCTTGAATCAAGAAGCGATGATTTATGTGCATCAGAGATTCAAGGATAACAAAAGAACTACTTGCTCTGGCTTCAGAATCCATGTAACTCAGGAGTCATCAAAGACAGAAGAACCTTAATTTTCCAACACTTAACAATGATGTCCAATTGAATAGACCGGATACCAAAAACTTCATTTTTTTCATTTCTTATAACCAATGTTTTACAAGGCAAGGCGTTTTTCCTCTCATGGGGCGGGGCGCAAGCCTCACAAGTTTTTAATTTATATATATATAAATATTAAAAAAAATATTAATATCTAAAAATAGCAGGAAAAAATACATAACGAGTAAAATTTATTCAAAAAGTGACCTATTTTAATTTTTTTTACATATTATAAAATTGAAAGCATTATATAAAAATATTAAATATATTTTTTTGCAATAGAAACTTACTATTGTCTTTTATGGTCCAACTAACCAAGATATAAAATGTTCATATAATCTAAATTCAAATAAGTTATGTTCTTGGAGGTGAACACTACGAATGGTTGTCATCACCATTGTCGGTCAATTATCTTTTCCCTAACCTGTCACTGTTGCAGTCGCTAACTGGTCGTGCGGCTGCTTAACCTAGGTTTTTACTCAATTGGCCAACCGTTAATTTGATTGTGGTAAATTTACTAAATAAAAAGAGTTGTTCCTCTTAAGAGTTTCAATTTGGTCTAATGAGGTGTATTCTTATTACCATGGGGCGCCAAAGGTGTACCTCACATGCATAGGGCATGTGCACCAAGGAAAGAGCGTACGCTAAAAAAGAGTTCTGCCTTTTTTTTTTTAAGCCCCAAGACGTTTTTGGCTTGTCTGCCCTCGGGGCGAGCCCCAAGCAAGTTTTTTAAAACACTAGTTATAACTGAGTCACAAGTGGGAATAGGGGGGCTTTCCCTCAATGATTATGAAATGTCAAAAAAATGAACTATAATTTTGAACAGTGACAAACATCAAGTGGAAGGTAGCTAACATTGTATAAGTAGGGTCTCAAACCTCTAAAAGTCTCCTAGGCTTTTGGAGTGTGGGGTGCCTGTCAGATGTGCTACTTCATCACCTCTATTCAGTCTTGTCACTATGTGGTCCTATGACTTTCCCCTTCCCCATCTTAAGCACTCAGTTATATAACTATTTTCAAGGGAATAACTTAATAACATGCAAATAGTAACGGGCTCATCTTTTTGTTAAATTTTAGGCCAAAAAGGAACCATTTTAAGTGACCTAAAAGTGTGACTAATTTCATTTATGTTCTTGCACCCCAAATTCACAAACATAATGTTTGAGACCAATCAGTCTTACCTGAATAAAGTTAACTTGTCCTGAACCAGCAATGAAATAGTTGAACTTTTCGAATCTGCCAAAATTCAGAAATCCCTGCAAAATTATTGATGCATGTTTATGCAATGGGAGCATCACACATAAAAATAAAAATAGCATAAGTTAATAAGTTAAAGTGCATAAGTAATTATTGATCCTACGTGAAGAATGCTTTAGACCCTAATCAGTTATGGTCATGCCATATCAAAACAGCAGGTGTGGTGCAGAAAGTGGCCAAAGTAATAAGATCATTCCCGTTTGCATGTTTTTGCCATGTTAAATAGATGGAGATATGATTACAAGATACTGTTTTAAGTGAAAACACCCATGCCTGGTGCATTCTGTACCATGTCAGACACCCCAAATTTGTGTCAGACATGAGGACCCATGTTTCTGCAATAAGTGGTCAATTTTTTCTATATGAGCAGTTGTTCAAAGTATATAGACAACATGAATAAATAACCATGTTAACGCAGTTCTTTTCCATATAAACTATCAGTTTCTTGGCTATTGTTGACTCCCATGTTGAGTTTGGACAACTCCAAATGAATAGTAGCAGAATCAGATGATGTTATTTAATACAACTCCTTTATTTAAGTCGCCTCCTTTATTTAACAAGGGAAAAATAATGATGATAAAGTAATTGAGAATATGGTGATTGGACTACCGATTGTGCTCTAGTCTCCACGTCTTTACAAAATCGAATCGCCAAGTCAGTAGTTTCCTGCATAAAGTCAAAGTCATGATATATTGGCCCTTGAATATGATGATCTATAAACAGTATACTAAGCAAAATATGGCATATTTGGACAGTTGTGTTGCATAATTACTACAGTTAAACAAAGACGTTACCTTCCCATCATACTCAAAAGAACGTCCAATCCAGCTACTCTGAGTAAAAGCTTAGGAGGAAACAATCTCAGAGAATATTGGAGTCAAAATCAAAACTGAAGGAGTTGTTGTAACAGTGCAAAGAAACTTTAAGGCATCTATCTGGTGGCATGCTAAATTTAAGGAGGGGAGGGGCTACAAGCTGCAGTATTGAAACCATATGTGACTGTGACTGACTATTAAATAGGTTTGTTTTATAGCAATGATAATTAATCGCTGTTGTTTCAAGGTCAATCTCACATGTCTAGAAAAGATTTTCCTTGTTCACTAATAAATTGACTATTAAAAACTCATGTTTTATAACAATTTTGATCCCCTAATTGGATCGTGAGCAAATGCCTACTAAAAGATTGCTACCTAAACTAGGAAATCTCAATGGAGAAGTATCTATCCAATCTTACGTTCATAACGATTGGTGCAATTTGAGACCTAATGCAGTAAAGGATACAAAATCATAAATGTGACTGGTATTATCAAGAGCATAGCAATTGGAACTCGGTACCACAATCGATGCCACCTTAAGTGCCTGCAGAAGAATAGCTGATGCAGAAGGTATATTAGACAAAAAAAAATACCATAAGTAATGAACAATTTCAACAGATGCTATTCCAGGGAAATCGTTAATGTATACCAATTCAAAGCAGAACCAAATGACATTTGTTACCTGTGATTGTGGTTATAAACAAGCAATACAAAAAATGCCCGTCTAAAGAGTTTCCCGTTCTCTTCATATTCCAAATTTTCAATGTACAAGCATGCCCTGCCAACAAACTTAAAACATGGAAACAAGGGAGATATGTTTTGAGAATCATATGGGCTGACTTAAATTGTTTTGTAAAACATGGAAGCAAAACAACCTTAAAAAACACAAATAATTCATATGTGATGTGTGGAAATTAATGGGGTTTAAACCATATTTTGCCCAGATCAGCTTTAGGGGGTGGCCAGCGCCAGTGAGATACACCACGGGCAGTGTTTCCGAAACAAACGATATATGTTTTGAGAATCATATGAGCTGTCTTAAATTGTTTTTTAAAAACAAAGAAAGCAAAACAACTTGAAAAAACACAGATAATTAACATGTGGTGCGTGGAAAATTAATGGGGTTTAACCAAACGTTACGCAGATTAGCTTTCCAATTCGAGAAACTGAAATTTTTTTTAATATCCATTGCAGTTATTGAAGAACGATTACGGCAATTATGTTTCAGAGTAAAGCTGAAATCAAATCGAGAAACTGGGTCTTTCTGAAAATATAGATTTCTGATATTTTGTCGTTGAATTGTAAGTTTTGATACGAGTGATGCCCTAGATTTAGCTGACCGATGATATTCTCGATTACAGAAATGGCAGTAACGTGACGGAGATACCTGAATGGCGTCCCCGGCGCTGAAGATGGAACGGAGCTCGATAAGGAAATGTCTAAGTTTCGTGATACTAAACCCCTTTGATTCCCAATTACAAAAGTACCCCTTTTCTGTCCGTTATTTGCAACGGGCAAACCGCGAAACAGACCATTGTCCTTTCTTTTCCTTTTGGATGGTGGCCTTGCTGTGGAAATACCTGTACATTGGAATATGAAGAGAAAGTGAAACTCTTTAGACGGGCATTTTTACGAGAGTTGTTAAATTCATTTTAAAACGAGACATAAATAATTGGATATCGGATGGAAAATCACGTACAAAATTTTCAAAAAATAACTTGCATATAACACGAATGTGGTAGACAAAAATGAGGGGGGAATGTTTGTACATTGGAATATGAAGAGAAAAGGAAACTTTTTAGACAGGCATTTTTACAAGAGTTGTTATATTCATTTGTAGACAAGACATAAAAAATTGGATACTATATAGAAAATTATATACAAAAATTTCAAAAAAATGACTTGCATTTAACACGAATGTAGTAAACAAAAATGAGGGATACTAGAATAAGTTTATAAACCCATATTAAAATTTAAGATAGATGTGCCAGTATAAAATATTCCAAATCGTACTATCAAATCTTTTATCCTAGATTAGTATTCAATACTATGTAGGACTGTAGAAATGAACTAGACTATTGTTGGCCCCAAGGTTATATAACCAAGGGCATATTCGAGATTTTGATGATAACAAAGGATCGATGTTAGTACTAATGGTTTATTTGTCAAAATTATAATCAAAGCTAGGTACTCGAGCATATAGATCCAAATGAAGCAAAAAGGCATATCTATATCATGGAACTCAAAGCACACATGCTTATAATATCAAGGATAATCAAGCACAAAAGCATACGAGCATAGAAAGTATGCAAAAGACCTACGATCACTCAAGACCAAGCTAAGCATCGTCAATGAAGATACTTAAATAGCTATGAGTGAGGTTATTAGGTTTTTGATGTACTTGATTGCTCAAATGATCGCTCCATTGACCTAGATGGACCTTAGGATTCTTGGGTAAACTTAATTTGTCACTTGAACAAGGCCTAAGTTGATACAAATGAACTTAATCGATTTAAATTTGTGAAATATCCATTATAGTTCATTTATGCCCATTTCAGTCGACTCATTTCCCAAATCAGTCGACTCATTTAAGCAGAAAAGGTCCCCTGCTCTTATCTTTTGATTCTGCTCAAATCAGTCCACTGAATTCCCAATTCAGTCGACTGATTTAGCAAATCAGTGGACTGAATTGAGTATTCAGTCGACTGATTGTACGATCTCAGAACTCCAACGGCTAGTTTTTGAAAGGTTGTTGAGGCATTAAATGCCACCAAACGGCTCTTTCCCGGTATTTATTGCACCAAACGGTCATATTATGCCTAATGCCTATATAAACAATGATTCAAATGCATTTATGAGCATCAATACAAGAGAATTCATTGTTTTCATCCTTCAAGCCCTAAATTCATTAAGAGCATTCATTGAGCAATCAATTAGAAGAGAGCTGAGTTTTAATCTCTGTGTTATTCATTCTTAAAGAGAGTTTCTTTGTACACAAATTTCATCTCTACAAACTTGTAATCAAGGGTTGGTGATAACCCCATTCTTTGCACTTGAGAAAGTGTGGCTGATCAAGTGTTGGTTGAAAGCACTTGAGTTGTAAAGGTTTGCTGCTCCACCTTGAAGGAGAGTGATAGTGGATTGGTGAATCCTTAAGCGAGCTCTTGAGGCGAGGACGTAGGCGGGAAGGCTGAACCTCGTTAAATCTTGTGTTTGCATTCTTATTCTCTTACTCTCTCTACTATTTATTGTTGAGATATCTCTATTTGCTATAATCTGATTTTTGTTTGCTATTACATTTTTTAATTGGCCAATAACCCTATTCACCCCCCCTCTAGGGTTAATTACTTGGGACAACAACTATTCACATTGACTCCATATTAATTCAATTAAAGTTATTTGTACGATAAAATGAGTCGAACTCAAACTTATTTTTGAGTTTGATAATTTATCGAAACAAAGCTTACATAAAGTACAACTTTAGTTAATAAGCACACTAGTACTCTAAATAATCAAACTATTTTGAACATGAATCATAAAAAAGCTCATCACACTCGATCGTAAGATAAGTTGTTGAAATTAAAAATATATTTTATTGTACCAAGTTTAAACAGTCTTTTTTCCCTTTTTTTTTTTTTTTTTTTTTTTTTTGGGGGTGGGGGAGGAAGGAGGATTCAGCCCTAGACTTTGGATTCTATCTGAACTCCAAGTCTCCAACACCACCTATGTACCACTATACCACAAGGGTGAATCAAGAATGAAGAATCTACTACCCAACACGACCCATATACAAAATACAAACCAGCACAATTCTTTCCATCCTAGCTCTTCCTCCCTCGATACGGGACAAGTATAAACCCGCAAACAAACAGTATCCAAAGCAGCTTGGTCCGTAAAAGGCTATTTTAGTAAATCACAAATTGCTCATTATAATGGCCACTGCAATATATTTGTCATCTTCTCCTTCTACTGTTTCTCATCGGAGCGAAGACCCAACAGTGAAAAAAACCTACCAACCACTCCCTCAGTAAGATCAAACTTCAAATACCCGTCTTCGTCCATATACACACACACACAGTGAAACAGATAATTTCATCAGCACCGTTTCAATGGAACCGAAAGAGATGGCGTTAGTGCGATTCACACAAACGAAACTGTCGCATTAGAAAAAACAAAGTATCATACGAAAGCACAGTACAAGTGTTCGAAGTCGCAAGAGCCAGATGTGCAAACCTCGCCACGCAGAGCCAGAGATCGCAACCCTAAAATGCCGAGGCTCGTGACGAAGGAGCTCACAGAAGCAAACCCTAGAAATGGCGAAGCAGCAAGTGGGATGGCGCGTCGTGCTCCAGAAGCGGTGGCTTTTGGCTCTGCTCGTTCTGCTGTCGATCTCGACGGCGATAGCGCTCATCATCAGGGCCGCTTACGATTCGTGCGATCCGCACTTCGAGGTGGTGGACAAGAGGTTCGAGCTAGGGCCGCCGGTCAGTGTCGCTCCTAATCCGCTCAGTTTCATGAAGTCGAAACTTGTTCTCTTGGTGTCGCACGAGCTCTCGTTGTCTGGTACTCTCTCAGCCAGTTCTCATACTCGTTCATGGAGCTGTGGTGATAGTGTTGTATATAGTTGATGGAAGTAATTTATATGTATATATGTGTGTATGTCTGTTTTTGTGTGTGTGGATATATAAATTTATATATAATATATAGATAGAAAGATAGATAGAATGGAATTATTTTGATAGAGTCGGCTGTTTTAGCCATGAGTGCTTATGCTCGTTGTATCCATGTCACCGAGAGCGACTAGCCCTATGTTTGGTTGCTGAGAAACCTGCGGAAAAGGAAAAAAAATAAAAAAAACTGAAATGTCATGTTTTATACTGTTTTGGTACCCAAAGAATGTGAAATATTGCATTGATGAAGCCAAATAATTGATTAGAGGCTTTTATTTTTTATATCCTGTCTCAAATAGTGCTAATGGAAATGGAAATTCCATTTTTTGAGATTTTTGTCTTGATTATATGATTTTCTTGTCCAGCGACCATGTTCTAATTGCTGTTTGGGAAACGAATAATGTTAGGATTGTAGGGATTGTTGTGTTGCATGTCTTTCCATTTTTTTCGAAATTCGTTGATGTCAATTAGTGATGTAAGAAGTTTACCAGTGAGTCTTATTGTGTTCATAATTTGCCATATATTAAGAGTGCTGGCATTGCTCTGAAATTTCACACTGCTTGAAGTAAACAGCGTATGACAATTATTTGTCATTTTCTTATTTATGGTGGAAGAAGAGGAAGTAAGAGAGCTGGCATCACTTTGCAAATCTCAAACTGCTCGAAGTTGGAAGTGTATACCATTTACTTGGCATTTTCTCCAGTATTGATATATGTATATATATGTTTAACAACAGAGAACATGTTTTTCAAAAAATGAATCCAAACAGACCTTAAGTTTGTTAAATTTTATCGTGTTAGGGGAATAAAGCAGCTGCTTCCGCTAAAATAGTTACTTAACTGAATTGAATATATCGTCTTGCATGGGAAGGATAGGGGATTCTTTCTTAAAATGTCATTGTAGTGGCACGTGTCATTATGTTAATCGTGATAGCCAAATTCAAGGAGGTTCCTTCCATGTCATTTTCCTTCCATGAAAAACTTATTGGGCGAATAACCCGACAAGTGTGAATGCGTCAAATAACATTGTTTTTTCCCCCTTTTGTCCGGTCACTGTTCATGTTATTCCACTTATTCAAATGGGAATTACAATATAAGGAAAGAAAAAGCAGAATGAGGGTTTGGCCACACTATCATCAACACATATTTCCTGGTTCATCATCCATTGGATATATGGTAAAAGATAAATTTTTATCAGTTAGGAACAAATGATTCCAAGTTTTCAACTATTGTTCTCTCTCTCTCTCTCTGTAAAAGTAAAATTCTAGTATCATAATTATTTACTTATTTTTTATTAAGTTTTATCTGAGAAGCAATGTGTGGGTATCTTTTTTCATCCTTTTTTGTTTAATTTTTGTTGTGATTTTTGCTTATAATTTTTTTCTTTCAGGTGGACCATTGTTGCTGATGGAGCTAGCGTTTCTGTTGAGAAGTGTTGGTGCTGAAGTTTGTTGGATTACGAACCAAAAACCATCAGGAACAGATGAAGTGATATACAGTCTGGAGCATAAGATGTTGGACCGAGGAGTACAGGTATTGTATCTTTTATTTATTCAGATTATCCCATTAATGTGCTTTCAATGACTTGACTTCTATTTATTCATTTTTCAGGTCTATATATATGTGTGTGTGTGTGTGTGTGTGTTTTTATTAGGTTATTCTGGTTTATAACATTAAATAGTTATAGGGTTTGATGATGCCATATTTGCATGTTTGGATGTGTTCTTGTTTTAGTCCAGTTGTGATTTGGGCATATTTTCTCTTTTAATTTGATTAATATATATTCATTATGATCCTGCAAGCAGTTTTTTGTTCTTTATCATTTACTTTTGGCCAAATGTTTGGGTGACTTTCTTAAGGAAAGTCATGGAGTATTTTAATATTTGAACTTAACTTTGGCTGCCTGGCTTTCCTATAATGCTTATTCTGGAATAACTGACATCTCTCAATTCTTAAAGTTTTTAATGCTCGCTTTTCAACTTTCCCTCCTGAGTTCTAACTGTGGCCTCTCTCACATTGTTAGGTCTTCTATGCAAAGGGTCAAGAAGCGATGGATACAGCTCTCAAAGCTGATTTGGTTGTCTTGAACACTGCTGTTGCTGGGAAATGGCTGGATGCTGTTCTCAAGGAAAATGTTCCCCGTGTTCTTCCGAAGGTGTTGTGGTGGATCCATGAAATGCGAGGGCATTACTTCAAAATGGAGTATGTCAAGCACCTCCCTTTGGTTGCTGGTGCTATGATTGATTCACACATAACAGCAGAATACTGGAAGAATAGGACTCAAGAGCGTCTGAGGTAGGTTTCTTAACTTCTGTAATTGTACTCTCATTTTGTAACTAATGAACTTCTTATTGGCAATGAATTATCAGTTCCATTTTCATGTTTGTAGAACTCATTGTGTCGAGGCATAAAAAGTCACACTTTCGTGAAGTTCTTCAATGCTTTGTGGTTGCTTAGTATACTTTTGGTGAACCTAGTGCTTTGAAGACCTTTTCTTTGCTGTGTGTACCCTTAAAATTTTAGTCTAACTGGCATCCTCAGGGGGTGGTCCAGTGCGGATATCTTATTTCTTTTAAAAATAATTTTGCCCTGGAAATTGGAAACTTTTAGAGGACAATTTGCCAAAATTGGGGAAAAAGTTAATAATTATGAGATTATGGTCTATATGTCTGGGTTAACGAACCCAAATCTGACCCTGGAATCATAAAACACAATCCTTAACCCGTAGAAGTTCTGGGGAGTTTTGGTTGGCTGACTGTTGGGTCTGAACCCAATATGGACAATATGCAACACATTTCCGGTAAATGTTTATTTCTTGTACTGGATTTATAATTCTAATTTTGGTTATCACTTCCACCGTGCAGGATTAAAATGCCTGGGACCTATGTTGTTCACTTGGGAAATAGCAAGGAACTTATGGAAGTTGCTGAAAATAGTGTGGCAAAAAGGGTTCTGCGTGAGCATATCCGGGAGTCCCTTGGAGTGAGAAATGAAGATCTACTTTTTGCCATCATAAATAGTATGCCTTTTAACATTGATGAGATCATGAGTTGGTTCTTACCACTCAGCTGTAGTTTGAATTCCTGCTTCTGTTTAGATCAAGATACTCGGTTTCTGTATTTAAAATGACTATTCTGGTCTAGTCTTGTGGTTAAATTTGTCTAGCACCACAATAGCTCATTTGTGTAACATGCTGTGCCACGTTTGCAAGTTCTAACCTATCCATGGAGAGATGCTAGGAATCGTATACTTATTACCCCTTTTTAGCTTGGAATTGCTCTTTGATGTGCAGCTTTGCTCACTGCCAGTAGTCGTTGTATCTTGTTACATTTATGATACTCTCTAGAACATTTATAACTTTTGAGCACTAAAATACTATGTTTGCAGGTGTTTCACGTGGAAAGGGCCAGGATTTGTTTCTACGTTCTTTCCATGAGAGCTTGCTATTGATCCAAGAACAGAAGCTACATGTGCCCTCAATGCATGCAGTAGTGGTGGGAAGTGACATGACTGCTCAGACCAAGTTTGAGTCTGAACTGCGGAACTTTGTAATACTCAAGAAAATGCAAGATCGTGTTCACTTTGTAAATAAAACTCTGACAGTTGCCCCTTATCTAGCTGCAATTGATGTTCTTGTTCAGAATTCCCAGGTAGCCTTTCTGTGCTTGTAGCATTTTTGTTCTTAAGTTGCATTTTATTTAAAATTTAATTTTAGTTTATTCACTATATAATTTGCTTATGTGCCTTTTTATTTCTTTACACATCCCTTCATTTAATGTTGACATGTGTTCTGTTAATTTTCAGTCTTCTGGTAAATGTTTGTGAGCTAGTAATCTTAGTAAAATACTACTCGATAATAGTTGGTGAAGTTGCCACCTGCCAACCTTAGGATATGAGGATATCCTCCTTTTCTAAAAATATTTTATTTCAAATTTTTTTTCTAGTAAAAATAGATTAACTTTTGAAGGAAAAAAGGGTTTGTCAAGAAAGATAAACGAGTATACCTCTATTGTGATTCCAGTGAATATTGTCAAACGAACAGCCAATCTTCTGCTAATTTTCTGGAATTCAGAATTCTTAACCCCGAATTTCTTGATAATGAACAGGCCCTTCATGTAGCTGCCTAGGTTTCTTGACTTCCACTTTTAGGTTTACAATGAAATGTAACGAGTCAATAAATCAGTTGGAAAAGGATAGCATGCAGTCATCATGCAAGTCATGATTAAATCTAGATTTCATTGTAATTTCAAATTGGTGTGGTAAGAAAGAAATAATTACACAGCCTATGTGGAGAAATCTATGTAAGCTGAAAACCGGGCTAGTCATATCTTGACTTTTCCTTTTGCCACTGGTTAGTGTTACATCTCATGAATCTCATTTAAAGGATACTGATTTTTCCATATAGTTTCATTCTTCCTATTAATTTATTGTGGTTGTTAGTATCTGTTCTCTCTCATCTCTTGCAAATTATATACCTGGTTCTGTACTAGAATGGTAGTTGGGCTCAGAAATTCAGTCCTTTTAAAATATATTTTATTTTTTCCCTCCATGTAGGCACGGGGAGAATGCTTTGGGAGGATAACCATTGAAGCCATGGCATTTCAGCTGCCTGTTCTGGTAAATCAGTGAACTCTTTAACTGATAATTATGGGTCGTTTTCTGTTTGGCGATGCTATTGATTGGATCCTTGTGATGTGTGAGCATGGTATGAGCATGTTCCTTTTCTATTTCAACTAACTTTTAATAATCTTGCTTCTTTATAAAACCTGTATGTCAGGGAACGGCTGCTGGAGGTACTACGGAGATTGTGGTAAATGGTTCGACTGGTTTGTTGCATCCTGTTGGGAAAGAAGGGGTAACACCTCTCGCAAAAAATATCGTCAAACTTGCCACTCACGTTCAGAAGAGGCTTACAATGGGAAAGAGAGGCTACGAGAGGGTGAAAGAAAGGTTTTTAGAACGTCACATGGCCCATAGAATCGCAACAGTTCTGGGAGAAGTTCTGCAGAAGGCGAAGAGCCACCCAGAGACTTGACACGGAAAGACCCCTTCTTTTCAGCTTGTTTGGGCTACACTGTTAGATCAGTTTCACTGAAATGATATAAGCCGAGTTGGGATGTTTCTATGGAATAAAATAATATGTGACATAGCACAAAGTTTTAGTCTTCTTTTTCTTCTTCCTCTCTTTTTTTTTTTTTTTTTTTTTTTTTTTTTTGATTTTTTTGATTTACTTTTATTTGTTTTTCCTCTGGTAGTGTTCTCCCTTTTCTGTTCCTTCCAGAAGAGTCGGAGATTGTGCATATAAGACCATACCGTAGTGGCCTGTTTCATAAAGTTGACGTCATATACAATGTATTGAGAATTGCTTCATGTCACAGCATCAGTTTGCTGGCATCCCAGTCATTTGGATGATTTGAAAAGAGAGAAGAAAAGTAGTTTGAGGAGTGGATAAATTAAATGATTTCCTGACATATCAGCACAAATGACTAAGCAGTAGTTACATGACGGTCTTGTAGTAGGAATTTATTAGTATTTTAGTTCAAATTATTGAAGAGCTTCTACGCATGTTGATAAAAGCAGGAACATGTATGGTCTGATTTGCACGTTCATGCTTCGTTTCTGCATTGTAGAATGTAGATGTTGGAAGCTTTTGTTCTTGTTTCTATCTAATATATTCAGTTCAGTTAGAGAGCTGGATGTGATACCACATATATATTAAAAAATTCTCTTCTTAATGGTTGAGTACGTTGATCAGACAAGGAGTTACAAGTACAATTGCAATGTGTGCTTTTCACTGTGTTCTTATGTTCTTTTGAAAGTATTTTTTTACAGTAAAGGAAAGTAATATAGTGCCTGTGGCCCTCCCTCTCTCTTACCCCTTTTTCTTTCTCCGAGAAAGCAAAAGTGAGCAGCGTGTTTGGTAAAAATTTATGCAAAAATGGCGCTAAATATTTATGGATATATTTTGTTTTACTAGCCAGTTCAACTCCCATAAATGCATATTTGCTGCCCCTTGTAGCTTTTGGTTAGACTATGCCTTTCCTATATTTGAAAAAGTCAGACATTTCCTTCCATTGCTTTCAAGTAAGGAAAAATATAATTACAATAAGATACAATCCTCGAGTGCGCAAAAAAAAAAAAAAAAAAAAAAAAAAAAAAAAAAAAAAAAAAAAAGTGGCAGGATTACTGAAAAGATCATACTGCAGAGGAATGAGCAAGTTTCCTGGCTAGTGTTCATAGATTTCAAGAGAACTTTGGTTGTGAAGAATCATTTACTGGTTTTGCTGGCTTGATGCTGGGTTTTGTGAACCAGGTTGTATACAGAAATTGCTTGTGGGGCCCTACATGGTTGCATATTAACCTCAGCTTTTGCCTCTCCCTCATCCATCTCAACACTATTTTCATGTGCCTTTTGCTCGTCAGTCCTCTCAAGCCAACTTCCTGATAATGTTATATACACTTCAGTCAATCAAACACAAAATCAAATATCAAGTCTATGACAAATATATGAAGACCCAGAATATGCCAATCCAAGCAACATAGTCATTGCATGATAATTTTAGAGAAATGAATATGCACCCATCATTGTGCTTCTCAAGTACCTGACTCTCACTCCCACTTCGTGTTTCTAAGGGCTCAAAGCATGAAAGGGGGCTATGATCTTCCAGAAGCATGTAATCTCCTAATACATCCAGAGTGGGCATTGCCACAACTCTACATCCAGTCAATTATTAGCTCTCCATGAAAATGGCACATGCCTCCACACAGCCTTGCACATAGCCACACTTCCTTAGTGCTTATGTGAAATGCTAAAATGGCCTTTTCCTGACGTGGTAGCCATTCACCCGGGATGATGTGGGCACTTCAATGTTGATTGAAGACTCTCTCTCCTAGACTCCTAGTGTATGCTTGCAAGTAATTGTAGATGTATATTTAAACATAACATTTATAATGAATCCAAACTTCCTATAACTTCTCTCCTTTTCATCTTTTTCATTGTTTTATCAAAAATAAAATAAAATAAACATGTTTCAGCTGTCATTGGTGGCGATTGTTTGTTTGGCAGTACTATAACCTTTCCCAGCTTAGAACTTGACAATGCCAAACAGATGGAACTCACCAACATGATATTATTAGATCAGAAACAGAACAAGGCCACAAAACTGGAAATATGTAGATCAAACATAATAATCATACCATACAAAAAACATGGGCGCACAGATGTAAGAAATTGTAGGTATATGCATTCTCAAAAGCTACCTCATGAAGATAGAATTAATAAGTTTTGAGGCTTATTTTTTTTACTTCTAGAAATTCGTAGTGTTTGAAACATTTCATACCTAGCGAATGGACTAGATGAAAAGAAGTTCAACCACTTCTTTAAAGACAACATCTTCCTACAATTTACGCACCCTCACACACCAATTTTTAAAAAACGGCAGTCGCAGTTTGTTTTTTTGTTTTTTGTTTTTTTTTTTGGTTTTGGGGGGGGGGGTGGCGGATCTCGTTAGCCATTAGAAAATTGGCATATTGATAATCAGAAAACTAAGTCCTCTTGGTTCTATTGAGTTTGTCAAGAATTTTTTTATTTTTTAATTCTTTTTTATTTTTTTTAAATAGATTAAAAACCTGAATTGACTGAATAAATAGATAGTTTATATTTACTAAGAAGCATATTGTCTTGGGAGCAAAATTGTGTGGCTATTCCACCCGAAATGGATGATTCCTTGATTCAGTTCCTCAGTTTCTCCCATTCTTCTTCCTCCTATATACAATTTTATTCATATCAATTATTGACTATAGGTATACAAATTGTAAAGCATACTCCACGCAGCAACCGCAGATATATAGGAAATTACATATAACAAAACGGAATGTAAGAGAGTGATAAAGCAAATGCGAGGTACCTTAACGCGTTCCCAGGTGTCTGCGATAGTGAGAGGACCGTGCTCCTTTACAATGTCAAAGATAACCCTAGTGATGGTTTGGGTTTGCTCCGGTGGGGTTTTAAGCTCTATCGGCTTCATTTTCGGCTTCGGTTTCTTCCCCAAATACCTGATCGCCGTCGCAAACATACTGGGTTTTCCCCTTTTACTGTCAATTGCAGAGTTCCTTGTGCGGCAACTGTAACGACCAATTTTACACAAGTATTTTACTGGTCAGACTTCATCAAATGGATAACATAATCATAAAAAAAATTTCTCTAGAGGGTTTCGTATGAGATTTTGTATTTGAAACCCTAGGGCACTTAAATTGACCATGAAATTCTAACTAATAAAAAAGAAAATGCAGAGATTTTAATGACATACAGAATGAAGGCGAGAAAGAAGGTCCTGTAGAGAGAGAGAGAGAGAGGGAGGGAATGAACAAGTGAGCCTGTGAGTGTCGAGCGAGGAAGAGAGCGAGAAGGAAACAGCTGAGCTGACCTCCTTCGCTTGTTGGGCCTCTATATGGGCCTGCTATCCAAGGGCATTGGTATCAAGCCATCGTAGAGATTAGAGACGGGTCCTACCAACCATGTGCGCTAAATTAGGTGTATAATTACTATTTTAGCATATACTATAGTGCCAAATGCTATAATTTAGCACAATGTGCTCCAATAATACAAATAAACGTAGTGTGCTATTTTTTGCCACAATTTCAACTCTTTCCACAGATTTAAGGTCTCATAAGATGGTGAATGAGGTATATCGTGGATCAAATGCAATGTTACTTGAGTGAGATGAATGAGTTAAAAAAAAGGGTATGTTTTCTGATTTTTTTTATTTTTTTATTTTTTATATATAAGATTTCAATATTATTTTTGAAAATATTGTATTCATTTATGGCTGTTTAGTTACTGAGAAAATTTTGAAAGAAAAATGAAGGAAAAGAAGTTACTAATGTGTTTGGCTATTGAGAAAAAGATGAAAAGCTGACATGACAAATATAGTAATAGCTCACCCTTGTGCCAAATATAGCACAAGGATGAGCTATTACTACATTTAGCATATGCATTTAGCACACCATTAGAACATCTTAACTTGTGTTAAATGCTATAATATAATAATAGTACACCATATAACTCACTCTTGGAAATGCACTAAGAAGAGTGCTTGGAGATGCACTAAGAAGAGTGTTGTTTATTTCGAGTATCAAATTCAAGACTTACTAGCTACCAAATCTTTTTTAAAATGACCTAGAGCCATTTGACTCGACCTTTGTTGGTTGCAAACCCATTGTCCACTCATTTTCTTAATTAGGTAATATCAATATTTAATGTCTACAAAGTACAAAAAACCAAGAACAATTGGCGTGAGAATGTGGATGTCCTTAGCCCATCTTGAAAAAATGGCTAAAATGATTTTCATCTTTCAAAATATCTTTGGAGGTTCTTGAAAAAAGTGCTTCAACTTTGGAGCAAAAATGTTCAATGACCTGTCGAGAGGCCATCTTGCCCATTAATTAGTGGTAAAAAAAAAAAGAAAAAAAGGTGGGGCTTGTACTTCTTTTGGTGAGAACAAAGAAACTCCACCCACGCACACAACATGGATTTATATCATCTAGAGAATTTTTTTGTTATAAAGATTTTGTATGATTTTTTATAATTACCTTATCATTTGGTTCGTAAATAAATAAAAAATAATTGGATCATCAAAATCTTCTAAGACATAAAAAGACTTGCAGAGTCCCTACAAAGAATCCAAGTCCCGCACACAAATACGTAGCATTGGTTTCGGGCACCAAAAAGACTTCAGTTATGTAATGGTTGCGTTCTCTCGGAAGTTCTGTACAACCAGGTCTCCACTCTTCTCCCACAAACAATTGTTTGTACCACAAGAACGACAACAAAACCAACCCTTCATTCCCCTCTCTCAACTTCAACAGCGAAAGCTCTTAGAGTCACAACTCATCTCCGTTCTCCATGGCTGCAACGGCCTCAAACAGATCAAACAAGTCCACGCCCACCTCTTCCGCAAGGGCCTCGACCAATGCTGCTTTGTTCTCACCAAGCTGCTTCGCATGCTTACCAAATTCGATGTCCCTATGGATCCTTACGCTCGCCTTCTCTTTGATCAGGTTAAACGACCCAACCCTTTTCTTTGGACTGCTTTCATTCGTGGGTACTCTCTTCAAGGACCCTTTGCGGAGTCAGTTCTTTTGTATAATTGTATGAGAAGAGAAGGGACTGGTCCTGTTTCCTTTACGTTTACGGCTCTTCTGAAGGCTTGTACTGCTGCTCTTGATGTGAATCTGGGCAGACAGATACATGCCCAAGCGATTTCGATTGGTGGGTTTGCTAATGATTTGTATGTCGGGAATACCCTGATTGACATGTATTTGAAATGTGGGGTGTTAGATTGTGGGCGTCGCGTGTTCGACGAAATGCCTGATAAAGACGTGATTTCTTGGACTTCGTTGATTGTTGCATATGCCAAGAGTGGAGATATGGAGGCTGCGGCTAGGTTGTTTGATGGGTTACCTGAGAAGGATATGGTGGCGTGGACAGCAATGGTCACGGGATATGCGCAGAATGGAAGGCCGAGGGAGGCGTTGGAGTATTTTGAGAGAATGCAGGATGTGGGTGTTGAAACGGATGAAGTTACCTTGGTTGGTGCCATTTCAGCATGTGCCCAGTTGGGTGCGGCTAAGTATGCTAATTGGGTTCGGGATGTTGCGGAGCAATCTGGGTTTGGACCTACCAAAAATGTTGTTGTAGGATCTGCATTGATAGATATGTACTCAAAGTGTGGGAGTGTGGAGGATGCATACAGGGTTTTTGAAGCAATGAGTGAGAGGAACGTATTTTCTTTTAGTTCAATGATTTTGGGGTTTGCAATGCATGGTCGTGCTGATGCAGCAATGCGATTGTTTCATGAGATGTTGAAAACAGAGACAAAACCAAACAGGGTTACATTTGTAGGGGTGCTTACCGCATGCAGCCATGTGGGTATGGTAGAACAAGGTCGGCACTTATTTGCAACTATGGAGGAATGTTATGGTGTTTCACCATCAGTGGATCACTATGCGTGCATGGTAGATCTTCTAGGTCGAGCTGGATGCTTGGAGGAAGCGCTCAAGCTTATTAAAAAAATGCCAATGGAGCCCCATGGGGGTGTGTGGGGAGCACTGCTTGGAGCATGTCGTATCCATGGGAATCCTGACATAGCCGAGATAGCTGCTAACCATCTATTTGAGATTGAACCTAATGCTATTGGAAATTACATCTTGCTCTCCAACATATATGCATTGGCAGGAAGGTGGGATGATGTTTCAAGAATCAGAAAGTTGATGAGAGAGAAGGGTTTAAGGAAGAATCCTGGATGTAGCTGGGTTGAAGCAAAGAAAGGGGTAATACATGAGTTCTTTGCGGGAGATATGACACATCCAAAGTCCAATGAGATTAAGAGGGCGTTGGAGGATCTTCTTGATAGATTAAAGGAACATGGGTACCTGCCAAACCTGAGCTCTGTAGCTTATGATGTGAGTGATGAAGATAAGAAGCGGATACTAATGACTCATAGTGAGAAATTAGCTCTGGCATTTGGGCTGCTCAGTACAAATGTTGGTTCCTCCATTAGGATTGTGAAGAACCTCAGAATATGTGAGGACTGCCACTCTGTTATGTGTGGTGCATCTCAAATCACAGGCAGGGAGATAATTGTCAGGGACAACATGAGATTCCACCATTTTCGGGATGGGGTGTGCTCCTGTGGTAATTTCTGGTGATTGAAGCAGGAATCTCAAAGAGGCCTATCGAAATGCTTTATTATTCATGTTGGAGCTTAGTTATGGCCCAGCTGTTCGTCCTATTGTTACACAATTACACATGCCACTGAATTCTCATCATCCACACAAGTGGCCACCTGGGTATTTATGGAATATTTTGGGAAATGATGGCAGATTTGTTTGTGTTGAACACAACCTGGATAAGTTCTGACCTGGTACGAAAGTAGAATGGCTTAAGGTCAGAGTGTGTGCAATTACATCAATTGGGAAATGTCAACTCAAGATGTGACTACCAGGGTTGAGTTTTACAATGCCAATATCAATCAGGTAATTCATCCTGTAGTATCATTTTTTTTTTTTTGGTTCCATTTTGTTTGGTATGCAATCTATTATTTAGTGATGGTCCTGCATTATAATTTTCCATCGGATTATTTGGGCCTCTTCTGACTGTTAAACACAAAATACAGCATCTATTCTGTACTAGTAAAGCTAAGAGCTCATTGAATAGAAGAGAAGATTCAAGTTGTCTATGATGCTTAATGCACACTATGATCTTGTAAAATTTTGCAAACTTCGTTTTTCTATTTTTTATTTTTACAATTTCCAAATTTTAAATGAATGTTTTCTCTTGGAAAATTCATGTAAGTATCCCCTAGAACCATGCATCTCGAATGCTTTATGCTTCAGCTCATTGAATGTTCTCCTATGTTGATATTGCAACGAAGTTTAAAGACTCGAACGAAAAGAGTTGAATGGATCAATAATGGTATAAATCAAGTAATGGTGCTGTAACATCTGTAGATATTTTTATTTTTAAAATTTTAATTAAGTTCTTCTGTTTGATATTAGGTTGGCGTGCAATTTCTTTTCAGATAAGGGTCCCGATTGAAAGCTGAACCGAAACCGATTGAAAGCACCGGTAGTTTTCCACGGCGCTTTTGGAGCATTTCCTGACTGAAACCGATTGAAAGCCCAAAAGACCGAAGCCAAACCAAAACCGATTTGTCTTGTAAAGGTGTGAAGATGGGAATCCACCTACTAATTTATTTAAGGAGAGGGGCGGTGGTTTGGGTTGATATGTATAGGGTTAATCCTCGAGGGAATGTTATGTGATAGTCAATATTGAGTTGCTTTGATCTGAATATATACAGGATAAGACTGGCAATAAAGGTTTCCTATGCGTATTATTAGTCCAACAAAATGATGCAATTAATGCTATGTTTTCCTCCTTTGTTAAGTGTGCTCCAACTGTACAGCCTCCCAAATAAATAAATAAATAAATAAATAAGAAAGAATAATTTGAAGGATTTTAGATTCTATTTGGTTCAGGATTTTATCAAAGGAAAAAAATAAAATATGAAGAATCGTATTTTTTCTTATTTGATTTTATTTGATTGCACTGAAAAATTAGTAAAAAAAAATAATTAAAATAATTTTGATTTGATATGATTTCATCTTCTTCTTTCATTTTCTTTCCTCTGTATTTTTTTTCCCATTCTCTTTTTTTTCCTTGGTAAAATCCATGAACCAAATAAAAGATAAATGGTAACCGATAATTAAGCAAACAAAACAGGCACACGCGTGGATACACAAAATTAACTTCAGATCATAGTAATAAACCATAGTATATTGTATAGAAATCAAAGCAAACAAAACAGGCACACGCGTGGATACACAAAATTAACTTCAAATCATAGTAATAAACCATAGTATATGGTATAGAAAGTCACAGTACAACACATGAAGCAGAAACATAATAGAAAGTACATACAAAGATGCGCGCCCTATATATGCCACCACGCATACATTATTATTACACACAACCATAAAGTATAGAAACTCGTCCGTAACAAAACGCTTATACATGATCTGTGACCCCTAGACTATGCGTTTCGCCTACGAACAAGCATCATATTATATATAGAGACTCTGTCAATTAAAAGACACCTAACGGTGTCCAGGAAGCTTCTCCTTGATCTTTTCCATCACTCCTTTCTTCTCATGTTGCTCCCCTGCACCGTAAACCCCCGGAGTGGTGGTGGTGGTGGTGGCCGACGAGTGCTCATCTTTGTGCCCACCACCTGGAGTCCTCCCCTTTATCTTCTCTTTCAGCCCTTTCTTCTTCCTTCTCCCGCCTTGCCCATCATCCTCAGACTGCAACCAATATACAAAAATGTCTCAAAATCTATTTATATATTTTTAAAAAAAAAACAGAAAAGAAAGCTAATTAAAACTAGAGTGCTGCAATTTGACAAATACATTTCTTTAATTATGAAAATGGCATGATGGATGAGGTAAAAAAAAAAAAATTTAAAAATACTTACAGAGCTGGAGCTGCCAGAGCGGTGAAGTGTGCCAGAGAGGCCCTGGTGCTCCTGCACCTGCTGGTGATGTTGCTGATGCTGACCCCCGCCTAAGCCGGAGCCCAGCACACCACCCGTGGTGCCGGAGGGGTGGGTAGCTCCGTATTCACCTGTGGTGCCGGAGGGGTGGGTAGCTCCGTATTCACCCGTGGTGCCAGTGTGATGAATTGGGTTTCCATATTGGTCTGTTTGGCGAATTGGGTTTCCAAACTCGTCTGTTTGGCGAGCTGGGTTTCCAAATTGGTCTTGGTACGACATTTTCCAAAGAGATTCAACAAAAAAACCAGAACTGAAAATAATGCTAAACTCAAATCAAACTGATAGTATAGACAAATAAGTGATTCTTTTCTGGGATATCGCTATTCTTGTAGTTTTGAATGATGGAGAAATCTCGATCTGGCTTGGGGCTTATATAGGCAAGCAAAGGCGGTGACACCGTTCAAAGTGCATGGCACGAGATTGTGCCACGTGCCGCGTGCAGCAAATGGCATTGCCACGTTACTGTTTAGAGGTTACGTGGCACGGATAAGGACAGACGCGTGGTCTCCTGTTGTCTGTTGTGGGCTTCAGATAAGATTTTTATTTTTTTTGAGATAAGATGTTTTTACTTGTCTATTTGTGTTTCTGGATCCTTTAAAGCAAGGTGGGCAGGTGGCAGGTCTCCACGTACAGGATGGCGTAGATCGATATAACGTAACAGGAGGAGGAGGAGTGCATGTGTTCAAATTTGCATGTGCATGGTGGAAAAATCAGACGGTGTAGGCTGTCACGTGGCAGGGAAAAAGGTGATGTGGTTATGGTGTCGGTCTGATTTGGTCTGACCGACATGTCATATGTGCGGCAACCTTGTGGATAGGTATTGGGGGACTTCGATCATTTCATAGGTCCATCGGTGATGATAAATGTTAATGGATAAAAAGGGGAAGACTTGGAGTATACTCTTTGCAGGATGCTGGTGAGGGGATGACTAGTTGTAGAAAATTCAAGGGTTCAAGGATAGGAATGAATTCATTTGACAATATATTTTAGATGGATAATGATATGATAACGGTCTTGTGGCATTTTGAGAGGTCTTAAGTTCAAATGTAATTTAAATCCTTGTTAAAATAATGAATTTTTTATTTATTTTACCAAAAAAATAAAAAGATGGATAATGTTACACTATTGACCGTAGATATAATGGTAAACTTAGCATTTTTCAATGAGAACGCTATTACAACCCTTCATTAACTTTATTTATAAATCTCATTTTTTTTTTACTTTTTAAAGTTTTATGACAAATATAAAAGGTTTTTAAGAAAACTAGTTGTACTATTCACTCGAAAACATTATTTTCAACAATTTTGTAAAAAAAGTTTTTTTCGAAACCTATCTTTCAAGAGGATTTTTTAGCTATTTACTATTTTTATTTTATTTTTATAAAAACGAAAATTATAAATACCTAAAAAATCCACTTGAACGACAAAATTTGAAAAAAAAAAAAAACCTTTATTTTATAAAGTTGTTCAAAATGATGTTTTCTAATAAATAACATGACCAATTTCCATGAAATTTTTTTACATTTTTAATAAACTTTTAAAAGAATAAAATAAATGGAGTATACCAGTAAAATTGAGGAGTTGAAGTAGCCGGCCTCTTTTTCCATTTTGGATAGAGCTCAATGTTGGGCTGAATGGGTTGGACCAATGCTAGTCCAATCCTAAACTTAAGGATGTTCTAAAGTGAACCGGTAATGTTTAAAGCCCTAGTTCAGCTCAGATAAGGATTTTTCATTATTGGGTTAGGGTTGCATTAAATCCCAATTTTAATGTAAACGGATTAAAAGTGCCCTTTTATCCTATTAAATTAATGATTTGTGTGATTTTTTCCCCCCTAAAGCCTAGCTAAGATCCTTTGGTTTTTACTCATTTCTCCATCTTTTGCTTGCAAAAAGCTTGAAAGGACAACTTCACATGTATGATTGTGATTATTCTAGGGTGTTATATGTGTTTTCCGTAAAGTTTCAAAGAATCATTAAATGAGTAGAAAAGATGTTAAACGATCTTTGAAAAGGTTTTAAAAGCATGCTTTCATCATAAATGACAAGTGTCTTTAGGAACAACTTCAATTTAAGGGTGCATTTGAATGAGAGATATGAGGGCATAATAAAATTTCAAATTTCATCTTGACTAATTACCTTATTTGGGGAGTCCAAGAAGGAATTTGCCAAATTCCGCATGGGATTTAGAGGTCTAAAATGAGAGAGGATTCAGTATTGAGTTGATAAAACTCAGCACGGTGCCAAAGTGAAATGGACCCTTGTATTAGATTTTGGACAACTTGGATTTAAGGATCAAAAAATTATCTACTGAGGTAATTTTAGTCATTTTAGTAGTAACTTTTGATCTTTAAATCCGAGCCATCCAAAAACTAATCTAAAGGTCTATTTCACCTCGATACTGTGCTGAATTTTATCAACTCAACATTGAATCCTCTCCCGTCTAAAATGCCATTTTTGGGGAGGATGATTGAGTCACACGGAAGATGGCCATATTTGCAAATCCAGAAAAAATTTCAAACCCTAGCTTCTAGAAATCTTCCCAAATCTAGCTAGGGGTATTAAAATCCAAAGTGCTATTTGCAATGTAATTAGCAAACTTATTACAAAAATTTCCAGATTTTTGTAATAAATTTGGTCTAATGTGCCCAGCCCAAACCATAGCCCCTCTTAGATGGTTCTAGCCTGTAAAGAAGATTCCTGGGTCAGGCGTCGGTAAAAATGACTGTTGGTAACGTGGACTTGCGACAGATGAAAAAACTGTCGCTAATCTGTCAGATTTGGTGGTGCCGCTGTCAAGCTTCACAGGGGATGTTTGGCCGTCAGTACATATGGTGGCGGTTTTATCCATTGCAGTGATGGATATTTCACATTTCAATCACAACGAAAATTATTTTTAAAAAATTAAGGGAACTAACTAAGATCGTAATTTAATTAAAAAAGAATAAGTTAGGAATTGGATGGGAGCTTGAACTTGATCCAGTGTTAATATTTACACTAAGGCTATATTTGTTTAATTGGTTGGAATGAAATGGATGAGAATGTAATCTGATTCTATGTTAAAAATAATATAAAATGAAATGAAATTAAAATAAACATTGCAGAATAGATATAATTATAATTCACTATTACTATTTGATTCCATTTCCATTTAATTATCTCATCTAAACATGTTGTTTAGAATGAATTAGAATGAGATTTTATTCCATCCATTCCATTCCAACCAAACAAACATAACAAAATAGTTACCCGATGTTTGACGTTTTGAGTCCACTATTGGTCAATGCTAGTCCAATCCTAAATTCCTAATCTCTTAATTAGAGAGCTTATGCTTGGGCCTTAAAAGTGGTCCGAATTGAAACCAGTTATGTTGAGAGCCCTAATTCAGCCCACGAAGGGTACTTTGGGTTAGGGCTTCAATTGGGCAAGCACGAACTTTTTCTCCTTCATTTGGATTTGGAAATGTGAAAAATGACGTGGGAGAAGAAAAATAAGGCTTGTTTGTACGTCCAATTTGAAATTAAACAATTCAATAAATTTTACATAAAGTTGAAGACAGGAATCTATCTCTTTGAATTATAATATTTTAAAATGTTAGAGTTATCACTATAGTTGATGTTACAGAATCAATTATAAAGAATTTATGAAATACCACTATTTTGAATCTTCACTCTTATTTATAACGATGACCATCGTTTTCTTGAATTTATTAATTCAAGATGATGGATTATGTCTTTAATATTATGTAAAATTTATCGAATTGTTTAATTTCGAATTAAACAACCAACAAGCCCTAAGAGACTTCTACTTTCATCAATATGGTATATAATCGTACAAGGCAAAATGGCAAAAATGGAAACACCGTTTGATGGGCACCACTTACTAGGATAATTGACCAATGAATTTTTGAAATTAAAATAAAATAAAAAAAGGCAGCTTTATATAGAGGGGAGGTACAGGATTGAGAATAACAAAAACAATTCTAATATATATTTTATCGTATGGATTTATGGCAGAACTTGGACAGGTCGACTTGGAAATTGTCATATGCACTAACCTTTTATATCTACTCCTTTTGTCCCATTAATCCATGTTGCATTGGCATGGATTGTTTAAAAAACATAAGAATAAAGGAAGTGGACTGAGGTAACCTGCCAGGTGCCACATGGGTTGGGGCAAAAATAGTTGAGGAAAAGTATAGCACTAGTTACTTGAATCCAAACCAACAAAAGCCCAATGTAATATTAATGGACGCACGAGTTTAGGTTAAACCTCATAAGGATTTGGGTTAAAAACAACCCTACTCAACCTTGATTTGAGTTCGGGTTCGGTTGACAAGCGGTCTAATTGAGTTGGAGGCAAAACACATTTATAAGTTTAGTTTGACTATTTCCATTTTTGGCAAATTTTTCCTCGTTTTTTCCTTCTTTTTTTTTTATTTTTTTTTATTTTGTAAAAAAGATTAATAAATAAAAGGTTGCAACTTGCAATGTTAATTTCACTGGCAATCATTAAGGCTTAGGCATTGGAATTCTGCCAGATTCCTCCATAGCAATCTTCCCAGAAATAGTAGGCTCGTAAGCCTGGGCATTTATGTTTCTCTCTGTAAGGCTTAAAGGAGTCCAATCCTCTGGCCCATCAGAAATTTTAGTTTCGACACAATTATCATCTTATAGAAGGGTTTAAATTCAGGGGACTTCTATTGGCACCCAAGATTTGCTTTTCATCCTCCATTTATTTTACATTTTAAAATTTTATAAAAAATATAAAAAGTTTTCATAAAAACTAATCTCGTATTTTTTAAGAAAATATCATTTTGAACAATTTTTCAGAATAAATTTTTTTTAAAATTTATTGTTTAAGTACACTTTTTGCCATTTATAGTCTTCATTTCATAAATGACTAAAAAGTCTACTTAAATGATAGATTTTTAAAAAACTTTCTTCTGAAAAATTGTTTAAAATTATGTTTTTTAATGGATGGCGCAATTAATTTTTATAAAACCTTATATACTTTTCAAAAAATCTTAAAATATAAAATAATTAGAGAATGAAAAGAAAGTCTTTGGCTTTCTTAAATTCAACATGCCCTTGGCCTTCTATTTTTGGGCCTTCATCCGCTCAGCCCAAGCAGCCTAACCCTTAGAAAAGTCTTCCCTAGATATTTCCTTCCCTCCCACCTGCGTCATGCATGACATCACCCCGTACCATTGCCAGCCTGTCCACAATTATTTTGCCAGTCTGTCCACAATTATTAGCACCACAGTGAACTTGGAAGAAGAGTAAAGCTGACCTGCCTCTGTAAGTTCATCCTTTCAAAGGTCAATCTATTAATCCATCTACTCTATCGGTTTCTCAATCTTACTGGTCATTCAATTGCCATCTCTGAGTCTCCAAGTATGGCTGCTGATGCACTTGTTTCCATAGTCTTGGAGCAGTTGGCTTCAATCGCGCTTCAAAAGGCACAACAAGAGCTGAGCCTGGTCGTGGGTGTAGAGGCAGAAGTTGAAAAGCTCACCGACACCCTCCAGAGCATCCAAGCGGTGCTAGTGGATGCGGAGAAGAGACAAGTCACGGAGGAAGCAGTGAATGTGTGGTTAGGAAAGATCAAAGACCTATCCTATGACATCAACGACGTGTTGGACGAGTGGAGCACTGCACTTCTCAAACTGCAAATTGAGAAAGCTGAAATTAATGCTGCCATTAATCCTAAGAAGAAGAAGGTATGCTCCTGCATCCCCAACCCCTGCTTTCGTTTCAATCGAGTCGTTTCGCGTCGTGACATTGCTCTCAAGATAAAACAATTGAACGAAAGACTCGATTCTATTGCCTATGAGAGACTTACTTTCAATTTCCAAACGACTACCATCACTAAAGAACCTGAGCGACAAAGATCTACCTCTTTAGTCGATGAATCGGTGGTATACGGGCGTGATCAGGATAAGAGAACTATAGTAAGCAAGTTGTTCGATAGTAGCGAAGAAGAAAGGGGCATCCAAATCATCTCTATAGTTGGCATGGGTGGAATGGGCAAGACAACACTCGCCCAGCTAGCCTACAACAGTGATGATGTGAAGGCTCATTTCGAGAAGAGAATTTGGGTGTGTGTATCCGATCCTTTTGATGAGCTTAAGATTGCCAGAGATATTGCTATAGCTCTACATGTGAGTGATCCTGGTTCCCTTAACTTGGAAGTTCTATCCCAACGCATTCAAGAATCTATTGCGGGGAAGAAGTTCTTTCTAGTGCTAGATGATGTGTGGCCACATGACTATAGGAAGTGGGAACCATTGGAACTCTCTCTGAGGAGTGATCTCCAAGGAAGTCGAATCTTGGTGACCACAAGGGATGAGAGAGTTGCAAAGATGATGGGTAGCACCTACATTCATCCTTTGGTGGAATTGTCGAAGGGGGTATGTTGGTCGGTGTTTAGTCAGATGGCATTTTTTCAAAGAAGTACGGAGGACCGTGAAAAATTGGAAGAGATTGGTAGAAAAATTGCAGACAAGTGCAAGGGCTTGCCTCTTGCTGCGAAGACTTTAGGGAGTCTCATGCGGTTCAAACAAACTAAACAAGAATGGCAGAATGTTCTTGACAGTGAAATGTGGAAGCTGGAAGACGTCAAGAAAGGTATTTTTGCCCCTTTACTCTTAAGCTATTATGATTTGCCCCCGGCACTAAAGCGTTGCTTCTCATATTGTGCTGTCTTTCCGAAAGATGATTCCATTTATCCAAAAGTTCTTATTCCCCTTTGGATGGCACAAGGCTATCTTAGCTCAAGGGAAGGTATACCGATGGAAATGGTTGGTGAGGAGTACTTTCAAAGCCTGGCTATGCGGTCTTTCTTCCAAGATATCCATAAAAGTGAGATTAATGATAGGATTACACAATGCAAGATGCACGACATAGTGCACGACTTTGCCCAATTTCTTACAAAGAATGAATGCTTTATTATGGAAGTCGATGCTGGTGTCAAAGAACCGAGTATGATCTCATCCGACACAAAGAGTCGTCACTCATCCGTAGTATTAGGACAAATTGCTCCATTTCCTGTCTCAATTTTCGACACAGGAAATCTACACACCCTGTTGGTTCAAACTGAATTCGTAGTAAAAATTGCTGATGTCCTGCCTGATGTATTCCATCGTTTGAAATATCTTAGGGCACTAGATTTGAGTTGGCATTCAATCACAGAACTTCCGAGGGAGGTAGGCACTTTGATGCATCTGAGATACCTCAATTTAGAATATAATGTTTTTGAAGAGTTGCCTGAAACGGTGTGTGATTTATGTAATTTGCAAACCTTGAATCTTTCTTTATGTTTGTATCTCAAGGAACTCCCTAAAGGGATAGGGAAACTGGTTAATTTGAGAGATCTTAAACTTTCTGGGACCCCACAATTAGAATTCTTGCCGAAAGGAATTACGAGACTAAGCTCTCTACGAATGTTATCCGACTTCGTCGTAAGTGGTGATGATAAGATAGAAGCATGCAAGCTCAAAGATCTAAAAAACTTGAACCGCCTTCAAGAGGATCTTACGATAAGGGGGTTGGGAAATCTGAGAGATGTGAGCGAGGCTGAGAAAGAAGAATTGAAGAGTAGGGAACACCTCCTTTCTTTGATTCTTGATTTCTGTCCAGAGGGAGGAAAGGGGAAGATGGAAGATGTAATTGAAGCCTTACAACCACATCCAAACCTGAGAAATTTAGGCATATGGAACTACGGAGGCCCCCTACTGTTCCCCAGCTGGATGATGCAATTAACCAAACTGAAATTGATTTCACTGTCTGAATGCTCCAACATTGTGTGTTTGCCGCCTCTGGGAAAGTTGCCCTTGCTTGAACAACTCAATATAACCAAAATGGATAGTGTGAAAAAAGTGGGTGTTGAATTTTTGGGAGTAGGGATTAATGATATTGATGGCACTTCAGACAAAGATGACGGGACAGGAGGAACATCCGTAATAATTGCATTTCCAAAGTTGAAGCATCTCTCTTTTGATGATATGGAAGAGTGGAAAGAGTGGGATGTGATGACCGCAGTGGGGAAAACAGAAGAGAAAATTACGATAATGCCTTGCCTACGTTCTTTGGAAATTACATTTTGCCCCAAGTTGAAGGCACTGCCGCACCACATTCAGACAACGACCATAGAGAAATTGGAAATCCAGGATTGTCCTATTCTGGAGCAACATTTACAACAGCAGAGAGGAGAGGAAGGGGGCGAGATATCTCATAGTCATACCACAAACATCCAGATTTAAGATTGACTTCTTTGCTGAGGCGGTCCCACCATCAAATTTCTATAAAATATGAAGGTAGAATTATTCTTGTCCTTGTTCTTCTATTTTGATTAACTAGTTGGTACACACGTGCGTTGCACGTGAATATTTTTGTATTATAAAATAAATATTTTATTAATGGTATATGAATTTATGCTAAAGTGGACCATATAAATTGTCTTTTAAAGAAGAGATATTTGTGATGGAAAAAAAAAATCAGTGCCAAAACTAATAAATTAATTAAATGTGTCATCAATAACTTAAATAAATATAAAAAACATATGTAAATTTCAATTGTACACTTGCCTATCAAAAGGATATTTCTCATGGCTCTGTCCGTGTATATATATATATATATATATATATATATATATATATATATATATATATATATATAGGATGATGATCAGGTAAGCACGTGCTGATATAACTTACATCAAAACTTGCATTGGGAGTTGTACCTTGTGCATTAGTGAGATGTGAGGTGCATTGAATCAATGCAAGGGGTACAACCCCCAATGCATAGTGCTGATGTAACTTACATCAGCACGTGCTGATAGGATCACCTCTATATATATATATGTTTATTTTTGTAAGGAAAAAGCTAAATAGTTTAACCCTTTTTTTCGAACTTGTTTGGCAACTAACCTAGTTATGTACTTATTTCAAAGAGTAAAAATTTTTTTAAAAAAATTATTTCATAAATAAATTGAACAAATAACATCGTGTTTAAATTCAAAAAATAAGAAATAAATTAAAATAAATGTCATCCAACTCATTGAAAATATTATTCTATGAGTGGGGAAGTTGGGTTTTTTTTATAATATAAAAAATTAAATGAAATTATGATAAATATACTTATTTTTAAAATTTTCTCAATGAAAAATGTGCTTACTAAAACATGGGAATCCTCCTGAGTTGTCATTTGTTGAGATGATGCTTTATTGACCAGATAAGATAGAATTTTTAACATCGTTACATATAGAATTTGGTTTTCTTAATGCCAGTTTTTGATAGTTTAGGAACCTCATTCGATTTTATTATATTATATTTTAATAAAAGGTTCTATGTGAGAAAACAAACCAACTCCAAAAATATATAATTAAATAAAAAGAAAGGTATCCTCATAAAATATCTGTGAATCACGATTTGTCAAAAACTTACACCAAAAAAATAAAATAAAAAAATACTCAAAAGTAATCTTGTAGAACCCTACTACGTTTGCAAGGAATTTTGTAGGTAAGGCATTCAGTAAGAATAGAGGTAGGAGAATCAAAGTTACAGAAATATATGAAGTACTTGACCCACATGGAAAACAAATTTTTCTATAGCAATTAGAACAAAACCTAAAACCCTATATTTCGAAAAAGAAAAGAATATGAGGGCTTTATTAAAATAGGTTAAAGCTACTATTAATAGAGAAAGTAGAATTTAGAATCCAATTGTTAATGAATAGATGATATATGTTATGAAATAGAATTAACTTACAATTCTGGGTTTTATTTATTTATACGAATTATAGTTTTCTTAGAATTCCTATTTATGTATGTGTTTTATATTTCTATATTTCCTATATATGTAGAAGGGTAATTGTGCATTTAAAATTTAAAATAAGGGTATATTAGTCAATCAAAAGTTTTTCTCACATTCAACTTTTTATAGATAATATATCTATATATATATGGGCACACGTGCGTTGCACATGAATATTATTTAAATAAAAAAATTTATAAATTCTATATATATATATATATTGAACATGAAAATCTAATTATTTGTTACTTTTGTGTTAATTTAACTTATTCGAATAAACGCTCAACACAATAGGTCAATATTCCTTCAATTGTTAGGAGTTATGGTAGGAATAAAAAGTTAGCTAGAACACATACATAGTAGTGAAAGCTGTATAGAATTTATGAAGTGAACATAAATTGTGTTATCTTTTTTCCTTCTTTTTTGCTAGAAAATAAACATTCTGAATTGGTTAAATATAAAACATTCTTAATTAGTTAAATATGAGAGGCAAATAAATATTTAAAATTTAAAATAAAGATGTAATGGCAATCAAAAGTGTTTCTAAAGTATAAACTTTTATACGTAGTATAAATATAATATAATTTAATATGTGATACAAGAGCATATTTGAGGGAGGTAGCAAAAAAAAAAAAAAAAAAGGTAACAAATCTGTCTTTTGCTACCTTATGTGGGCTGTGGTAATTTGCTATTTCAATTTGAGATGTGCATTCCAAAGGGAAGTAGCAAACATAATTTTTTTATTTTTATTTTCTATATTTTATATTTTTGATGCTTTTAAATATTATTTAATTTATTTTTTTAATAAGTGAAATTGATCCCTCATAATATAGTTTTTCTTACTTTTTCTATAAAAAAATTCTCAATTTTATTTTTATATGATATCATCATCTACATGTTTTTTTGTTCACTTAGAGATTGAAAAGAGAGTGGAGATCGAGATTTTCATTTTATTTTTTCCTCATTTCTTTGTTTTTTTTTCCTTTTTCTTTTCCCCCTCCCTTCCTATCAACAACCAAATTCAAGCAAAATAATAATAATAATCATTATCATATACATATATGACCTATTCCAACAATTTCCACGTTACAATCAAAACACATTCAAGGGTTTTCCTAGTCTACCCAAAATCCTCGAAAACAACCACCCCCAACCACAAACAAATTCAGCATTATATGAATATTCACCAAATTCCAAGAAATACATAATAAAAGTATAAAATACTCACGCAACAGCCCCTTGAGATCCGGTATCGTCTCCATGTATCGTCTCCATGATGTGGATATTTGGTTTGTGACTCCGCTGGGAAGTAGGTGTGTCTCTAACAGCCATTCTTGTTTGCTAGAGAATAAGAGGAAGAAGGAGATACGAAGTCAACGTGCTTTAGGATTATATGTATAGTATTAAATGGAGTATTTGATTTAGGGTTTCCTTTGAATTCCTATTTGTGTTTTATATATTAAGGTATGTGTTTTAGAATATATTAAGGTATGTGCTTTAGAATTATAGTTTCCATATTGCTATATTTCCTATATATGCAGAAGGGTGGGTAGTTGTGTATTTAAAAACTAAAATAAGGGTATATTAGTCAATCAAAAGTTTTTCTTACATTCATCTTTTTATAGGTAGTATAGATATAGATATAGATAACATCATGCGCTTATGGGGTGTTTTAACTAGCTTCTTAATTCCATTTAAAAACTAGACACAGTATACTCTATAATTACTCTTTTTCTTGCACTTCTTTAATTTCCATTCAGACTGCGACCACATCACTAAGTCACTGTATCTCCAATCTCTAAAAATAATTTGTTAAAAAAAAAAAAAAAAAAAGAAGTAGTGTCATCAGAGAGGATATGTGCTCCAAAGAGGTAGGTCGTTTTTCCTCCTAGTTGCTGAACTAAAATCTAACTTAGTGGCAAAGCTTTGCTCATGTTCTTTTTTCTCTGCGCCAAATTTTCTCATGCGATTTATTTCATTCTCTTCTGTTCTAATAATTTTATGTGCTGTGCGAACTAGACACCAGTTTCCCTTCTAGAGAAGCACACAATTCATGCTAGTGAAGATGGTTTTGCAAGGAGGCATGGTCCAAACAAGCAGGTCTGACATCAATTCTGGTATCGATACGGCTGACGGACAAAGCTGCATAGACATTTCAATTAAGGTACAACAAGGCAAGCCTACAATTTCAAGTATTTTGTAATGAATCAAGTGCTGATATGAACCAAGAATTTGGGCAACGGCCAAGAGTTACTTATCTGCTGCATATGTTTTATGTTTTTTTTCATTAAATATGTAGTGTTTTATGTTGTTTTTATAGATCTTAAAAGAGTCCGTGTTTCTTTTTCTTTTTCGTTTCTTTTTTTGTTTTTAATCTTGAGGAGTATTTTGTGCAAGTTTGTCGTCTCTTGCAGTGGCAGAATCATTTCCATATGAACCTAACATTGAGCTCATGGCCAACTATTGCCTGCTAGAAAAATGTATAGAATGAGTCTGTCACCACTCTGCATTTTAGGGGATTAAATGGTTGAAAGGAAATAGAATGAGTCTGTCCATGAAATGGTTAGGATTTGAGGACATAAATTTTTTGGTCTCCCAGTGGATATTTCTGAAAGGAAATTAGATGTCTGAAATTGGGTTTTGGACAAAACTCAATATTTGAAGGCAGAGCAGTTTTTGGTAGGTGAACGGAACCGTCTTATGGACCAGAGTGAGACGTGTATCCCAAAAGCCTAGGCAGGTGTGGATTTCAGACCATTTGGAATGATAAATGAAGCTCTCTTCCCTAAGAAAATATATGGCTCTTGCCCAAATTCCCTCGTTACTACAGTATTATAAGCAAAATGCTTCCAATATTTAGACTCTAATGATTCAACCTTCAGCGAATGCTTCTGGGATCAAGAGAAGCTTCTTGTTTGGAAGATGCCTTCTTATTTGAAGAAGTGAATGGAAATTAGGTGATCATTTTCAGTATTACTAATAAGCATACGAATGTTGCTTTTGTTTATTTTCTTTCTGCACTTACCTTAAGAATCTTCCTTTAGTGGCTTGGTACCACCTTATAGTTATTAGCTAGCACCTTTTTGGCAATCTGGCATCACAATCCCACAGATATCAAATTCCGTCTAGAAATAGCACCTCAATCCTTATTCAATATTGTTTCAATTCTGTGGATCTAGTTATGAAATGGAGCTTATATGACACTGAAAAATGCAAATCTTCATGGTAAATTTTCAAGAACCACGACACAAACTGATATAATAGTGGAATTTTCTAAAAATAACAAAATATCAAGGGCACTGAGAAGAGAAACATTTTTTCAAGAATCCTTATTTAATATTTGTCTTGTTGTCTCTCGCAGTGGCAGAAGCATTTTTCATAGGAACATTGAATTTGTCATTAAGGAAAAAGCTCAAACATTAAATTTGTTGATAACTTGCTGGCAAAAATGCCAACAAATTATCTAGTAAAGCCTGTGGGGTGTACCACACAATCCTAGGTTCTGAATTCTGATCTCCATGTAAGCCTAAACATTGTCTTTCACATGCTAACACTGAGCTGGCCAGCTATGTCTGCTAAAAAAATCTAAATTTATTGACATTCATGCTTCGCAAGATGCAATTTTTACAGTTTTATGTTGGACATGTCATAAGTCTGGATTTAATCATATGCTCCTTAGAGGAAGTAGCTTATGCCACCAGTGAAGACAACCATGGTTTTGTTGCTACTTTCTTGGTGTCTGGCAATGCCAACAATTTTACTCTTACAGAGTGTACTCTTATTCACCGTCTGGCTTCTAGTTCCAGTTCACGGTGAAAGAAGAGTTGTGACAATGTAGCCATTGTAAAGAGAGATGCTCTTTTCAGAAGTGGGGAAGTAACACTCTTAACATACGGTAAATCAGTCTCACATATGAGATTTGAAAGGGAAACAGTCTTCTTATAGCATTTATACCTCAGAGTACTTGGTCACCAGATCTTTTCTTTCAATTTACTCTGTTGCTAGGAAAATTATTTTCCAACTTGAAACCCTCTTTTGATGCATGCAGTATATATCAGTTCACATTGAGTCTTTCCATGTTGTCCCATCATTCATCAGTAATTGTGAATAAAAGTTAGCGCTAACAGTTTGCCATAAAACATTGCATGTGGCCAAACATAAAGGTTGTGAACATTTTAGTTCCTGATAAATTTATTTGCAACCCTTGTATAGATCAGAAATGGATCTATGATGGTTTTCCATTTTGATCCTGATAATGCCTTAATTTTAATTTCGGAAGAAATGTCAACAGTATTAATAATTCTAATTAGATTGGCAATTAGCAAATGTATGAACTGGTTTACTAGAATTTGGTGTGACATTTCACACAATGGTTGAGCGCATATTGGGAATGATTTTTTCATTAATGATTTCAGAAGAAATGTTAAAAAGATTTATAATTCCAATTTGCAATTTACGTACAACTTGCATAGAAACTGGTTTATAGCCACCATGCGAAGACAACCATGGTTTTGTCTCTATGATTTCCTTGACTTGTGGCAGTCGACACAATTTTACTCCTAGTGTTACTCACCATCCTGCTTGTGGTTCCAGTTCAATGGTGATGGAAGAGTTTGTGATAAGGCAGTCATTACACAGAAGAGTTTTGTCAATATGATTTCCTTTCTAAACTTGGAAAGTTATATACTATCAGCGTCCATTCTTACATATGAGAAGAGAAATGTGACCTTTGTTCATTTATACCTCAGAAGCAGAATACTTGGTCACCAAATTTTTTCTTTCCATTTACCCTGTTGCTAGGAAAATTACTTTCAAACTTAAATATCTCTTCTGAGGCATGCAGCAAATCCACTGACTTCATGTTGGGACTTTCCATGTTGTCCCATCATTCGTCATTAATAGAGAATAGAATGAGTCAGTCCATGAAGTGATATCAGATTCCGTCTACCTGAAATCCTATTTCAATTTTGTTTCAAATCTGTGGATCTAGTTGTGAATACTAATGGAGCCTATATGACACTGAAGAAGCTAATCTTTATGGAAGATTTTCGCGAACTACTGCACAAATTGATATAACAGTGGCATTTTCTGAAGAAAACAAAAAATGAATGGCAAGCAAAAAGGGGGACGTGCTGATCCACCTCGTTTCATCAGTTGATTTTGAATTTGGAGTGTCCAACATTGCTCATATAAAATATATTGTTTCCTGTGATTTTGGGAGTTCTTAGAAGACAGAATGTGGAATTGGGCAATGGGAATTCCTCTGCAAAGGGCACGAGTGGAAAGACAGTAAGTAAAATTCGGGGATTGATTCCCAAAGAGCTACTTGTTTTCTGCTTAAATCATTGATAACCAATTGATGGATTCTTGACAAACATTACATTCTTGTATACTAATTTCCCCTTGGAATGGAGGCACTACAACCCATATGAATCTAAGGAAATGTCACCCCATAATTTACTTAAATCAATTAAATATGTACTTAATTACAGAGAATATAATAATTAGAAAAATAGCTATCAGTTCAATCAGACTTTTCTCTTAATTAGTATTTCCATTTAATATACCTTGCGATGCGATATTCAAAAAATTATATCTTTCTAACTCCTCGTACTCTTAAGAAGTCAATTTTTTACCTGCGTGTTCTTGGCTGACTATATACTTAAATGAGCGATAACCTTACTAGAGATTTAGAATAATGAAGCCAAAGGTTTGGACTTCTCGGGATGATAGGAAAAAAAAAAAAAAAAAATTCTAATTAGCAAAAGAGAGAAAAACTCTGGCAACAGCCACCAGGCATTTTCATTACCTCCTCACCTCTCGCTTTCTCTTTCTCCCTTTTAACCAACCCACCCAATCCGACCTAATACCAAGTCAAGTTTTTGACATTGGGTTGTGCTTGTATTAGAGCCTTAGCGGTCGAATTGAGTTGGCCCAAGGGCAAACTTTTCAATAGGCAGTTATTGTAACCCCTTAACTTTATTTGCACACCCCATTAATTTTAATTTTTCAAGGTTATAAAAAATATAAAAAGTTTTTATGAAAACTAATCCTACTGTCCACTAAACAACATTATTTTGAACAATTTTGTAGAAATTTTTTTTTAAAAAGATCTATCGTTAATGTGGATTTTTTGGTGATTCACCATCTCTATTTTATTTTTGGTCAAAAAGTTCACTTAAATGAAATACGGAGTATTTTTTAAAAACAAAAAACTTTTTTTGCAAAGTTGTTCAAAATGATGTTTTTTAATAGACAAAGTAGTTACTTTTCATAAAAATATTATATATTTTTCAAACACCTTGAGAAATTAAAATTAGTGGGGGGTGTGCAAATAAAGTTAAGGGTTGGGGCTTGGGTTTGGGTTGACCACTTGTCCTTCAATCTGGCCCAATAGTCCGCGGCATCAAAACGGCGTCGGTTGACTCCTAAAAACAGGGCAAGCAGGGCCAGGCACCAAAGGAGCAAGCAGAGAAGCCAACGTTTAACCGCTCCTGTTCGCGCAGAAACAGAGAGCAGCAGTGGCAGCCGTCGCCTGTTAGCCCTAATACCGCCCTTTCTCTCCCTCTATAATCTATCCAAATACCTCGTATAAAACCCCCCGAATCTTTCTCTAAGAGGAAAATTTCCAACCATAAACAAAGTGAGCCTTGACCCCTCCCTGTTCTAGGGCTACTTTTATTATCTGTCACCACAACTTTGGGGAGAAGAATGATAGCAGCTGTTTCTTGGGTGCCCAAAGGGGCCTCGAAGCCTGTCCCCGCCGTCGCCGAACCACCTTCAAAGGAAGAAATCGAAGAGATTCTGAACAGCGGCGCTTTGGAGACACGGTAAAAATACGCTTCTGTTTTTCTTCCTCTTTATTCACTTAATAGGCAAGTACTTGTTGCTGCTGCTGTTGTTGCTGTGCACTGTATAGGATTGTTTTTATAAGGGGTAGCCCTGCTTATATCTGTTATGCCGAAGAAATGACAAAAGATTTGTGGGTGAGTAGTCCGCTCAGTTTCGAAGTCCCAACTTTTGTAATCAGGTAGCAACTAGAGAGATAAAAAGTCTTCTGGTAATCACTACATTGGCAAAATGATCACGAGTAATTTCTACTTTGTGGGTATATTGCAATCTGGAACTCCCAAGGAATATTTGTATGGGGCATTCAAATTCCAAGTGGAAGCATCTCATGCTTGAGATGGACAATACATATGGAGGCGTGATTTCATTCAGCGGATGAATTTAGGAGGGAATCTACAAGTCTTCCTAGTTGTTTTATGAAATTTATTCCAATAGGTTCATCATGCATTTGGTTTGAATAACCATTTAGAAATTGTTGAGCTCCTTAATGGGATTCTCCTTACTAGTTATGAATAGATATCTGTTAAAATCATGCTTCTAATGATACTCAAAGATAATGTTTTCAATTATCCTTGAGTTTTCATGACAAAGTATGTTCCTTTTCATTATACAATTATTTTGATTTTGAAAGGAAATTTTCATATTACAGAGAATAGAAATCTAGTTGACTAAAATAAAAGAATTGAAATTTGTTTATAGCCCATTGCCGCTTTTTTGCTTTGTGCAGTGGAAATAGTGACAGTGAGGAAGATGACCAAGATATGGATGTTGATGCTGCAAAACAGGTGGATGAAGTTGCCCATGCACTGGCTGCAGCGGATGTACTTAAGCAGACTTCTAACAAAACAAATTCAGGAGCCAATTTCCTTGACATAGCTGATAGTTTGAGGGAACTTGACATGGAAAATTATGATGAAGAGGATGATGGTATCTCTATCTGTATCAGTTCATTTTTGGGTTAATTACTATGTTAGTTAAGTTGCGGGTGTTATATTACTTTGATGTCGAGTGTCTATCTGCGGATTAGGCTTCACTTTGAGGCATTATTTGAATCATTAAATTTTAGTCATTTGCCTTAATTTTTTCGAAATTAATTTCACTTTGATCATATGGTTCTTTTCCATGCCAAAAAAAAAAAAAAAAAAAAAAAAAATTCATATTGGATGTATAACCTTTGATGCATATATTCTTGGTTGACCTTAGGCATTGAGTTATTTGGCACGGGGCTTGGGGACCTTTACTACCCAAGTAATGACATGGATCCATATCTAGTGGATAAGGATGTAAGTTTGAACACTAGCCTATACCATTGTTTGGATTTAATTATTTATTTGTCTTGTAATGCTAAAACAGCTTCTCTTCTTTTGTTCAGGGTAATGACTCTGAAGAGCTTGAGGACATGGCCATTAAACCAATGGATGCAGTCATAGTTTGTGCACGAAATGAGGATGATGTCAGTCATCTCGAGGCATGTAATAATTACCGGAGAACTGATGCTTTCATCTCTCTCTCTCTCTCTCTCTCTCTCTCATTAGCCACTCACTGGTGCGCTCAATGTGTACAAGCAGGTTTGGATATTTGAAGATGATGGTGATTCAAACATGTATGTCCACCATGATATTATCATTCCAGCATTTCCCCTATGCACAGCATGGCTGGATTGTCCACTTAAAGGTGGAGAGAAAGGTGTGACATCTGTGTAATTTTTGGTTGAGACTTGAGAGGGTTGTGTTGTGCTCTCCTTTTCTTTCCAAGTGATATTTTTTGTGTTATATACTTATATATATATATATATATATATATATATATATATATATATAGCTTTATTAGAACAAATTTGTATGAGAAAGATTTTTATTATACTTTGATGTTGTAAGTTACTTTGGAAAATGATATCAAAGGAAAGAATTGTATAAGTGATCTTTACAGAGGAGTGTATCGTTTGTGATCTTTTGGTTGTATGTGAAGTGCATCATGATGATTGTAGTTTTTTTTTTTTTCCTCCTTTAGTCGTGTAGCGTTATTACTTTGTTGTTGCATCATCTTGGATTAGTTGCTAACAATTTATGTTTACATTTGACTTGCTGCTGTTGTTTTGACCTTTTAGTCTTTTTTTCCTTTTTATTGAATGCTTTTCGCATGTTTGCAGGGAACTTCATAGCTGTTGGTTCAATGGAACCTTCCATCGAAATATGGGACCTTGACATTGTATGTGGATTATGGACCTGAAATCTGGTTGATGAATCTATCGATAGAGATGTTATTGCGTAATATCTTATGGTTTTTCGCTGTTCTCAGATTGATGAAGTCCAACCACTTTTGGTATTAGGTGGCATTGCTGAGAAGAAGAAGAAGAAAAGAGGAAAGAAGGTCAGCTACCAAATTTCTCTAAGCTTAGTGCCCTTAAAATCTTAGGACTGAAATGTGTTCATACACTTCATCACATTTCTTTTTTTAATCCTGAAATAGAATTTACTTGCTAACATTGCAAATGTTTGAAATGGGGAAGAGTAACGAAGGTATACTTTCCTGTTTAGAGTCTTCCTCTCAAAATGCTTATCATTAACAAAATGACGTGAACTTTTTAAAGGGATTTTAACCATATAGAAATTTCGAAATGGATATTAATGGTTTGCAGTATTGGGGTCTGTTGACCTTAAAATTTCCAAAAAATCAGTTAAGGAAACTCTTATAGAGTAGTACTGTGTGTGTGTTTGGCATAAATATGGTTCAAGCCTTCGCAAGGCCTGAACTTGTCAGACATGTCCCAGATGTGCCCGGACATCTGATGATTTCAACACAGCTTCAACAATCCAGACATGTCAAGACATATAGATTCCTTTTTCCCCCCTTGTCTAAATTGAGAATGAGTATAATGGCAAAAAACAAGTATATAACTAGGGCTTATACAAAAATTTTAAAAATAGAAAATTGAGATAACTTAAGGTTTTCAATTGGTGGATGAGGAGAGGAAGGGAATAGGAGGTGGAGGATATATTATGAATATGTTTATATATAAAAATATATAACATAATTGTATATATCAATTTTCATTTATTTACTACCATGTTCTTTCTGTGTTCATGTCTTGTTGTTTGAAGATTTGTTGTCTTGATGTGTATCAGTTAATTAGTGTCAAGTTCATGTCCATGCAACATAGATTTACTTTTATTATTGAAATCAAAGATATATGATGTAAATATGCAATGTATGTGCAATTCCACCATCTAAGTGTTCTCTCCTCAATAGGGATGGTATCTTGTAGGCCTTAATGAGTTGATTAGATGATTTTAAGTTCTACAAGCATCTTGTCTGTATGATGTTGTAGAAATAACTATTATATTGTTATTTCTGGACCATTCACATGTCTGTGGAAACACATTTGTGTATCAAATAGCTGAATCAGATAGAATTTCAACCAATGAAATATCTTAAATAGGAACCATTGATTGGTGGATTTACTGTCCTTCATGTGCACGAGTGGATTAGTTGAGTGACTAGACTTCAACTCTCTTTGATATCAATCATTAAACTAAACAAAGTAGCAAAAATCATAGGAGAAGCAAGGTTCACAGAAGGTTAGGAAGGAGTATGCCCGGTTCACCTGGTTCTGCCACTGCAGGGCCCAATTATACTAAAAGGAAGAGTTTGATCCTGGCTCAGAACGAACGCTAGCTATATGCTTAACACATGCAAGTCGAACGTTGTTTTCGGGGAGCTGGGCAGAAGGAAAAGAGGCTCCTTTGCTTCCCTTGATATTTGATTAACAGTGTTTGTTAATTGTTTGGTGCACTCTTTCTAGTTGTTTGTAAACCCTTTGTAAGTAATGCCATCTTCACCATATTGGCTATCCATATTTAAGATTTTATGTGGATTTAAACGTGACAAAGGAGTAATTTCTTCCCACTTCTTCCTGCCAATTCCATCTTCACCATATCGGTTATCAATTTCTAAGATTTCATCTGAATTCAGACTTGAAATATTAAGAGATTTATTTTTTTTGCCTGTTCTTTTACCAATTCTGCAAACATGATTTCTTTGTGTTAGACATCAATCAAATACAAAGAAGACAGTCACACTGATTCAGTCCTTGGTCTAGCATGGAACAAGGAGTTCAGGTCTGTGAAGGAAATTTTAACTTCAGCTTTTGTTATATTTATTTCATTGCAATGTTTACACTAAAATTAATGATTTTTTTTTTCGATAAAAAATCATTGCAGGAATATACTTGCCAGTGCAAGTGCTGACAAACTAGTTAAGATTTGGGATGTGGCTACAGGAAAATGCAATATCACCATGGAGCACCACACGGACAAGGCAAGAATTATTTCTTATCTTCACTTATTATATTTTTTCTTGAGGTTATATTTGGATGATACTCAAGAATACAATCATTAAATATTTTCCTACTACCCCATAATCTTCCAACACTAACTGAACTAGGTACCATCTTGAAAGCTTATTTTTGGGGTACATTGAGGTGATGTTAAGTTGTTAACCATACTTCTATAAGATGATTAAGGGACATCAAATACATCCAATTTTTTACGATGTCCAAGGGAGGTCTATCTACTTCATGGGGTTGTCTCCCTCTAAGCCAATCGTGCTTTGGAAAGACCCTCCTTGGGTTCCATATGGGTTGTGGGGTCTTATATGGGCCCAGGGTTTGCCCGAAGGGCTTCCTCATTGTAAAAAAAAAGAACCCTCCTTGGGGTTAGTATTATAGGACATTGAGTGATTTTTTTTTCCATCTCTGGGCATTGATCACTTTAACTAATTTAGGAAGTCAAACATGCACATTGTAGAGGACATCAAATGAGATTTTGTGGTGCTTTCCTGCATGGCATTGATCCATAAATTAAATTGGATAGGAAAATAGACACACATATGGCAGTCTTGTATTACCCCATAAATGATTTTCCAGATTACTAGTGGTTGTTTATTGTAAGCTTTGGTTGACTGTGGAAAAATACAGTATGTAAATTAATTGTGTTTCCATTTTCCTATTTCTTACAGGTTCAAGCCGTTGCGTGGAATCATCGTGTCCCACAAGTTCTTCTTAGTGGATCTTTTGATCATTCAGTTGTTATGGTAATAGTGATGTTTACTTTTTTGGTATCTCAATTCATTATGAACTCATATATGCGCATACATGTATAGCCTTTGCAGAACCTACTAAAATGTCTTGTTTGTTTGAAATAAGAGTGACTTTTAGAGGTCAAGACTTTGACAATGTATACTGGCAAAATGATAGATTGACTCTATCTATTCACAATTGTTATGTGATGCAGAAGGACGGGAGGATACCATCACACTCTGGTTTTAAGTGGTCTGTCCCAACCGATGTTGAAAGCTTGGCATGGGATCCCCACACAGAACACTCATTTGTGGTGTGTGCTTCAACCTTACACCTAGGGCTTTCTTTGTTCTTTGTATAGTCTTTTTCAAGAATTATTTTCTCTAAGTGAAAAGTAGAGGGAACTTCATCTTGAAACAGGGATATGGGTGTTAATCATGTGTTTCTATTTTGTTGAATGACATGTTTCTTCACTTGATTATTTATCTTTAAAAATGATGAAAATTGAATAATTATCACGTCTCAGGTCAGTCTTGAAGATGGTACAGTAAAAGGTTTTGATATCCGGGCTGCTAAGTCTGATACTACCTCTGAGTCAAAGCCAAGTTTTACCATCCACGCACATGAAAAAGCTGTTTGCACAGTTTCCTATAATCCTTCAGCACCTAATGTACATATCTTTCTTCTCACTCCCTAGCGAGATTTTTTATTTGAGTTTTCATAAGTGCTTAATGTCTCTTTGCTCATGATTTCTACAGCTTCTTGCAACTGGATCCACAGATAAAATGGTACTTCCCTCTGTTTATTTTTTATTTTTTATTTTTGGTTGGCCTCCACATACGCTGCAGATTATAAATGTTTTTTTTTTCATTTTTTTTTGCCTTTTTTTTAATTGGCTGCTCTTCATTTGCTGCAGGTAAAACTGTGGGATTTGTCAAACAACCAACCTTCATGCGTCGCATCCAAGAATCCCAAAGCTGTAAGCGTTTGGTCATTTTGTTTCTAATTTATTATGATGTTGATGAAAATAATTTCGAAGTAGAGTAGTGTCTGCTACATTGTAGCAATAGCTGTGCCCCACTTTATAAGTGCAGGAAGCTGAAAGATTTGCATCGCCTTCTGTATTTATATTTTCACAATAATTAATATAGGAGATGGATTGTCACCTTTTGTTCTAAATGATATCAGGGAGCTGTCTTTTCTATTTCCTTCTCAGAGGACAACCCATTTTTACTGGCTATAGGAGGTTCTAAGGGAAAATTGGAGGTGAGTGGAAAATTGTTCAATAATTTGCCCTTGGTATTTAAATTTGGTCTTTTTCTAAGTTTCATATTTTGTGTTAATGATCATTTTTGTCAAATATTTGCAGGTGTGGGATACATTAACTGATGCTGGGGTCTCTCGAAGATTTGGGAAATACATTAATCAGAACAGACCTCAACCCGAGCCTAAATGCTAAAATATGAAATGAAAAAAATGTGTGGTTTTGGTTTTTGACATGCAAATCTTATGTATCTGACAGCGGCATTGTTGATTAGTGGTGTTTTCAAGTATACCCCGAGGTGTATTTATGAGTGTAAGCATGGTCTTTTTAGGGTTCTTGTTTGCAGGGAGAATCTTGAGTGTTAAATTGAGTAGGAAGAATGTTCTTAAAGATTATTTCGAACTGAAGAAAACAAGTAAATTGAAAGAAAAAGGAATGGTTCTTGAGATCCTGTGCTACCACAATGCAAAAGGGGAGAATGCAAAATGCACCTTCTACAGGAGTTTTAAAGCTTCTTGAAATCACTGGCACATCACGCTTAAGCCTATTTAATCAAATCCTTTTACAAAAATGGCATTCGGCACAAATTATAAGTATGGACCGTATGGTCTGGGGATCATTTACCTACAACTTTGATTCAAGGTGAAAATGCTTTCATTATTATGGATAAAAATAATAAAAACTGTAACTAACCAAACCCTACCTCGAAGAGGCTGTCTGAGAGACCCACAAGTTGGCCAATTCAAAAACTAGGCCTAAAGCCCTAAACTTGTATGATTTATGAACGAAAATTTTTGAGACACCAGTTAATCTAAAGAAAAATTGTATACCATGCACACAAAGTGTCAGCAGAAAATTACATCCAGTTTTAGATTAAATCAACAAAAAACGAAGTTCTCCTGGCTTCGCTACTGCTAGGAACTCCATTTGTGGCCACATGGCTTGTCGCAGAAGAGAAGAGAGTCAAACTTAAACAATTTTCTCCACTTCAAACATAACTGGCATAAGCAAGCAAACCATGACATCAAGCAGGCTGCAGGCAGGACCATTGATCCTTATCTGGTCTTCAGTTTAAATGCATCTTTCTGCTACTTACCACTACAAGTACACAATACTCCAGCAATTGTGGGATAATCAAATCTCACCACGTTAGTAGAAAAAAGCTTAGCATGTTGATGACGAATTTGAATTCTCTAAATAAATTCAAACACCTATTGCATCCATCACCAACTAAACAGTAGTCTTTTTCCAATATCCCCGCACTCACGAAACGCATCATCATGCCAAGACAATGAATAATTTGCCAGTGACTATTGTCCAAACTTACCAATCCTTAAGTTTTAGAAAGATAGCCATCCCAATTTTGAAAAAAGAGACCTCTTTATATCAAATAATCTTTCCATAAAAACAAGTAGTTGTCTAATTTCCACAAATAGCATCCCATTGTTCATTATGAAACATACAGAAATCCCAATGGATATTATTTCCATAGACCCCTTTCGGTAGCATGTCAGAATAGCTGGTGTTATATTGGAATTTGCCTTCTTGCGAAAGAAGGTGGAGCTCTCATCCCTCTCCACCTTCTTGCCATGCCATCCAAAAAGCAACTCAAGTGTCTTGAGCTCCTTCTGTCCACAAGAGAAGAGAGCCCAATTACATCAGCTTCCACCTGAGAAGAGTTCACCACATCTTAACAGTATGAAGGAAAGCATTCTTACTGAAACAGAGTGCTGATATCGCCGCAATTACTAGCTGCCCATCAAGGTGCTGACTTACTGATACAGCTCCAAAGCTTCTTGAATTAGGTCAGCCTCTTTCATATTAGCTTCAGAAATTATAAATAGATTGACTGAAAATACCATGTGAAATGGGGGACAGGTTCAACCATTTACATTCCATGAAATTTTTTCTTTTTTGGCCACAACTTCTAGACAGGCAACTTGAGGGAATTGACAAATCCAGACTAAAAATGTGAAATATTTGATAGGATCCATTTCAGGAACTTGAGGACTTGTGAGGATTGCCCCTTTATGAATTCGATCTTAAAAATATACTGGAGTAACAATTGTTTGCGTTCAAAATCACTCCCATCATTCCTCGAGCAGGGAATATTCTTGCCTTCAAATCTCTTTAAGTTATCAGTTCTCCAATGCATCTGCTCCCTTCCATTTGTCAGATTGGAAGCATAAAACCACGAGATAACCATTACCTCTGCATGGATGACAAAGGTAAACCCTGTAAGAAAGCATGTGAAGGTGGAAGTATATCCTTTGCTGACACCAGGGATTCAATCAATTCATTTATTTGATGTGTCAACATGTAAACTTCATCAGCTAGATTTTTTGTTACCCATTCTTCTATTATCCTGCATAGCATTCAATTGGTACTTATTAGAACATCAAAGAAATAGGAAAAAGCAGTATCAGGTGAATATATCACAGATTTATATGAAATCAGGTACAGATACTCAATTTACAACATGTGACACATGATAACTACTTATGGCTATCCATCTTCCCCGTCCCTTCCCTCCAATGCCAAAATAAGAGAGGCATATATGTGTTCGGTTTTGACGGAAGCAATAACAAACAAGAAAGTAAGGTTTTGTTAGAATTAAGCATTAATGAGACATTACATTTGCCTACAACAACAGCCGAAAGAAGAATCATATCTTTGAGCCCATTTAGAGCTGCAGATCCAATTCCAACAAAACCGGTTTTCATGTCTATCTAATGAGTATGGTCTACTTTGGTGCCCTTAAAGAATTCATACCATCTGCAGTATATGTACACCATGTGCGTGGATATATAAGTGATTGAATAACAAAGATCAATATTTGATGATTTAGAAACTGACTCAATAAGACACCGAGCATTTGAAAAATGTCAAACACTTTTTTAAAGTTCCTAAAATATAGATGAGTAGAATGTCGAAGTTCAAGCAAAAGTGAAGGATAATAATTAAGAACTCCACGTGTTCAAAAACACCAGATATTAAAGTAAAATAAACTAGAAGTCTAGAATAGGCACCGGCAAAATTGAACTCAGACTTGTTCATGTCTAAGATAAATGGGTAAAGGCCACCTACTCCACCACGGACCACACTACACTTGGCTCCACATATTTCACAGCTAATCCAGTCCAGTGCCCAGTATTCTGCTAAATGGACCCCTTTTTGAGCCAAGTCCAACCTATTATTATAAAGGGCTGTCTCTGGCCTAGACTCCCAGAAGTAACCAACCTGAACAAATCCAACTAGTTGTTATAATTTCTTCCTTAAAATATAATTAGCAAAAAAAAAAAAAAAAATTATATTCTTCATTTTTTTCCTTGCAAAAACAGGTCATTAGGCTGGTTTCAAGTTGACCTCAGGAAAAAGGGGTTTGGTTTGGTTTGGAAACTCTTGAACCCAAGCTGGATTTGGCCCAATCCAAGTCTAAATCTACAATCCTCCTAAATCTTTGGCATTCGTAGTACCCAGAATAATTCATCCCTGCTGCTAATGCTGAACCACCCGTGACCCACCAATTCCCACCTTTTGCTGACAAACCTCTAAACTAATGATAGAAAGCCACTGCAATTGAAAAACTAGACGCTTCAATAAGCATCCAATCATGGGCTTCCAATTCCATTCCTTCCTCTATGAAGCAATAGTTGCTGGGTGCACAGAGATCGCCACAGTTAAAATAACTGTTCAAGTGTGAAGAGAGATGAGAGGACTACAAAATCAACATTGCTAATTTGAAATAGAAGTATACTACCCATCAAATAAACTGAAGTGGACATTTCTCAATATCAAAGATGATTTTTGATATGCAACTAATGAGTACCCAACCTTTAAAGGCAGACTTGTTTGCAAAAAATTTATGGCACAGTAATCCAGAACATTTGAACTTTATCAGTGATGTTTAATACTGAATTACTGATGACCATGGATGATTTTAAGACTACTCTTTACAATAGTTGACTGGACTTAGTTCATAATCAGTGTTTCCAACAGCTAACAGAATACGACAACTCCACTGACTTAGCTTTCAATATATCTAAATAACAGATATTGATAAAATTGAATGTAATGCAAAAGCATTTTTCATAAGACATATTCACTAAAATTATAATGGGAGGTCTTACGCAGTCCATCCACCCAGTGCGACTCTCCACCTTTCTCTAGGCTTGGAATCGACTATTTAAACTAAATAAACACAACACAGGCGCTTTTATGACACAGACAACCTTCAAGAACTAATTAGAGAAGGTCATCCAACAAAATGACAAAATGGCATATGTGTATCCATAAAGGATGATTGGGAATAAAAAAGGCACAAGAAGAAGATAAAGAATCAAAGAAATTAAGAAAAACCTCAACTTATAGGTCTCCAACATTTGTCACATAAAGAGCTTGAAAGTTCTAAACTCTAGCACACCTCAATGAGGGTACTTCATTTAAAGCTAATACTCCCTCCATCCCACAAAGATAGGCCATATTTGAGAAAACACGCAGTTTAAGAAAAATCATCATTGCATTGACTTTGCATTTATTAAGCTCTATTTTTCCAAAAATACCCTCTCCTACTTTTTATTGGGTTTTGTGTTGAAAGTAATTGTTGAAATAACAAAGGGTATTATAGGAAGGTAAAAAAAAAAAAAAAAAAAAAAGATGATTTGACTTTTCAAAGTGGACAAACATTTTGGGACAAAAAAAAGTTACAAAAATAGCCTATCTTTGTGGGACGGAGGGAGTATTGTTTTACATGATTTCTTATCTACATCAAAATTTTCAGGCCCCTTTCTCAATAACACAATTTTTATTAAAGTAGAATTTTATCTTCACATTCCACAAGTGCACAACACATACAAAGTTGGATTTCAAAGTCACACGCATATACACGTACACACAAAACGCTTCTGCCAAAGTCATACTTCTCCACACATTAGGAGCATAGAGCAAATATCTTTATTACATTGTGACTGAAAGCCAGCTATTCTCTTATGGTTGATACATTGAGGCCAAGTTCTTCCAAACATAAATGTTTTGTTAATCAAACTCATTAATGTAATCTGCTCATCAGACTCGTAAAGATATGATAAGATTGATTCTATTACTACAAAAGGAGCATAGAAAGCTGAGCATCTGATGAGCTTGATTTATAAACTAACCTTGATTGAGATTTAGTAATGTTACTGCAGTCAGCAAATAGCACCTTGATGACAGGGTGCAGATCTATCTTTGAAACTGGTTCAATAGAGCCCTCTGTGCCCCAGCAACAACCACTACAGCACCAGGAATTTGGATTTAAGAGAACAATTTGCAACACAGGAGATTTTGTTCTCAGATCCCTAACCACAGTCCGGAATGATAATTCATCTTTGGCACTTTCTAATAGCTGATTTGTGAACATTCTTTCCAAGGTATACTTCCTGTCATTATGATCAAACAGGTTTATATATCAAACTCTTGTTCACCATAAAAAATAATGACAATGACACCTGGTTAACTTAAAAGGGAAATGACAATGAAAGCCCAATATTATGTGGAGAGAAGAAGGGGGGGGGGGGGGGGGGGGGGGGGAAGGAATCATAACGATGCATAATTGATGTTTCTATAGAAACGTATCAGAAACACCCATATGCTTGTCCTTGTTCCTCTCTCTCTCTTCAATCTCACAAAGTTATTCAAAGGTCCCCAGTATAAACTATCAGCCATGCTCAACCAACTTTAGTAGATCATGCTAGTTGAACCTTGGCCCTTGTGGCTAGGGTGGAGCTAGGAAATTTTTCTTAATTGGTGTGGATTTATATAACCTGGAGTAGACGCTTGAACTTTAATGCCCCATAAACCATTATTCAGTTCAGGCCATTATCCCTTTTCTGAAATGTTGTTAATGATTGTATATCTCTTTTCAAATCCGAAAAAGGGAAGCACGATACATTCACCTGGCATCACGCACCAGAACTACAACTATGTTTGTCTTAAATGATATTCTACCATAGACCCTAATTTTATCACATTCCAAATCTTTTGTTCCATTTCTTAATAGCTTCACCTCAGCCTATAGCCCCACACATTAATACATAAATTGGCCCAAATTTCTCTATTCACACCCTAACTTGAAATTTGAAGGAATCTATGCCGTCCAGAAACATCCTACTCCCTCCGTCCCACAAAGATAGACCATGTTTGACAAAACACGCAGTTTTAAAAAAAAACCATCATTTCATTGACTTGTCATTTATTAAAACTCTATTTTTCCAAAAGTACCCCTCTCCTACTTTTTATTGGGTTTTGTGTTAAAGACAATTATTGAAATAACAAGGGGTAGAATAGAAATTTCAAAAAAAATTATGATTTGAATTTTCAAAATGGACAAACATTTTGGGACAAAAAAGGTTGCAAAAATGGCCTATCTTTGTGGGACAGAAGGAGTACTAAATTTGCAAAATATCTTACATAGTTATAATCAATGCCGGAAAATCTATATATGATAAATTTTTCTCACACTTGTCTGTCCGCAAAATAACACTAAATCCAAGTGCACAAGTTGTAGACCACTAAATGCTCACCTGAACATGTCACCTGATTCACCAACTGGCAAACTAGTGGAAATATAACATTTAAATAATCGAACTCCGCCATCTAACGGTGCATGACCATTACCATGAGGGTAGGATCCAAGAAAAGATGAACACTGGGGGCACATAAATTCGATCCAGTCAATATCTTTAGAAAGATTGGAGGACCTAACCATGAAAACATTTCCAAGAAACCCATTAAGGAAAGATTTCTGATTTTCAGGGAGCGCTATAGTTTTTGTATGCTCCTGGTCCTTCAAACAAGTGTCAGACATATCATGTGAGCAATCCACATTATCATCATTCAGAACAACACATGACGTATCAACACAGCATGCAGGTGCTGATGCCAAGTTTTCAGAGAAATCCAATACGGAAAATGTGCAAGATATACAATCACCATCTATTTCTTTTCCATTAAATTCGCATTGTGGGTTTGCAGCAAGGTTTTCCTTCTTAGGATGCATAATACTATGTTTCCCATCAAATTCATGCATTACCTCACTTTTATTCTCGCAGCATACCTTTCTCCCATGATTACTTCCAGATTCTAGAGTAGTTTCAATCGTATCACCATCACCAACAAAATAAGTTTCAAACTCATTAGCTCGGCTTCCATCCCAGTCAGAAAACTTCCATCCCAGAAGGTCATCTTTGCAAAGGATAACAGATGTGGCATTTAATAAGCATGTACCTTCTGCACATGAATACGAATTTGTATACCTATTAACCAGCTTCTCACTTGCACCTCCAAATGAACAACAACAAGCCCCAAACCAGTTGTCAGCCACCTCTCGCCAGTTGGTTGATGGCATTTCTACAAAATGACTGCATACGTAAAATATTTAAAGTTAAAAATTAAAACCAAATTGGATTCAATTAGTTAGAGAAGAATGTGTAAGAACCCCGAACCAACACATAACAACTCTCATGGGATCTCATTCAATTAACAAGCATCAATAGAAGTGGAGTTCTCAAAACTAGTCAATTAGTTGGAGTGTTCTAACTATATAAATATATACAATAGTCCCGCAAGCAAGCTTGTTAGTTTATTAGCCTGAAAATCTGTCAGCATCTATTTTCTTATCTTTGTATATACTCCACATATTATAATTTTGTTCCTAAATAAGAAAGAGTAGTGCTATTCATCCCCCTTTTTTTTTTCCTAAATGAATGAATGATGTCTCTCCACATCAACAGATGCTGGTTTTTGTATTCTTCAAAAGCATGCCACATAAGTAGCCACATAAGTAGCCACATCATTCTTTAGGAAAAAAATTGGGGATGAATAGCACTTTCCAACAATAAAAATTTCCAATAAAAGACGAAACAGATGAAAGAATAACATAAAAAGAAATGAAATATATCCAACACCTGCACAATCATACACATAATTGGATATTTGATAAAAAAAATAGAAGGTGATAATTGATGGGCATATACAATAAATCGCGTCCTACCTGAGAGGACTTCTAGTCAACTGTGTTGAGCAACTTCTACAGTAAAAGTGAACCCCTCCCCTAGAAGATAAACCCTTTATATCTGAACCACAAATCAGTCATTCAAAAAAAAAAAAAAGAACCAAAATTTTCTCAGTAATCAAACACCCACATTAGCGATAATAGACAGCTACTTCAATGAGCAAAAATTAGTGACCGAAAATTTCAACTCACCAGAATCCATCAAAAGCGGCTGGGACGAATTCTCTGTACAACACTCATCGTCGGATAATTTGAACACGGAATCGAAGTTTGAAACGATGGGGTGATCAACAGGAAGAAGCAGTACAAGCTTGACCTCGATGTGATCGTCCAAAACTCTGAAACTCAAGGGAGATTCAACATCGACTAAAACCCTAGGAATTGGAACCCTAAGAGAGACTTGAGTGTCTTCGAACCAGCTGACCCGAACCACAGATTCTTGAAGATTCAAATCGATTTTCAAATTCTCGCATTGATTTTTGGGGTTAGTGGATGAATTGAAGAGTAATAAGCGGAGGGTTGGGACGTGAGATAGAGCCTCCCATGTGTAGCGCCATTTTCTAGGGTTTTCAGAGGTGCGAAGCTCTGATGCCATTGCTCTCTCCCCTGGGAGAGTGTGTCCGTGTCTCCGTCGCTCGAATATGAACCGACAAATAAATAATAGGTACGTGAAACTAAAGGATGAGGAGGAGATGGCAGTGATGGTGGAGGTGGAGCCGTGGAGGTGGAGGTGGTGGGAGATAGTGGGGCGTCAAGACATATATGAACCGATGGTTGATGTTTGTTTTGAAAGCGCTCTTAACAATAACGCTTTATGTAAGCGCTATTATTAATCCCGCTTTCTAAAAGCGTTATTAGTAACGCCGCTTTTAATTTTTTTTTTTTTGGCAGATTGCAATTTTTATTTATTTATTTTGTTTTATTTGACGCTCTTCAATGTATTTTTTTATTTTTTAAAATTTCGTCGCTCATATTTCTCGGCCCATATATCCTATGAAATTCCCTGGATTTAGGAAAAAATGTTTAAAAAAACACTTTAGAACCATAAATCAGTGCAAAAAAGGTGTGGTTCAGGTATTTGCACACTTTTAACTTTTGTCTCTTATTTTTTATCTAACGATTTTAATTTTAAATACTCGCTAATTCGATTCTTAAAGTCTCCTAACAATTGGGTTGTTAGACAAAAAAAATAAAAATAAAAATAAAAATGTTGTGAAATTAAAAGTTTGCACGCATCTTAGGATTAGCTATATAGTGAAAGGGTTACTCGCAATATGCACATACATCTTATCTCCATTTTATATCTTCTATTTATTTTATAAAAAAAATATTTTAAATACTTATTGTAGAGAAATTGAGTAATTGTCACTCTCACATAGAAAAGTGATGAATTTGCATTTTAAATTTACTTATTGTAAAAATATTTTGTATAATTATTTTATGCTTTTTGTTTCTCTCTCATCCAATAATAAAAAATTACTTTATAATTATTTTCATGTCCATTTATTTGGAGGCCGTTGAATAAGAGAAAAATTTGCCCTACATTCGATTTGAGTAGGGGCACTCGCCCCATGTGCAGTTCCACTCATGGTAATTAGTTTTGAATTCAACAAATAATATAGACAAATTTTGAAAATTAAAATAATAATAATAATAATAATAATAATCATTTTCATAGGTTATGAAGCATTTTCCAGATCCATCATTTAAAAAGTAATTCCTTCCTCGATCTAAATCTCTCTCTCTCTCCATGGCATATTACTAAACTTTTCTCTCACATGGACTGTAGTGACATGTTGATTAAATAATTGCACCCTTTTTTTCTTGGTCGAGAGCTAAATTTCAACTTGCTATTTTAGGTGCCCAAAAGATCAATCATTCCTTTGTTTATACAATAATTTATAAAACACTCAACTTTAGCTCTTAGCCTCTTATTATTTTGTTGCTTTTTGCTTTTAAGTAGAAGTAACAAAAATAAAAGCGCATTTGATAAAATTGATTTCGCCGGTGATCTTTTTAATGTCATAGGAAACTTTACCGAATCATCGTTGCCCAAACGAAAGTCTAAGACATGCACAACCTTTCTTGATCGCGAATTTTTCGAGTTATGGTCAAATTCATCCAAAAGATAAAAATGACTTTTAAAAACAAATTTTCATTGCTTTTGTTTAAAATCCAACATTTTGCTTTTTACTTTTTAAAAGTTAGTTCCTCCAACCAAACAGTGGTTTTTGCTTTTACAATTTTTTGCTTTAATCGGTCACCGTCGTCACCCAGATTAGTCTTTAATCGGCCACCGTCATCACCACAACCTTCTTCAAGCACACCCATTTAAAAAGCTGCTAATGTCCCACTAAACCGAATTAAGAGGCTGGCCACTTCTTTTGGTAAATCATGTAGGACTTTTTTTCATAAATGGCTGGCCACATGCTTTCATCATCTACCATAATATGGAAATTAAATTTAATAATCAGAAGTCCTTTTGAACGTGCAAATCAGATCAAAAAGATTATAAAAAAGAAAAGAAAAGAAAGAATGGTTAATGACATGATCTTCCTTGATCCCTCTTTTAGTTGGGTCAATTAGAGAAGTTCTGAATTCACACCTAATTTTGCCCCACTTCTATGGCTCCCTTTGCTTTCATTTGATGTAGTGGGCATCTAGTGTTACACACGTAAGTCCGCAGTTTAGAGTGGACAGTTTGGGGAAAAAAAATGATTAGAGCTTAAATTGAAACAAATTTACTGAGAAGAGAGACTGTTGAAGGTCTTCAAGGGTTAGCCAACTTTTTATTTGTTTAATATCATATCTTTTAGTATATAATTAAGAAATTAGAGTCATTAAGAGTGTTTTTGGAATCTTATTTTTTATTATATATGAAGAAGTGACGACATTTGATGTAATCACAACCGCAGTACATAGTAAATCAAATAATTAATTGGTCTCCTAAAGCTCCAAATTGTTAATATTAATTTCTGATTTGTTAGAATTAAATAGAGTAATAAAAGTTGTAAGAGTTCACTTTCCTTGGCAAAAGCTTTTTGGGATGGAAATCCATGAGTTACAAGCTCCTTTATTCAACCGTAAGATGCGCGTCCTAGAATTAGTGCAACATCTACCCATAGAAATACAAAGAAACTCATCGACACACTCAAAAGGGTCGTTTTTTTTGTTGTTTTTCTCCATTATCTTTAACCAAAAATAAATTATTACCTTATTCGTTATGTTCTTTTTCTCTCTTTAACCAAAAGTAATCCATTCACCTCTTGGCATCACTGGTCCTTGTGACCTAGTTATATACTAGAGGTGAGAAGGGATTTGGGTAATGATAGGTTTAAAAATTGATTCTCCTCCAATGTAACTCCGAAAAAAAAAAAAAAAAAAAAAAAAAAAAAAAAAAAAAGGGTGGGGGGGTTCAATATTCGTTACTCTATAGCACACAAAGTTGCATAATTTGGGTTCTCAGGCCATATTTTTATTCCGCAACACAACCAATCACTCAAGTTTATGGACATATATATATATATATATATATATATTTTTTTTTTTTGGTTTCCTAAGGTGTCTCAAGGTTTTGCTTAGGACTAATCCTCCAAAGTATTATTGGGCGCCGAAGTAAAAACCTTTCTCAAAAAAATTTGCTGTATCTACAAGAACTCGAACTCAAGACTCCTTACTTAAGCGACCGGAGCTCCTTAAGCAAGGAGTCTCGGGTTCATATAATATGACTTGGAATTCATTCCTTCCGGCTGGCACCTGATGCCGTGTTCTACGGCTGAGCTGGGAAACCCCTTCTTGGACTTTAGTCACTAATATTTTAATAAATTCACAGGTTGTGCCGTACATCTTGCTCACAAATTTAATTTTTTTATTTTCTTCTTTGACATTGGTTAAGCAAAAAAAAAAATATAGATTAGTGCTTAAGAGTCTCCGGTTGTTTTATTCAAACTAATCAATATGGAAGTCCAAAATGTAGGACAACCACGAGAGTCAAGAGAAACAATTTTACTATATAAATTGAAACCACATATTTTAACTATCCCCTCCTCCTTGCTTTAAGAAGCGGTGAGATTTCATTTGCTTAGTTCAATTTTTTAAGCTAATAATCTTTGCTTAATTATATGGGCAATATTTATAACTTGCCGGTGTTTGTTCATGTTGCGGATCTCTTAAGTATTTATTGTTAATTTGCAATTGGTATGTATTTCAAGGAATCCAGTTTGAAGAAAAATATATATACAATATTTTCCTTTCCTTTCTCATGCTCTTTCCGAGATCCAAACATAGGAATTAACAAATACTCTGTGGAAAATAATTTCAAAATTTTAGAACAGTTTAACCAACTAAAACATGAGAATTTGTCAAGAAATGATCCTGGTAAGCATATTGTTGAGGAATGGGTAGGAATTTTCTTACTAAACCCTTATTGTAGACGACAAGCAAAGCAATTGTCAGCATGGATGTGAAAATTGTTTTATAGTTGGGCATTTCATTTTCCATATATAAATTTTGTTCCATTCTCCTTGCCAGTGACCCTAAGTTTGATATCATCAATCATGTCTTTATTTGCAAAAGAACCTTTTCTCCCCATATCCTACTCACTAGATCAAACAAAAGAATTTCCACCAAGAAACACCCACCCCATTCAGCAACCATACCTTTAAATGAAAGTTTCTCCAAACCCATACAAATCCAACCATGTGTAACCAATAAAGTTGCTATCATACTCTTATTTTTTGCCCATAATTTTTATAAAGCACCCATTATATTAGTTGTTTTGATATTTCATATATACTTACTAAAAATAAGAAATATTGGTTAAGTTTATGCATCCATCACCAATAATGTTGCCATCATAATCTTATTTTTTTCCCCCATAAAAAAAAACATTTTTAATACTCCGTAGACCGTAGTATATATATACCCATTATATTAGTTGTGATATTTCTTATATAGGATGAATAAGAACATATTGATATTATATCACATCCGCATTAAAAACTGTATCATCTACATCTGATGGGTTACTGGGCACATAGACTAATGCACTGAATACAACTCTCAATACATGATACTCATATAACTTATATAAATAAGTTCTTATGTAATTGAGATTACTCTCTCATACATGCATACACGTATCCATTGACTAAAAAGAAGAAATATTGCCAGGTCCACCCATCCATGATCCATTCATCAGGGGTAAGATATAAAAGAAGACAAAGAAAGTTCTAATAAAGGAGACCTTCATTATCAATTAAATAAACAGAGAGACCACTTACATAATATAGTGATAATCATAATTCATTTACAGACCAAGAAACCAATTTCCTGTCTGCTAACTACATCCCTCACCATGTTCACATAATGTTATGGCTTAGGCCTACCACACTTAAATTTTCACACCAAAAAAAAAAAAAAAAACAAAGCAGCAATAAAAAAAGGAAGAGGAAAAGACCCCTTTTCGCCTAATTGCCTGCCTGTTCACTTATTGAGAATCTGAACAATGAACAAGCACCACCAACACCCAACAATCACAAAACCAAGACTGACCCATAAAAATTCAGTACATAAACATGTCTGCAGAAGCCATGATGGGTTGAGTCATATAGGGAGAATTCCATGGGTTCATGAAGCTGTCATCACAGATATTCTGAGTGAATCATCTGTTTCAAAACACACAGTACTGCTTGAGTTTACGAAGTCAATGATTTCATTGAGAGATTGCAATCTTTGGCTCAACTCTGCCATCTGAGTTCTGAGGATTGTGTTCTCAGCCTCAAAGTTTAAGTACAGTTGAGTGCTGACGTCATGCTTGAACGGATTTCGTTATTCTCTTTCTTCAGTTGACCCAACTGGGCCCTCAGATCGTCCAGGTGCTTCTGTTTACGCATACGGGATCGCCCGCGCCGATTCGCGATTCGACAGCATTCTTTTCCTCTTCCTCTGGTCCATAATTTGCTGGAGAACCTCTCAGAACCTGAGTTCTGAAGCATGCTAGACCCTGAAGAAGTTCCACTTGGAGAAGCCCTGGTTTTTCCTTAATTGAAAAGAAAAAAAAAAGCTAGATTAATTATTCTACCAGGACTATGCTTGAACAAGGAAAAGGGGCAGGACCCAGATTCTAATTTTCTCAGTTAATACGAAATTGATATATATAATATATAATAAATTTAAAATTTAAAGGGTAGCTAGCTAAATATGGGAAACGGAGAGGAGATTGTTCATGAGAAAACGTAGACCGTAAGGAAGACACAGATGATTGAACTAAGTGGGTCCTGCGACGAAGGGCGGAGTTGATCATAAACCCAGAAAGGAGGATTTCACTGAGAACTGGAGACATGAATTTCAAACATCAAGAACAATAAATTAAGCATAAAATTTCCTACGAGAAGAACCAAGATCTTAGAAAGTATCAGATTTCTAAGCAGAAACAGAGCATCGAGAGCCTCAGAACTATGAAAGGAACAGGGGAGAGGCAGAGAAAGAAACGAGTGATTACTCAAAATCTAGAGGAAGGAGAGGAAGAGAAGGGAAAGAGGTTTTTGTGGACGTTGGTGGCGGATTTTATAGACCAAACCTGCACATTGGAAAGGAAAAAAAATTCAGGAAAAAGGGGGAGAAAAAGAGAAAAAGCAACCACAGTAGAGAAAAAATAAATAAAAAAATGGGGAAAGTTGGAGGGTTTGGAATCTCTCCTTCGTTTAGTAGTGGTTGAAGGGGAGTTCCGTCATGTGGGGGCACAATGGAAACCAGCGAAGGTGATACGTGTCCCCACCTTGGTAAATGGAGGCCACTGAGGTAAGGTGTTTAAAATGTTAAATCTCGAAATTATAGTATTAAAATAAAGATGACCTAACTTATGAGCTAGGATTCAGGTTTCTTAATTGGTTAGGGCTCACGGGCTCTTTCCTAAGAGAAAAATAAAAACAAACAAAACGAAAATATAATAATGCTCTCCCTATCACAAAAATAAAAAACCCAATAAAAAATAAAAAAAGATACCTTTAGAAAAATAGAGTTTAGTAATTAACAAATCAATTAAATGATGATTTCTCTTAAATTGAATATTTTGCCTAACGTGATCTATTTTTGTGGAAGAGATGAAGTGATAATAATAATAACATTGCAAGAATGAATGGAAAAAGAGAGGAGAGAATTGTGCAACAAATCACC